>JAGFBZ010000762.1:0-238479 GCA_018398805.1 Hirundichthys speculiger
TTCATTCATTCACTTAATTGTGGCAAAAACTCTAATAATAAACAATAAATAGGTTGTTTTGAATCAAATAGTTTTGACTCAACTTGTCCTCTGAAATGTCAATATCATCTGATGAAAATATACAGCAACTTGATTTTTCATCTCTACTTTTAATTTTGATATTAACTGGGTAGAATATTGCAATATATCGTGATATTGCGATATCGTGATAATACCATATCGTGGCCCAAGTATCACGATACATATCATATTACGAGGTCCTTGCCAATACTCACCCCTAAGTTTATAAGGTGTGTCCCAATTAGGGGTGTGAAAAAAAAATCGATTTGGCGATATATCGCGATTTTCGGCCGCCCAGTATAATCATAATCAAAACATATCGTATTGCGAGGTCCTTGCCAATACTCACCCCAGTCCCAATGTCTGCTTTCAAAGTACTTTGTGCATTTCTTCCATCACAGTAATCTATAAAATTCAGCTCTCAACAGGGGAAACCCGAGTAGCGAGAGAATGGCGTGTCCACTAGGGGGCAGCACCGGTCGAAGTTGGTCGCTACCGCTGCGTTTGGGGCTTTGGCGTAACATGTAAACTTCCAGTTTTGAAGCGACTATGGGACTCGGACGGCACTGATTTAGGTCGAGGGCGAGAACAAAACGGGGAAGAGTATCGACAAGCTGAAACTCATGAAATTCCAGGTTACGTTCCCATCGATTCGCCAGGAAGCAGATTAACACGGCGAGACGAGCGGCGGTCCAGTCTGCTTTGCCTGGAATAACTGGAGGAAACCACAGCGGCGAGGACGCGTGTCTGCAAAAGCCCCGGATGGATACGTGTTCAGCCCCCGGACACATCACGTGTACAATAAAACAGAGCCAGGTAGCATAACCTATACATACCTATACACCTGTACCTATACAGAGGCATGTGTTAGGGCCCTGAATAATAAAAAGGCTGTGAATCTTAAAACATAATGTAACATTAAATCATACCTAAAGGCCCTGCTCATATCAAAGTGGCGAGCAGGCGACGCGTTAGCTTCCTGCGGGTTAATCAAGCAGCAGATCTGCTTCAAACCACCTGGGAGATGCAAATTTGTGCGAAAGCGCCGCGACAAAGAGGAGCCCTGGTTACGGGGCTGGAGAAAGGGAAAGAGAAGGTAGGACGGAAAAGAAGACAGGAAGAGAGTTTCAGGTTGTCGGTCTGGTGATGGAAGCTTTAAAAACCTGTAACCCTACTTTTAAACTCACAGTCGACGCTTGGAAACTAAATTAGAGCCATGAGCTGTCTTCAGTAATTCATCATTTAATATTCTACAGCCAATCATCTAATTAGTTTCTTAAGAACACATTTCTGTATTAAATCAATGTGTTTGTCAAATTAAGAGAATTTAGTTCCCTCTAAAAATATGTATAATGGGGGACTTGGAAAATAATTATGTTTTCAACCTTTAATAGCTGAATACACTGGAATCATAAAGACAAACACTTTCCAGCCACTTAATTAGCTACATCTTGCTAATGTAAGGCTAAATTAGTTAAAGAAGATGCTGGAAACGTTCCTCAGAGGTCTTGGTTGATATCCACATGACTGCTGCACATTTGGCAGCTGCACGTCCGCGATGCAAATCTCCCTTTCCACAAAGTCCCGAAGCCGCACGACTGGACGTAGATCTAGTGAATGTAGAAGCTGGGAAGCCAGAAGGTACTAAAACAACGCTAAGATGGTACTACGAGGCCTCAGGTGTGTTCTCCACACCACTATACTACCGCCACCAGCCTGAACCGCTGCTACGAGGCAGGACGATCCACGCTTTCCGTTCTGACGCTGCCACATGAACGTTACAGCAGAAATCAAGACTCATGAGGAAAGACGACATCTTAACCTGCTGCTGTCTAATTTTAGGGACATTATGGAAACTGTAGCCTCGGTTCCCTGATCTTAGCCGACATGAGCGGCAGACGGTGTGTGGTCTCCGCTCCTCTGGGAGCGGAGGGGTTGACTTGCTCCTGGTTTGCTCACGTTAGCTCATGTTAACACTCACGTTAGCTCACGTTAACTCACGTTAGCTCACGTTTAGCTCACGTTAGCTCACGTTAGCACCAATTTCAAAACTCCATGGAAGTGATGGTTATGTTTCAGGTGGCTGATCGGGTTTGACGTATTAAAGCTTGTGCTATTTTTCCCTCCTTCGCTTGGAGCATTTGTCACAAATAACCAGCAAACTATCTTCTTCTGAAACGTTAATGAAGTTCTACACCATCGCCGCCATGTTTGTTTTTTGTCAGCACAGTTCCGCAATGCTGCATTCAAGGTGTAACGTAAATTCCTCCGTTCCCTCGTTTGCTCGTCGTTCTTTCGGCCTTATCTTTTTTTTCTATTTTTTATGTGTAACATGTGGGAAAATACTGCGAATGTCAATTAAAGTCAGCAACTACCAAAATTATGACCGAGTTAACGAGTTGTTTTCTGGCATGAGGGGGTATTCTTGATTTTCCTTACTGAGAAATCGTTTTTCTGATTATGCCGACGTCACTTGAACATAACATTCACTGCCGGTCATTCAAGGCTCAGAGGGAGCGAGACACTGCTGTGTTGACAAAAATATATATGTTATCGGGGCTATTCGTCATGATATCGGACCTATAGGGATGACGTCATAATTTCTTGTTATCGGCCCGATATTTATCGGCCCAATAGTTATCGTGCACCCCTAGTTAGTGTTTTTTCACATTTAAGTAACCATTACAACATACTGACAGCATTGTAACCACTGTAAATTTTTTTCCTAAAAAATTGATATAAGGAGCTGAAAAATCGATATTATACTGGGCGGACAAAAATCACGATATATTGCCAAATCGATTTTTTTTCACACCCCTAATATATAATTTAGATGCACATTCGTTCAGATATGCTTTGATATATAAACGCACCTTTTTAGACCTAAAAGTGCCAGAAGCAAATGTGTTAAAATTGTTTGAAACCTTTTCTCGTCCCTATCAGCATACACTGTCAGCTCAGAGCACAAAACATGAGATTCAACAGGGTGAACTTTTTATTTCAAGAAATGAAATGTTGAAGAAAAAGATGGAAAAACAAAGCAAATGCAAAAGACGAAAATGTATTTTTTTTGGGCGGGAAGGAGACAGTTTTTTCCAAATGAAGCTTTTCTGGCTCCGGTTCTGCAGTGTTTTTCACTCATGTCTCAGTGAGAGGGTTACAAATTGAGCCTGGTAGCATTCTTTAGTGTGAGGAGCAGGCTGCAACTCTCCCCGATCTAATCCACTTCCTCCCCAGGAAATGGAGAAGGCGGATTTCTGCCCACACTGCAATTTCCTCCCTCATTTTTTTTCCTTTCTGTCTTTTTTCACTCCGCTCCTCCTCCTGCTGCTGCACCTCTACTACCACCCCCCCCCCATCCCCCTCTTTACCATCTTCTTATTCTTTCCCCTCTCCTTGTCCTCAGTCAACCCCCCCAGTGAATAAGGGGGGGGGGTTAATGGACAGCTTGTTTTCCGGCATGTGTGTTTAGACAGCGAGAAGACCAGACAAAAGGAGGTGTTGGGCTGCTTGAGTGGTGACACAGATGGAGGAGAAAGCTCCCCCACCAGCAGTAACCATAAACACTGAAGAAGTGGTGGTGTGGGATTGGGGGGGAGGTGGGGGGGGCATTTTTCCTGACCTTCAGGTGTGTGACATCTTAACACAAAGTAGGACTTCCACATGTCTGCGGCTGCGAACTGACCCGTCGGTTTTGCTCGGCAGGAAGCTCGATGACGACCTGTTGAGCGCTCTTCCTTTTTTCTGCAACAATGCAAAAGAGGAAGTGTGCTGGAGGGAGTTTCCTGCTCATCTTATCCAGCCCTCAGCCAGCGCCCGCCCGGCCCGGCCCGGCCCGGCACACCAGAGCCCCAACAAAAGCCCTGAACTTCACACTTGCAGGGAAAGAATAAATAAGCCGGTTAAACATTGATGGGGGCACGGAACGGAGCAGCTCCGGGTTACTCTTTGAACTGGGAGTCGATCTGCTGGCGCCGCTCCAGCCCCACCTCCTCTATGATTGAGTAAGACGTGAACGAGCAGATGCCAACAAACTCAAGTCCCGCAGAGCTGTCACCATCACAGTGTTGTTTTTCTTTGTTTTTAAACTTACCGACAAAACAAGCATGCCTAAAAGGAAAGGTGCCTTGCAAAGTTCTTTATTGGACCAATGGTCACATCTACATGTGCAATAGAAACAAATCAAATTCCTGCAATGAAAAACAATGTTCTACAGCACAACCGTATAAATAAAAAAACCACCGGGGGGGGGGGGGGGGGGGGGGGGGGGCACTGAAGCAGTAGACGGCACCTTGGTGCCTCCGTTTACAGCAACGGACCAGGTAGGAACTACTGAATTGGCAAACTACCAGTCCATACCACTTGGTGGCAGCAGTGCAACACTTTTGGCATTTTTCAACCAGCAATAAATAAAAAGACAGTAATGGAAAAATAAAAAATAAAAAACGAACTAGAATGATGAGATCGACCTAGAAAGAGCTGATGAATGATGAAAGGGGACATCGAGACACCTGAACGTCAGTCATCTCCGGGCCACAGCGGGTTCAATCAGCACCGAAACAACGCCACCCCACTATCAAGCAGTTTTTTTAGGGCCATGCGGAAAAACCGTAACCCAGGGCAGAGGTTTATTTTGGCCCTGTAGAAATATTAACATCAGTTTGTCAAGAAATACCATCGTAGCTCAAGTCCAAGAACGCGCAGAAAATCTGGCTAAGAACACAAATAATAACTAGCCCTTTGACGGTAACCATGATCCTAATGATCCATGATCCTAAATCCCCAACTCTTCTTCGAGGCGATAAATAAAAGTCACGCAAGTTCCTGTTTTGAGTTAGCAGATGGTGCTGAGCTCGTTATCTAGCATTAGCACGATGTCAGCAACTGGTAACGAATCGGTCCTCAGTAACAGCCGATGCCTAAAGTCCAGGTATCAGGATCAGAACCGAAGAGGACAAAATTATATTTGGACATTTCTATGTTATATGCTACACACTTTTTATTCTTTCAAAAATACCTACAAATCATCTCGTGGTTTAAGCTCTCAATTAGTTTCCAGCAGGGCTACTAACTCTGAGAACCTGATCGGTTCGGCAAGGATGGAATAAATCTGAACCGGAAGAAGCTTAGACTTAGTTTCCCGCCATAACACCCTTTCACTTTTGAGGTATTTAAAGCAGCAACTCCATCAAAGACTATCAACGTTGCCTTTTGAGAACAGAGGTGAGGACAGAAGCCAGGAGAGCAGCCGTTTTAAAGTGAAAAGTAGCAATTTCATATCAAAAACTCAAGATTTTGCAAATATTGTGATTTTACTACAAATATTGATCATTACCTCCACCAAGGAGGTCATGTTTTTGCCAGCGTTTATCAGTCTGTCTGTCTGTGTTCAAGATAACTCGAAAAGTTATGGATGGATTTTGATGAAATTTTCAGAAATGTCGTCAGAAATGTGAAAAGGAAGAACTGATTTCAGTTTGGGTTTGATCCGGAAGAAATCCTGGAATCTGGATCACTTTCAAATTTTTGATAGCACTGCGGTCAATGGGGCTGAAAATTTTGTTTCTCAATATCTCGTTAATTATTGCCCAAAACTCATGAAATTTGACTCAGGGATTGATAATGGGAACCTCTATCAAATTTTAAAGGCTGATCCGGATCTGATCCAGAATGCAGATTTTATCAGAATCTGTAAATCGCTATATGGGAGAACTGTTGTGCTTGCTGGAGGTCTGCGCTCTCTGAGTGCTTTTCTAGTTTTCAAATACAATTCAGTTTTTCAGCAAAGAAGTCACTATTCTGTAAAATTGTTTTTTATATCAGAATTTGATTTTAGGACAAAAGTTTTAAGTTACACAAAATGTGTAATTTTATGTCAAAAGGTTGCTATTTTGTATATCTTTTACGACAAAAAAATTGGCATTTTAAGTTAAAAAGTTGTGATGTTTTTTAAGAAAACATTTTACAAGAACAATTTGTGATCATAAAATCACAATTTTTTCAATTTTTTTTTTTTAATTTGAGATTTAAGGATAAAAAGTCTTGATTGATAGATTCACCACTTTACAACACAAATTTGTGATTTAGGGACAAAAGGATGTAATTTTGATAGCATCGCTTGCTAAGTCAGGTAACCTCAGCCACCAGAAAACGCAATAAAGGACTCCGAGCATCTTTCAGAATTTACATTTTTAAATCAGCACATGTTGAACAGATATGAGCAGGTCTGTCTGACCTCAGACAGTCTCTTTATGTTCTCCTCTTTGTATTAGAAACACCGTCGTGGACCGAGCCCCGGAGCTAACGGGGAATCTGACAACACAGCTGGATGAGGAAGCAAAGTGCAATGGCCCTTTGATGGTAACCATGGTGATGATGTGGAGTGACGGCCCTCCTTTACCCTTTTCTTTCTTTTGAAACTTCTGTTTCAGCAGAAGCACAGCGCTACCTCTGTGGTTCCTCGACCTGTATCCGGCTCCGGTGTAGCTGTAGCTTACTCCAGCGCGCCAGCGTTCTGGTCCAGCGGACGCGTCCACGACTCGGAGGCCTGACCTCGGATCTGCTGCAACACCTCCTGGACCGGCCGGGCGCTCATGTGGTGATAATAAGGGGCGTGTGCGACGGCTTTTAACTGCTGAGGCATGATTCCACAGCGTTTTTTTATCTGCTCCTGCTCTGATAACGCCGTGTTTGCTTGTGTTTCTAAACTCTCTGATGTTGCAAACTCGAGGAGCTCAACCCGTGTCAGCAGGAAGATCCAAGGATGTCGCCGTCCCTCAAAACTGAAACGTTTACAGCGTATGAAGGAGGGAGTTTGGTTAAAAATGACCGACTGATGGACGTGTGTATGAGTCACTGTTCATCTGTGTGTGTGTTTGTGTGTGTGTGTGTGTGTGTGACTCACGCAGGTGCGCAGGCAGCCTGGCAGGCTCGTCCTCCATTCGGCTGGCTGTCCTCGCGGCGGGGGCATGGACGGGGGAGGAAGTGGAGTTTGGCAGCGGGTTCGCGGAAGGACTGAAAGAGCTCCTCTCCTGCCGCCAGGAAACACAGAAGACACAAAAAGCGTTGGCTGCGGGAGCTCCACAAACGCACCGGCCCTGAACCCAGACGGCCCCGTGCCCACTCGCCCCACCTCGCCCTGCCGCCGCCACACCCGATGCACAGGAGGGGGAATGCGCTCGCAATAAACCGATGCACAACAGTGTCCGGCCCCCCCGAGCGGCTTCCTGGAAAACTTAATATACAGAATGCCATGCATGCTTCAGCGCATGTGTTGCTGCGCAGGCCGGCGAAGAGCAAACAAAGCAACTCCGGGTTGGATAAGATGTTACAGGACACATAATCAGGCCTTTAAAAAAAAAAAAAAAAAAAAAAAAAAAAAAGCTGACCCAGTTTTCTGAGATCCAAAGTAAATGTTTGTGACAGGTTTTGGTCAAAATACTAAAAAAAATAATAATAATAATACAGCACAAAAGCAAACTCATGTCTTTACACAGGGATGTCAACAGGAAATTGGAAAAAACTCTGAAGTGGTTTGAGAAAGCGGGGGGGGGGTTCAAAAGAAAATTTTGAATAATAAAATAAATAAACAACTCTCCTGTGAATTTAAAGCTTATTGAGGAAGCTATATATTTTAAAGTTGGTCATCATGGTGGTACGCAGTATTAAAAGTTTGGGAACCACCGATATAAGTCATAGATTCATTATTACTGCTGGTAGTTCTGTCATCGCAACAATTTGATGGAAATTGACCTGAAATCGGCCATTTTCAGCAGAATTGAATCATGTTGTTCTGATTCTGATACCTGTATCGACACAAATTAAAAAACGATAGCAACTTCCCTTTGATTCAGGAATCTGTGTAGTTTGAATTAATCAGTTTACAGAAGAAACAACACTAAAAAGGCTTTTTCTCCTTAAAGAATTAACATTCATTTTCTGTTAATTTTCTGTTAATTGAGGCTACCCAGAGAACGTTTAAACTGGCAGCACTCACTCATCCCGGGCTTCGCAGATACGCGCTTTTCTGGTCTTCCCAGCGCTAGTGGCTTCCTCCGCTTATTCCGGGCAAAGTAGACGGGATCAGCGGTCGTGAAGCCGTCAATTCTTCCGTTTCATCCTTCCTCTCACATTGAATCACCTTCTCTGCACAGAGATCTTTCAGCCTCTTCACCTACGTCAGGTCAGCCATGAAGGGATGGATGTGTAGCTTCTTTGCTTTGAATCCAGGTGACGTGAACTCCGCAGCATCGCAGTAGCACAGCATCGTTGTTTGAAGATAGAAAATCCCATAAAATGAATAATCTGTATAATTTGTTTCGGTGTGCTGTTTTTTTTTTTTTTTTACTAGAAGTGGTCGTCTCTGCAAAAGCCCCGTGTTACTGCCAGCTAGGAGATAAAAGCACCGTAATTTCACGGTACTTTGGTAGCCTCTATTGGTGGTAGATTATTGATAACCTGACCAATCATCCTTTTTTTTTTTTTTGCTTTTTTATGTAGATGTGTAATGACAATAGCACGTAGCGCCGCATATAGTGACTTTGAACAAGGACATAGTTTAATTCATGTGCGCCCTCTGCTGGCCTGGAGGCCACATCGTGATTCATGGCTTAATTAAATCGATTTGAATCGTATTATTAAAAAATTATTTTAAAACTATTTTTTCAAAAATCGTGGCATGCCTATTTCTGGACACCACTAGACAGTCATACAAACAATCAGCGAAACAAAGCATGTGACATTGGCAGAACAACAACCAGACTCAACAGAAGACATCCAAAGTCTTCCTTAATAACTTGCACCATCATCACCACAACAAATTCCTCGTATGTGTAAAATCGCACTTGGCAATAAAGTTGATTGTGATTCTGAAGTCTTGGCCGTTTAGAGTCGACTCTTCAATCCTCCGGTATGAGTCACAACATAAAGCCAACCGCCGCCCCTGTTGCAACTGGTTTGGTATGTTCTGCACCGGTGGAAATGGCGGTAAACAGCTGGAGTACCAGGCCCATGTCACGAAGCGAATGAGCATGGGCGGCCAGGACGCACAACATTCATTTTCACTTGCAACCCATTCAAATTTTCTCCTCAGAACTGATGATTTTATTCAGAAAAACACGAGCTGCCGTGAGTCATCGTCTTTTTATGTCAACCAAGTATGAAACTGTGATTTAAATGTTCTGACTTTCAAGAGTGTCAATAGAGGATGTCAAATCTTTTGAACTGCAACAACAAAAAAACGCAGTTTCGTAGTTAAATGGAAGAAGAAAGCACTGTCGTCGACATAGACATAATCTAAAAATACGTAAAAGGAAGGTGTGAAGAAAAAGTGACAGTAACTCCCTGGTTTTATCTTCACACCTCGTTGTGGCTCGGTCTCCTCCTGGCTTTTCCTCTCAACTCTCCTGTGTGATGTGGCTCAGTTATTTAGGGGTTTTCCATTATAGGTAGGAACACATATCTGGTATTTTTATTGGTGCACCAAAGCCCCGGACCTGAGGACCAACGCGACTGAAGGTGACGCAGCAGACCGCCGATGGGACAAAGAACTGTCAACTCTTAAAGACGTGCTTCTCAACAATAAAAAGCTCAGGAATCCACATCAAGGTCAGTGAGAAAGACTTGTAACAGTTAATGAGCGAGTCCTTCCATGATGAGAGCAGAAGCCCTCTCCAGGATGCTCTGAAGTTTCCAACTCTGAGCTCCGCTGCTGTACAGGACACCCGCGAATCTAGGTTAGCTTTTCTAGTTTGCAATCTTTTTTTTTCCATTGACTGGCTTCCTCTCCTGCAAATAAAGACACAGCATGGGGCCACCTAAATGTCTTGAGGGAACGAAGCGCAGACTTTATTCTTTTCTTCTTTCCTTTCAAACATTTGTCTTTCTGCTGTCACCACCCAGCCGCTCCGAGTCGCGCGCACCGACAGCATGTACCAGGAATTTCCTGTGGAAGCCGAGCAATAATCTTTCAGTCCCCCCATTTCCTCCTCTCGGAGGCAAAAAAGGCCCGTCTCTAACCTCGGCAGAGAAAATAAATACAAAAATTCATGGAGCAGCTTTTGTTGAGACGGTTTGAAGGAAGCTCGTGAGAAAGACGGAGGGAAAGTCGTTTGTGGCGGAACCAGGCCGCCGTGTGAAGGGGACGAGGGGGGTCTTCCTCCCTCACCGGAGGTGGAACTTCTCAGAGTCAAGCGATTGTTGTTGTGCAGCAGTCGTGCATCGACATGAGACTCGGTAATGAGCAGACGTCCCTCGTTAACGAAGCATCGCTTTTCTCTGAAAACTCTGCACTGATTTCAGATAAATCACATCTCAAATGACTATCTTTCATTTTGACGCCCGTTGTTTAATTAAAGTCTCTGAAAAGCTCATTTGGAGAGTATCATCTTGAAATACCTTCCCTGCTTTGAGCAACGCCGGATCAAACCCACCTCGTGACAAACGCAAACTGTTACGACTCGCATCGACGAAACCAGAACAAATATGAAAATAGTTGCAGATCAGTCAGCTACTTTTTCCTCTCAACCTTCAGAGGAAGCCTTTGTCGGTCGATACCGGCTTAGATCTCCTGCTATTTCACCTTTTTCTTGCGCTGCGACTATGGATTACTTTCATTACTGATTAATGAGGGGATCATTCAGATTGCAACATGTCAAACATGCACGAAAACATGCAGCTTCCGTTTGTTTACACAGTCTGACACACAAAAAAAAAACAAAGTCAGCTTTTTAATTTCATTTTCTTTTGGTTTCTGCTTTTCATTGATTGATCAATCTTATTTTCTCCAATCACTTTATGATGATATATAACCAAAGCAGAAGAGCTAATAATCCCATCTTCTCATTTTGGTTCAGCAGAAACAGACGTTTCTCGTTACATGCAGATTATGGAGGTGCATTTAAACCCTCCAGCCACTAGGGGGCCCTGGTCGACCTCATTACAAGCATTTGGAGATAAATAAACTGACCCGTCTTCACTTGTAGCCACCGAAACAGAAACATTTAAGTCCTGACTGTGAGGTCGTTTGGTCGTTTATATCCACCACGCACTTTTTCCTCAATTGGTCCAAATATGCCGTCGTGCTAACTCAGCTAGCCTCAGCGACTTTTGTGTTAACCAGCTTGGTTTATTATACCAGCTCAACTGGAACTGTTTTCTTTAGATTCACAAATCTAGCTCATTCTCTTCTTGAAGTACTACGGATTAATTATCAATTTTAGGCTCAGCGGTTCCCCCTACAGGCGAGGAGGTCCAGTCACAGATTTACTCTCATTCTTGCTCATTCATACTCTGCCAACTAGCTCAGTTTTTGTTGATGTGCAACGTTAGTGTGATTTTATGCTTCTCCATGCACGTGTCCGCCGTCAAGTTTTTCTGTTGTCGTCTTCAGTCTGTGGAAGCTAAAGTTAGCCGCTAATTTATTGTAGCATTAATCTGAGGCGCACAGCTGAGCGGGAGAAGTACGCGCGTCATACAAAGAGCTGCTACGAGGAAGTTCAACCACAGTCCCTGGCAGTTAAAGGTAGAAACACTAACAGTTTATTCTACATGTATTATCATCCCTGGAAACACTAGAAACGTCATTCTCCTACAGATGAGGAGAAGATCTGGTGGTAAAACGCTAGTCTTTTAATTTTTTTAATCACTAAAAAGACTGGGCTCATTTACAGTCAAAGACCCTGCATTCATCCACATGCTGAATAAATCAACCCCAGACACAACAGCAGTCTGTACTATTGTTTATTTTTGAAAAAAAAAAAAAGTATTAAAGTTAATTTTTAAGCTCCAATATTTAAATTAATCCTTAGTTGATAATTTTTTTTAGTGAATACAACATATATATATATATAAACTATCTTAAAATATGAAGATGCTCTGTTAGGTCAGAAGTCAATATAATGCTAAGTGCTAAAAAGCTGAAATCATGACGCTTCCGATAGCTGGTGGTTAGCTGTCAATCAAATGCCAGACCCCAGATAGTTTATTGGTTGAAATAATTTTAACTCATGTGGTACCAAAATTTACTTTTGTACCAGGCTGTTTATTATTATTATATATATATATATTTCTGCTACATTTTAACGCGCAGGTCAGTAGGGGTGTGCTCTGTTATGGAGTCTGCCTCTAGTGGTCAGTCGACAGACTGCAGGTTCTGTTACTTCTGGGTAAAAGCTGGTTTTTCTTCTGCGTTAAATCGACGGCGTAGCAGAACCCTGACGTGCAACTGAGTCGCGTCAACGTGCACACAAGATGAAAAATCAATTAAAGTATAAAATCTGATGTGGTGTTAGAAAATATCAGATTTTATTTTCAGGTTTTATCACTCAGCCTACTTGAAATGGACATGAATTGTATATTTTAACATAAAAAAAAAAGCTTTTTCCTGCTATAAAGTGTTCTAACTCATCTGCTGTAACATAGTTTTATCAAATATGGGCCCCCCAAACAAAATATTGCATGGGTCCCCCCAAAAAAGGTAGAAACGGCCCTGAGAGAATATATTTAAATGTGCAGAAGCAGTAAATTCATGTCTATTATATATTTTTTCCCACTACTGGAGCTCTATAAGGTTACAACGGGCTCCCACCACTTCTCGGTGCCGGTAAATGAAACACTGGTTTGGGGGGGGGCAGTCACGTCTCCTCCACATCAACCAGCGGAGCAACAGATGAGCGGCTGCCCGAAACTGAGGCGACCCGCTCCCGCCGCTGCGGCGCTTCTGCCGCGGCCGCGCCGCCCCCCCGGTGTGGAAAAGTGTCTCCAGAGGGGAGGAAAGGACAGGAGGAGGAGGAGGAAGAGCAGAAAACGTTACCTTTCCCGCAGCGGAGGAGGATTCAGACATGATCTCCCGTCAACTCTCCGTCCGCGGCTCCGGCGCGTCGCGTCGCGTCTTTCTCTCCTAGAGGAAGCGGCGCAGCTGCGGCAGAAGCGCCGGTCCGACCGCTCGGCTCGTTGCTGTGGGAGAAGTTGTTGTTTTCATGTAGCCCGCTTCTTTTCCTTTTCCCGTTCACTTATTCCCTCCTCTGATCTGTCTGTTTCTCCCCTCTATCTGCTGGCCGGGTCCATGGCGCGGCTGCCGGTGCCAAAACTTCTTTTGTCTGCGCGTGTTTTCCTTCACATGTCGGCAGCGCGCTGGTTAATAATCCCTTCCTGGAAGAGCGAGACGGCCCTCTCTCTCTCTCTCTCTCTGTGTGTGTGTGTGTGTGTGTGTCTCTCTCTCTCTCATTGATCTGGATGTGTGTGTAAAACGGTGAAATGACGTGAATTCCCAGCAATGAGCCTTGCCCCCTTTTAAAGGGAAACCCGAAGCAGGAAATCGTTGCAGATCGCTTTGCAAACACACAACTACGAGCAGAGACACACAAACTGGCTGACTAATTAAAAAAAAAAAAAAAAAAAAAAAAAAAAAAATCTTCTGTAATCACACCTTAAAGCAGCTGTGGTCACACAACAGGCCTATCTATACTCTACTGTGCCAAATTAAATCCCACCAACGTAGAAAAAAATAGAAGAGTGAGGAGTTAAATATTGTACAGTCGCTGCTGCTTCCTAAAAGCAATGTAAAGTTATAATAATTATGCTGTCTTTTACAACCTGCACGTACAGTTGTGCAAAATCTACAAATTTTTAAATATATTTGCACATTTGCACATTTTCATGGCACATCACTCTGCTTTTAATGCGAAAAAACAGTTTGTGTCAGTGGCGGCTGGTCAGTAGAGGGCGCTAGGGCGCCTCTCCCCACATCCAAGAACTTAAGTGAAGAAGACTTAATTACT
Source organism: Hirundichthys speculiger (assembly GCA_018398805.1). NCBI lineage: Eukaryota > Metazoa > Chordata > Actinopteri > Beloniformes > Exocoetidae > Hirundichthys > Hirundichthys speculiger. The sequence goes on from JAGFBZ010000762.1 coordinate 13,839, forward strand.
TTGAAATATATACTGTATAGTTTTAAAATGAGTATGGTAATTAATTATCATGGAGTTAGTGAGTAATATGTGTAATCTACAATAAAATATAGATTAAAATATGTTTTATGATGTCTAAAGTCACGGATAGGTCACATGTTTCCGGCCGGGGCGCAGTGTTTTCGTCCGTTCACTCTCGCTCTAAATTGTACATGCGCAGTTCAAACCTCTCAATGCAAGACATAGGAGTTTGTTTGCGCCTGCGCCCTCAGCATTCATTTGAATGGTGCTGCTGTACACACTCTGTCAGCCACAAGTGGCAGCAGAGAGCAACCGGACCGCGGCAGAAGAAGTCCGCGGGAAGAGTGTGTATTTTCGCTAGCAAGAATAGAAAGAGAAAACTCTGTTCAATCGTTAAAAGCAACGCCTTTTGAGAGGAGAACATTGCAGGAGAAGTTTTATTCTATTTTGTTATGTTATATTTTATTATAACATGTTATGCAGCTCAGCAAAAACAGGCATTTTTTAAATATACATATACTGATATTAATGTACGTATATCGATGTACTACATTTTGCTTCTTGGTTTTTGGTGTAGCAATAAAGTTGATTCTGATTCTGATTCTGATAAAAAAAACAATTTTAAATTATCATGTGATCATCGTGGGTTTGAGTAGTAGAGGGGAAGAAACTCTCAAACAACACTTTTTCAGGTTTCACTGTTTATTCAACACAAAAAAAAACCAAATAAGGGAAAAAAAAATCTTATGAGTCACAAAGCTTCCACAGGATTTAAGAGGGTGAGTTGAAACAGGTGCTGCCAGTCAGGTATGTCCAAACACACTGCCAGGAGGGAAAGACATAAGCAGTGCTCTTAGAGAAGCTATTGTTTCTGCACATCAGTGTGGAACGACGATGAAAAAATGGAGGAACTGGACATTTTAAAGTAAGTAAAATTATCCACAAGTAGAAAAAACATTCAGGACAGCAAAGAAAAAAAACCACCAAAGCTGAACTGAGGTTCACAAAACTGCCCCTGAACGAACCTCAGAGGCCTATCTATTCTGTACTGCGCCAAATTAAATCCCACCAACATAGAAAAAAATAGAATAGTGAAGAGTTAACATAGTTAATATTTATCTGAGCTTAAATATTGTACAGTTGTGGATCGTCATCACTGTGAAATCCCAGATGCTTCTTAAAAGCAATGTAAAGTTATGATAATTATGCTGTATTTTATACCGTTTACTGTGCAACAACCTGCAGGTGCAGTTGTGCAAAATCTACACATTTTTGAATATAAAAACAAGAACTCCTCTTTATACCAGAGTATCTGAGAGGAAAATCTGTCCAGCAGCCAGGCACGTGCACAGGTAGACTCCAGGTGGTGCTCAGGCACCTGCTCCTCTGCCCTCCGACTTCACAATTTTACAACAAAAATTTGAAATTTAAAAACTTGGCCTGGAATATATATTGGGGTTCAGCGCGTTGACATTATTCCCTGTTTCGTCCTCACTAAATCAGCACCTTCTGAAGTGGGAGTTTGCATAGATGCTTTTAAAACGGGACATTTACATAACTAAAGTCCCAGCTGCAGCAATAACCGCCCGTTTCAACCGGTGCTGCCACCTAGTGGATCCAGGTACGCAGTTTTCAACTATTCTACGAACGTCAGGACTTTATGACGAGTCTGGATTTGTTTTGGTCGAAAACTCATGATTTTTTTTAAAAAGTCCATGATTTTTATGACATCAAATTGTGATTTGATGTCAAAAAAATCGTGATTTGGAGATCTTATAAGAAAATTAGCTTTTCACAACAAAGTTGCAATATTAAAAAAAAAGTGTGATTTTACCACAAAAAATGTGGCATTTTAGGGCATAAAAATTGTACCTCCATGTCAAAAGTTGATATTTTATCACAGAAAGTAGTAACATTAAGTTAAAAAGTTAGTGTTTTTCAACATGCATGATTTTGTGTCAATTTTAGTCTCAATTTTACAAGAAAATTGGTGATTTTGCAAAACTGTCAATATCATGAGCATATGTGTTTTTTTTTGTTTTTTTGTTTTTTTTTTTAAACAAAAGTTATGATCCCTCGAAAAAAAAAAAAAATCTGATGAGCATCTTTACGAGTGTATGGTTGTAGAAATAAACGAGTGTGTAATTAACACTGGCGCTGCATGTCATTTCACTGCGTTGGGCCTTTTCTCAGGGTTTTAGCGTTTCCCTCAAAGACGTCTGTGCACGTTCCTGCTGACAGCTGAAACTAGGTCAAAACCATCCGACCCACAGCACAGCGGCGCATCTACATCACGAAGCTCAGACCTCAGGCTGACTGAGAAGCTTGACCTCCAGAGCGGCGGCGAGCCCCCAGAAACCTCAGCTGAGTCAGTGATGTCACTGTTGTCTTTTCAAAACAATACAGACTTAAAAGATTGAGTCCTGATGGATTACTGGATCTCTGCAAAACAGTGTGAATATTGACCGTTTTTTAATATACTGGTTTTAAACATTTGCATTTTTGCATACATTTTAATACTGCTGTTTGCAGTAACAGTTCACACCTGTACACACCAGTTCACACCTGTCCCCGTTCGTAGCAGTTTGTAGTTGGTTAACAGGCTGAAGGCATGTTTGCTTATTCAAACCGGGCCAATAAAACCGTTTCTGATTCTGATAACATGAGTGTGTTTTATGGGACCAGAAAAGGTAACTAAGATTAAGGTGACGGCACACGGGGCTCATGGGAAAAGCTCTCTCTGCTTGAGAGCGTTAACTTTAACTTTAGCGTTAAGTCACCAACTATCTCCACCAAAACATCACATCATGCTGCAACAGAGGCTACTAATGTGGACAGAGGCTGCTGTTTTTATCCACTAGGTGGCAGTACTGCATTGCATTTGGGGCTTTTTGTGGACACGACAACTTCTGGTAAAGAGCCAAAATAAGTAATAAATTCATTTTAGATCAGTGGTTCTCAAACTTTTAATACTGTGTACCATCTGAGAAACTGTTCAGCTCTCTGAGTACCACCATTAGGGATGGGAATTGATAAGATTTTTCCGATTCCGATTCCATTATAGATACTGTTTAACGATTCGATTCTCTTATTGATTCTAATTTGGGGAAAAAGGAGAACTAGCAGTTTCATTAGCATCAGTTTTTTAACTTAGAAGGCACCACCTTACAAACTCAACAGCGAGGTCAAAAGAGGCCCAAAGATAACGTGTTAACTGTTGTAATATGTAACTGTGCAAATACACAAGAATGTGTAACATTTTACTAACAGATTTTTCCTAATAGAAATGAAAAAATCTCCTTTTTAAAAGGATATATGAGCTCACTAAGCACTCAAAAATAATAATAAAGAAAGATAAATGCTATCAAATACAACGGAACAGTGCATAGTACAAAACTGCAAATACTATGAAGAAATAACAATTAATTTGCAGAAAAATAATCATGTCTTCCAGCCTCTGAACCAGCCAGACTCTTTCTCTCTCTCGTCACGGTCATCTTCTAAATGTAATGCAGAAGACATTCGTTTAATAGCATAGCGTTAATGTTGTAGCGTGTTTTACAAAGAAGCACATAGGCAGCGGGATAGCTACTTACCAGAGTTACCAGAGGTGATCTTAGCTTGGCTACTGCTGCTGGGTTGAGATCCATCAGTCCGAAGCGTCAAAAACACGACACTCGTTAGCATGTTGTGTGCGCAAATGTTTCTGCATGTTAGCCGTGTTCCCTCCCGACGCTGTTATCTCCACTTTACAATGACTGCTAGTTGCCTTGTTGCCATCTTTCTTTGGTGAAGTGAAGCCAAACTTTGGAGCGTTTGAACCTGGTGGGCCCCATTGTTGTTTACAACTGCAATGCTAACGTGCTAAACCGACGTAACTTAATCACGTAAGTGCTTTCTGGAATTGACTGTGCGTAACTTGCATAAATTACGTGAGATTCATGCTAGCTGGAATCGATAAGAGAATCGCTGGATAAACTGCCAAACGATTCCATGGAATTGAAACACACGGAACCGGTTCTCTACAGGAACCGGTTCTCAATTCCCATCCCTAACCACCATGATGACAAATTTTAAAATATAGCCATATATGCCTTCTCAATTAGCTTTTTGGGGTTATTTATTACCTGAATTGTTACTTTACTGAATCAGACATTTACAACTCTGTCCAACAATTCTCACATACTCATACTCTCATAAAGAGTAAAATAAACACAATAAAGTTGTTACATCTGCACTGCAACTGAATATGCAACAAATATTTTTTTAAAAGACTATTTTAATTATCTCAAGCTACACATTTCGTTTGAAATGCTGTATTTATAATGCATTGTATGTTTCCGATTTTTTATTTTTTTGAGTGAAAATGTGGAAAAAATGTGGAAAGTCATGACCTTCCCCGCGTGCCACCAGAGAGCGCTAACGTACCACCGGTGGTACGCGTACCACAGTTTGAGCACCCACTGTTTTAGATCATTGTCTGCCTTTAAGCAGCCATGGAGTGCTACTATAATGCTGGGTATTTCCTCTAATAATTCTGCTAAGAAAATGCTAATTTTCTTAGCCATCTGAACAAGTTTCAGTTTCTTATTCAGTTTAGGAGACGGCGTGTCCGACTGCTTCTTGGACAACATCCGTACAACGAACACACGTATCTAATTGACTCTTCACGTTGTAGCGTAACCGTACGTGCTAAAGCCAACCGTGAAAAACATACCGTAAACATACTTATTAACGCATTGATTTTGATGTCGTAAGTAAGTCAGCGAAAAAAAAAGTTGTGGAAAAAAAAATAAAGTAAAAACACTTGAGATTTTAATCTGCAAGGATGTGGAAACAATATTTGGAATTTTGGGGGTCAAAAATAGACGCCCTCTAGTCACGTTTTGTATCACACCCAGGATTGTTTGTTATAGCGAAGAAGCTACACATCCATCCTTTCATTTTTGACCTGATGTGGGTAAAGTGGCCAAAGGTCTTTCTGCTCAGAGACGATGGATAAGAATAAGAATAAAGACACATTCAGTCAAATAATTAATTTATTACAATTCAAGAGTAATGTTTGTCTGCCAGAAAAAAAACAAATATAATGAAAAAATGTTACAATAATGTTCTGACATTAATGTAAGGGGTCAACAAATAAGGTGACACTTGTCATATTAATTTAAGATGACGGTAGAATAACACTTAACTGGTTTGTTTTGTTACTTCTTAATGTTTTTAAATCATGTCGTTAATATTTTACAGCAATTAAGAACATATTTAAAAAAGATTGAGGATTTAAAACATATTTGTTTAATTTTAATGACCTCTCACGGCCCACCTACAGTACCGCGACGGCCCACCAGGAGGCCGCGGCCCACACTTTGGGAACAATGCAATGCAGATCCGATCAAAGGGTAGATTTTTTATTCAAGACGCGTCTCAAAACATTGCATTTAACGTTTACGAATTACACTTTAAGCAAAGTTCCTCCATTTTCAGGCTTCCAAAAGTATTTGGAGAAAGTGACTTTGGTGTCTTTGGGGCCAATAAGACATTTACTGATTCAGAAATGGAGAGAATGTGTCAACAGCTTATAATTGAAACGGATGAGGTTAAACATATAATTTTTTTTAATTGTCTGGCAGAAAATAAAACCAGGTAACAGCCACACTTGCATCTTGGAAGGTGCAGCAAATACTGCATTTTGTTGAGATTCTCTGCATCTTCAACTAATATCAAAATATGCTGCTTGCACAATAAAGAAATAAAGAAATACAGAAAATAAAGACAGAGACCCCACCTCAGATGATCTGCTGTATGGACCGTGACTTTCCTTTTACCAGAAACAAAACATCCAACAAGATTATGAAAAACACTGTTTTTAAACCGTCTTTACAGAATATTAAATAGAAACGTTCTTGGCTGCTGCCATCTACTGGTCAAGAAAGAAAAGGAGATCTCATTTAAAACCATTCATAAAATATTTCCTGTGAAAAGATTTTAAATGAAGGAGAATGAATGGAATTTGGACTCTAAATGAATATTTTGTAAAATCGATGAATAGATTTTACTGCACACTGTCTCTTTTGGACTGATGCAATTCACTTTTTTCAGTAAAAATGTGTGAAAATCTCCTCGATGAACAAATATAAATTGTTTAATGGAGAAACACGACATTATTGAAATTATATAGAAATTCTGTATATTAATTCATTTATAGTCTCTGGGAAATACAGGCACATGAATGCAAGTTTATGTGGAGCAGAATATCGGCCTCATCAACCACTTTACTGGGATGCTTCTGTTTCTGGACTGGACCTGGACTGGACTCGACTGGACCTGGACTAGACCTGGACTGGACCTGGACCAACACCAGGGTGCTGAAATGTGCAACTGATCAATCTGTTCCATAGGATCTATCCTGAAATAAGACGTACACTGAAAGAAATGATTCAGGGAGCCATGCACTTTGAATGCTTCTTGGAAAATACACTTTCTACCTCCGTTTTTCCTGTTTTTAGCAAGTTTGGATGCTTTTAAAGGACATTTGTTTGCCGTAAAGGAGGTACCATTTTCTGCCTGAATGAGGTGAGTTATTTTCTCTATTCAAGTATTAGAAACTGCAGAAACATTTTTATGGTGCTAAATCAGGGTCAAATGTTTTGTAATTAAAAACAAAAACTTAAAGATGAAAAATGAAAATTTAAAACTGAAAGTTGAAGTTTTGATATTGAACTTTGTAAATCACAACAATATATCCAAATTAAAATTTTGAAGGCAATTTTTTTTTTCAGTTTAATTTTAATTTTGATTCAAATTTTAAATTCCTTTGAATAAACTATTTACGTTCAATTTTCACTTTAACGCACTTTTTGAAATTTTGGCCTCTTATAGTTTTTTTTTTTTTTTCCCACTTACAAATTTCATTTTTTCAAATTCAGATCTTTTGGCCCTGATCTAACGTGAGGGGGGGCATCATAATTGACAAAGCTGAGAACCTTTCTTAAACACGTTGCCTTTAGGGACCGTTCGTACTGTTAATTGTCAATTGACATCAATGTCAATTGACAATGATGAGAACATTGATGAGAGTAAAAAAAGCTTTCAGATCCGATCCGAGTTTTCAATGCCACCAGTAAAACTCGACAGATTTCTCGCTGGTCGCTTTTGTGAAAATAAATAAATAAATAAATAAATAAGAAATCGCTTCTCGGGTGGCCGCAGTGCATTATGGGCGAACTAGGTGTGTTATAAAATTCCTGTGTTTTATCTTGAAATGCTCTTGTTTTGTTTTCTTGTGTCAGTTTCAAGGGTTTACTGTGGCTGTGGGACTATTTCTGTAGTGGTTTGTAGATCATACTAACTGAGGCTCTGAAACCGCGATAGAGATCGATTACGCATTTGGTTAATAGGTTGGCCGTGCCAGTTCTAAGTTTTCCATGCAAAAAAAAAAAATATTCTAGAATGTATTTCTATTGTCTTTAAGGATCTACACTAGTGATGTTAATTCCGTCTCCTTTTGTAGAACTGGTTCTTTTGGCTCGGCTCACTAAAAAGGGCCGACTCTTTCAGCTCCCAAGTGGCTCCTCAGATTTTTGGTTGCTTAAAGTATATTTATCACCAAAGAATGCAAAACTATGTTTAAAATTGATTAGTAGTGTAAAATAAAACATGCAATATATCAAATATTTATCTTATTAATGAACACACTCAAACTTGAACAAAGTGCTATAAAATCATCAATTGTGTTGTGTCTGGCTGGGGTTCTGGCTCATAGAGCTCTGGGTCGGTCCAGGTGGCTGCGGTGGTAGCAACAGCTGCAGTAGACTCACTGGTACCTTCATCTGCAGGTTCCCCTGGTTGTCTACTTTCTAATCTACTTTCTAACTATACTAACACGGTCAAAACTGTACTCCTCCCTGTTCAGCAGCACAGCTGAAGAGTAAGTCACCCTTTCTCTATTCTCTATTTCTCTATCACATATCACATTGCTCAATACACCAAAATAAATAAATAAATATCCTCTTTTTGTCTTGTTTCTCACACTATAGGATCTTAATGAGGGAGACTCCGCGGATGTTCCAGTGGGAATCCTCTGCCATGAGGAAACCAGTGCTGCAAGTCCACCAAGTCCAGCATCACCACAACTAATATAACAGTGTGTCTATGTGCTAAAAGCACATAGAAACAGACATTATGTTGGTAGAGTAAAGCTGGTTTGAATAAATCTTTAAGACAACTTTATTCTGGAAACTGCATTTGACTTTATTCTCGACGTTTCAACTTTATTCTCGACATTTTGACTTTATTCTCTAAGTGAGGAATGAAAAAAAATCATTGTCCACAATTTTTTTTCTCATTGGCTGCGGTTACATGATGTTTTTTAATTCGGATTTAATAATTAGGAATTACATAATTCCGAATTAAACTATTTTCCTTCGAGTTTACATGGAAATAGTAATTCCGAATTGAGGTTTACATGGAAAACATGTTTGTTCGGCTTTATCCAACTCCGCTTTAGGTCTGGGGGTTGGGAAGGGTTTGATTGGATAGCGGGGGGCGGACGTCTTTACATCTACCGGAAGAAAACAAACTTAGCTAACTCGGTTAGCAACAACATTTCACTTATTTTTGACCTGGGTGGCGTCTCTATCTGCAAAACCTCCTTCATTTAACCTGGCTGCTTTGAAAAGCTCACAATTTTAATGTTTTCTGCCATCTGTTCTTTTAATTATTTCCAGTTCCTCCAAGCTATTTATTAAATAAATCGTCTCTGCAATATATTCTCTGGAATATAAGCATCATTGCGACAGACGGGCAAGAGAACTAGCATGCGCAGAAAGACGGGAATTAATTTAAAGAGGAATGAGTGTATACATGACCGCGGAATTACTTAATGCGGAATTAAAATGGGAATAAACCAGCCACTTACTTCGGAATTAAGTTTAATTCGGAATTGACATTTTCATATGGAATTAAGTGTTTACATGGTACCTTTTATTCGGCTTTAACTTTAATTCTGAATTAAAGAAGAATTAAACTTCCCATGTAAACGCACTCATTGTGGCCCTAATACTCCTCCGTACAATGCTGATGCCTTATATAGAAAATGTGTTTTAAATGTGAGAATGAATTAAAAATATATGATATTTATCCTGATATATTGGCATCTCACCAATTTAAGCTTCAGCTTGTGCTTCTTAACGTGTACGTAGATTAATTAAATACTTATCTGACAGACACCCAGGCCGTTATAGAGTCAGACCCTGGGTGACTTCATGCGATACTCTGGCGCCCCCAAGCGGATAAATGCAGCGTGACTGGCTAAAAATAGATAAGTTTCGTTTTCCAAGCAGATATTTAAAGATGTGGATTGATACCTAACGTAAAGTCCCTTCCTGCTTCCACTCGGGAACAACTCTTCCGTGATGGAGTCGGAAATATTCAAGCACATCTGCGCCAGTCAAGGAGCAGTTAGTGTTGATGATTTAAAGTACAATCTCTTCCCTGGAGATTCCACCAACGACATCCTCCGCAACCAGCAGAAGTTCGCCATTTGTTTTTCAAATGGAGAGCAGAAAGTGGTGGCGAGGACGACTCTGAGGCTGTGCAGAGTTAAAGGCTGTCCGGGCACCTGCGGAGGGTTACACCTGTGTAAAAACGTATTCCTCCGCGGATCCTGTCACTTTTCCCAGAAAGGGTGAATATGTTTATTGTTAAGCGGTTTGACAGCTCTACAATTCTGTTTACAGTGAATGTAACGTGTTATATCTTTGTTTAAAGTTATTAAATGGAGAGTGGTACTGTCAAAAATGTACTTCGGCGTCACAGTTAAATTTTGTGTTGTTATTTACGTGTTTAAAGCTCAAAGCCTCGGCTTCGGTGGTGCGTTCAAGTGCTCTTGAGAAAACCTGCCTTTTCTTGTGTAAAGTGGTGTTCTGGGAGTAAAAGTGTAATTTTACTGTAGGTGTAAAGGGCTGTATATACTCTCGCAGCAATGTGTCGCAGTTAAGCCTGATTTATACTCGGACTCAGTCGTCTGCGTCACATACGGTTGTTTTTTTTTTCCTCTCCCAGACTAAAAGGAACTTTTCTTTCGAGAAAATGTTCCAAGAGGGGTCAGTAAAGGGTGGGGACACTCTAGCTTCTCTGCCCCCTATGGCCCCCGCTTTTCTCATTAACAAAATGAGAAAAGCCAGATTATTATGTGTCTGGCGATTAAAAATTCTGCAAGTTTTGCCAGCACACAATTGAATGGACATGAAAATATACGTGCGAGGATCACTTCCATCCATTATCAATAAAAAAAACAATGTTTTGTTGGACACAATATGTTTAACTGTATAAAAACATTAAAGTTTACAGATATAATTGCAAAAATTGTCAATATTTCATTACTTTTTACTCTGTCTTGGGGTTAAATTTGCATAAAACGGAATTCTCAAAAATTAAAAACCGAAAAACACCAAAAAAAAAAAAAAAAAAAATTAAAACCGAATTTAAGAAAAAAAAAAAGGATTTCATAGGGCCCTACATTTGGAAACGCTCTTGTACACGCAGACATGTGGGTTGCGCAAGTTACCGAGTTTGCGGAAAGAGCAAAAGACACGCCCACTGCCACACCTACAATGGGAGTAAGGGAGTCGTAATAACAGATAGCGGCTTTAGTAAGCGGAAGATTACGTTAGCCGTTAGCGGAGGTTCCTATACCCGTAATTACCGGGTAGCGGCTAGTGTTAACGGGTAAGAGGAAGTGTACAATCGGGGCCTGTGTGCTCACAAGACATTTTATTATCATTATCACGATTGATGACTGAGAAATTCAATAAGATCACGCCCATGATTAACCCACATGGCTGTTTCGTTAACAGACGAGTCTGCAGCTTCTCCCACGAGCTGAACTCTGACCACAATCAAAAGCTACTGACGGAGCACAAGCTGGAGAGTCTGAACCGGGCCGAGCTGTGCACGCTGCTCCTGCAGAGCGACGCCTCCTTCCTGCCTCCCGTAAGTCACGCAACACAAGTTATTTTATAGTTTTGACCTGAATTCAGCTTTAGAGCTGAACCTTTTAACTGTCTTTTAATGGCATTGATTGTTACTTTTTGTGTTTTCTTCTCGTCCTTTCCCCAGATATGTCATGAATACAACAAAGGTGACGGAGAGTTTGGTCAATGTAAGGAAGGTGCCGGTTGCAAAAAACTCCACATCTGTGAGAAGTTTGTCGCCCGTGACTGCAACTGCTCAAAGGCACATAATTTTTACGCTCCGCAGACGTTAAAAAAGCTGCGGGAAAAAGGGGTGCCCAACACCCTCATTGATTCTCTGAGGTGTATTTACGCAAACAAAGAGGCGTTGAGGTTGTCTGACCTCAAGCGTGGTAATGGCCAAAGGGGCAAGCGCCAACAGTCTCAAAAAACCCCAACTGAGATATGCTTGTACTTCATTAAAGGACACTGTAAACATATGGGTGAGTAACTGTTTGTGGTTATAATGACACTTATTTCTCGATTGCCAGATCTCAGGTGTTACTTGTTTTATGATCCTTGTCATTTCAGATCGATGTTTTAAAGCTCATGACAAGATGCCGTACAGATGGCAGGTCCAGGAAGGCGATCAGTGGACCGCCTTGCCGGATAACGAGACAATTGAGAAGGAGTACTGCGACCCCCAAAATTCTTACAGGTACTACAACCCTAGTTTCTACCTGGGAAGAGGTTACTTTTTAACTTAACTTTCTCAAGTTCTCCTTAAACCTGAACGATTTATCCTGAGGGTGCTTAGAGATCAGTCTTGCCTAAACAGATATACACAAAATAAATCAAGAATAGATTAATAACTGTAGGGTCTCTCTTCATCAGCTTGGTCTACGTAGACAGATAAGACCCTAAATAATCTATTTCAGGTTTCAGAATCATCTGTTCTTATAATCTTATTCGACTGCAACAAAATACAACAAATCAAACCCAGACGTCGGGTGCAGTCACCAATCCAAACCTCCATATGCGGAGGAACAGGAATATTTGTTGCTTTTGATAGCGGTCGCTCTGGGATTTGGATAAATACTGAAACGCTATCAAAACAACTGACGCACTGTGCAGCTGTCAGAGGTGATCTAAGCTTGTTGGTCACATCGACACCATTGCTACAGCGTAGGTATATTATAGGTGGGGACCAGACGCCGTGGCCTCGACAGAAACATTTACACTGAGTTTCTCATGCTGCTGCCGTACAGATCTGCACCCAGCAGCTTATCAAAGGGCAACATGGTGGGTTGGTGGTCAGCGCTGTTGCCTCACAGCAACCCACCAAGCAAAGTTACGTTGAAAAGATGTTGAAAAAGCGTTAAAAAGATGACTTTGGCAGGCGTCTAATCAATGTCTTTCTTGATTTGGTTGAAAAGTGAAAGGTGAAAAGCCGTCATTTCCAAGACGTTGAAAAGACGTCTACATGAAGACGTCCATTGACATCTAAATTTGGTCGAAAAGGTGAAAAGCTGTCTCTTCAGAGACGTTGAAAAGACATCTAAACTAAGAAGTCCATCGACATCTAAATTTGGTTGAAAAGTGAAAAGCCATCATTTCCAAGACGTTGAAAAGACGTCTACTGTAAACGAAGACGTCCATCGACATCTAAATTTGGTTGAAAAGTGAAAAGCTGTCTCTTCAGAGACGTTGAAAAGATGTCTAAACGAAGACGTCCATCGACATCTAAATTTCGTCGAAAAGGTGAACAGCCATCTCTTCAGAGACGTTGAAAAGACGTCTAAATTGAAAATTTCCATCAACATTTAAATTTGGTTGAAAAGTAAAAAGCCGTCATTTCCAAGACGTTAGACAGACGTCTACATGAAGACGTCCATTGACATCTAAATTTCGTCGAAAAGGTGAAAAGCCGTCTCTTCAGAGACGTTGAAAAGACATCTAAACTAAGACGTCCATCGACATTTCAATTTGGTTGAAAAGTAAAAGGTGAAAAGCTGTCATTTCCAAGACATTAGACAGACGTCTACATGAAGACGTACACTGACATCTAAATTTCGTCGAAAAGGTGAAAAGCCGTCTCTTCAGAGATGTTGAAAAGACGTCTAAACTAAAATGTCCATAGACATTTCAATTTGGTTGAAAAGTAAAAGGTGAAAAGCCGTCATTTCCAAGAGGTTGAAAAGACGTCTAAACGAAGACGTCCACTGACATCTAAATTTGGTCGAAAAGGTGAAAAGCCGTCTCTTCAGAGACGTTGAAAAGACGTCTAAGACTTCCATCGACATTTAAATTTGGTCGAAAAGGTGAAAAGCCGTCTCTTCAGAGACGCTGAAAAGACGTCTAAACTAAGACATCCATCGACATCTAAATTTGGTTGAAAAGTGAAAGGTGAAAAGCCGTCATTTCCAAGACGTTGAACAGACGTATACATGAAGACATCCATTGACATCTAAATTTTGTCGAAAAGGTGAAAAGCCGTCTCTTCAGAGATGTTGAAAAGACGTCTAAGACTTCCATCGACATCTAAATGTGGTTGAAAAGTGAAAGGTGATAAAAGCTACACAAAGGGATAAAATCTGTTATTTTTAGATGTTACAGTTGAAGCCAGAAGTTTACATACACTGTGCAAAAACACACTTTTCATTTTTTGTCTCAGTGTCTGAAGTCAAATCAGACTAAACCTCTCCTGTTTCAGATCAGTCAGGATTACCTAAATTATTTCATTTTGTTAAATGCCACAATAATGAGAGAGAGAATTTTATAATATTTTCTTCAAGGTCAAAAGTTAACATACATTTCCTTAGTGTCGAGTAGCATTTCCTTTGAACTGTATGACTTGGGTCAAACGTTTTGGGGAATGTGGGCCACGACATGACGGCTAAACATAGATCAGAGGGGTTTTACCCCTAATCCCAGTTAATAGAAATCCACCTTAAACAACTGGATTTGATCCTCTGCTTATAGAAAGGGTTCTTTTTTTCTACAATTATCTGTTGTTGGAGTATGAATATATGAATTCTGTGAATTAAGCGTTTCTCATTTTGTCGTCTTTAGTAGCAGCAGCCCACGTGTGCATTTTGACACGATGACTTGTGGACAGAACAAAGTACGACGACTTTCGACCATAAACTCATTGAGCGAGCCGAACTTCATCCTCACCACTGAGTGGCTTTGGTACTGGCAGGATCAGTTTGGAAAATGGAACCTGTACGCCTCATATGTGAGTAATTATTTAGCTTTTTTTTTTTTTCTTTTTTTAATTTGGCACGAAAAAAAGCCCAGATTTTTTTTTTTACAGAATATTTGCTTCTCAAATCCTGGGGTTAAAAAGGTAGAAAACATTAAAGTGAGAATTTTACGCTAATTTCAAACTATCTCATTTAACTCTTCAGTATGTCCAGAGTAAGGATAGACCGAAATATCGGCCGGCTGATACATCAATATATACACAGATATATCGGGGCAATATTTACGATATTTGCGTTTTTTTTACTTGAATTGGCATCTGCCGATTCGCGTGTGGGTTCGCCGATGTATTTTTCCGTGGCATGATTTACCGACAGGCATCCATGGGCAACTCTGTGTTGCCAGAAGACCCTGCAGCACATGCAGATGCATTAACACTATTTTATTTGAAAGTAGGTGTCCTAAAGTTGAAGTTAAAGTTGTTAAATTTTTACTTTTCAATAAATGTTTAAACTTGATATCTGTAATGTTTATCATTGGGTTATTTTTTTATGTAAGTTGAGGGAGCAAAAGCAGTATCAGCCACCTATATCAGCCCAAGAAAATCGGCAGTCCAAAATCGGTCATCGGCTAAGGGTGATGGAAAAAAATCGGTATCGGCATCGGCCCTAAAAAATCCATATCGGTTGATCCCTAGTCCCGAGTAACTCTGCAGCCAGGATAACTCCAAAAGGCCTTAATTGTTTTAGACCGATAAAAACTGGCAAAATAAAAAAAGAAAACGGGATCATTCTGTCACAGGTAGAGCCACGTTAGCGTTAGCTCAGTTAAAATGTGCTCTGTCAGTTAGACCGATCAAAGACATTTTGGAGCCTCGCCACAGCTTAGATATTACCACCATGACCCTTTAAAATGGCCAATATAAAAATGACTGCGCTACAGTCATGCAATAGGAACTTTAAGACTGAACTTAAGACTAAACAGGGATGTTAATGTTTCTGACATGCGGTTTTTTTCTTGGAAGCCCAAGAACAGACCGGAGAAATCTTCAGTTCAGAACCAGAGCGTTTATTATGGTCGCAGGTAGAGATGGGCATTCGATGAAGATTTATTCGTCGATCGTCGGGAGAATTAATGATTAATAATCGATTAATCATTAACATTTTTATATTGAAAACTATCACAATTATTCTCGATATCGGCGTGACGTCTGTTTTCCCCTTTGGCCTGGTTGCTATGGCCTGGTTGCTATGGCCCGCGCATGCCCGGATGTGTTCAGTGGCCCGGATGTTCATGGTCGAGAATAACGTAACAGACATTTCCTTTTTCTTTTTAAAAAAAAAAACAACAACGACAATAAAGGAAGAGATATCGAGGAGACTACTTAACAAGGACAATTTATATCCCATTTAGTCCCCAGATCTAACAAAAGCTTGATAACATAACCACAGTGAAAGACTATTGATCATTGTGGAGGAATGTCCAATCCCACGTAGACAAGAAGATAGGCCCGATAGGCAAATATGTTTAATGAATATTTCTAATATCGAATATGTAATTTTAAAATATTAGTAGACATCTAACATATTTAAAACCTAAACTCAACAGATCAAAGAGTATCCAGTTCCCACGAGGATCACTGCTTTCTTTGTTCACCGGGAATGTGCTGTGCTCGTCTGTGCGGTACTTTAAAGCATTCCAGATATTTTATTAAAACAGTAACATTGGATCTTTGGGCTCTCCTTCTGTATTGCAGAGTTCTGGACACAAACTCTCAGACGTCGACAGCGCGACGCTGGAGCAGCAGTTTCTGAACAACGACAAAGATGTGGTGGAGTTCACCGCTGGCTCTCAGTCCTATTTTCTCAGCTTCCAGGGTAGCTTCATTAGTCTTTATAGTCTTCTGTATTCTGAAATGGATTAGAGTTATAATTATGCTGTTTTTAGTATGAATTTAAACTGAAACCTTTTCCCCTCAGACATGGTGCAAGTAAACAAGCACTACGGCACCAAGAGACTTGTGAGCCGACGTCCTCGCTTCGTTTCTGCTGCAGATGTCACAGCGAAGAGAGCGAGGTACCGACAGCTGCTTCTGAATGTATTTACAGCTTCCCACCGCTTGGACACTTGGGGCCCGATCTTCCGCCAGATCTGCTAAAGCCGCTATTAAGGGATAGCGGGTAGAGGGAGGGGCGTTGCCCCGCAAAGAACGCAATCTTCCACCTTGCTAAACCCGCTATCCCACCTGCGCTACCCGCTACATTATGCATAGGAGTGGTTAGGGCGTTCCACCTGTTAAACCAATCAGTGCGTCAGTAGCCATTGCCTTTAAGAGCAGGTTGTGCTACCCGCTAACCGCTATGGAGCATCTTTTCATCCAGATCAGAGCAGCTCTCGTTCGCAGCTCGTCTCGGACTCTGCTGTAGAGAAATAGTCACCGAAGAGTGTTGGGATCTGCCAGTATTTTTGTCTTTTACACCATCTGATACCACTTAATTTTAACAACCCTTCATTGCTCTGAAAGCCAGCTCAGGAAATGATGCAATTCTGCCTTTCAACTTCCTGTTTTGAGTCAGCAGGTGGAGAAGCATTGAGATGTGCTATCTAGCATTTGCATTATGTTGGCAATAATGTGCATTTATCCACTGAATATTTAATCTAGATAAGTTTGAAGTGTGTAAAATGTAGAAGGTTTGGTTAACCTCCTACTTCCAAGTCAGCTAACTAACCTGTAAATAACCCTTTCTCCCTGCAGAAAGCCTCCCATGAATTCTACCGCTGTGCCGAACAACTGGGACAAAACGCGGATCTCTCAAACAGGATTCTCGGTATTACAAACACACCACACCTCCTAGAAGTAACCAAATCCACATCATCTTTCTCACTATGTCCAGTTTTGTTGATTGTAATCGCTTACAGGTGCAGAAGAAACTCTGGTTTTAAGGTTGTTTTGTGTTTTTTTAATGTATCAAAAGTGATCCCATTTAAAGCAGCAGAAGAAGAGTGGGAGGCAGAAGTATTCACAAGAAGTCCCTTATCATGACAAAATGCAAACAAACTTAGGTGAGGAGAGTCCTTAGAGCAAGAAAGAGGAGAAAAGACAAGACCTAAATAGACTATGGGTAAACGAGACACAGGTGCAGGCAATCAGGGGGACGAACAAAAGAATTAAAACAGAACAAAACCAAACAGATAAACAGGCCGTCGGAATAAAACAGACCAAACCAAGAGAACAAAGGAGAAAGCCCTGAAAACATGAACACCAAACCCAAAAACATTAAATCAGCCCCCAAACCATAACACAGAGATCGCTTCAAAAATATTAAAGAAAGCAATTTGTACAACCTGTAAAGTAAAAATAATCTGTGGAGTAACAACCAAAACATTTGGAACAAAAAACTTTAAATCTTGACGCTGACAAGCGCTGATTGGCTAACTATTAAGCTAACAGAGCAGTCAGCCTGTAACTTCTGCTGTCGTTTACTGTTGATTAAGTTCTGTTGATTAAGGGTCTACATTGGTATTAACAAGCCATACCTTCATCCCTTTAGAGGACACTGATATATAGGATATATACAACTTATATATATATAATTGATCTGTCATTTATAAGACACTACATTAATTTGAGAGTGAATTTTAACTCTTAACATTCTCAACATTCGCTTTAATGCATCCGAAACAAAACGTCATAAATTGTTTTATCTACATCTCCTCATCTTAAAAGCAAATTCACACTTTTGTCCTTCTTCCTTTCATTCTGTTCCTGTTTTACCTCTTTAAATCAATTTAAAACCGCATATTGTTTTCACACAAGTGTTCAGAAAGAGTAAGGCATCAGTTCAACCCTGGGGAGTTGGTTGCATGGACAACAGCCTGAACACATATTCTCAGACCTCCCTGTCTCAAACCAGCTCCTCTATCTTTACTAAGGACACTAGAGGGACATTTCCCAGCCAACCAAGACCTATAAATGCTTTCATGAGTCCTGGGTCTGTCATGAGGCTTCCCTCCAATGGGACAAGTCGTACCTCTGAGAGACGTCCAGAAGGCATCCCGATCAGTTGCCTAAACCACCTCATCTGGCTCCTTCTAGTATTCATGAGCTGTAGCTCAGCAACCTCATTCCTTCTCTAATCACTACCTATCACACCCAAAGGCCGGGGTTAGAACACAGATTGACAGCTAGATCAAGAGCTTCTCCTCAGCTCTTTCTTCATAGACACTGCCCCGACTTGTGTGTTGATCTCCCCATCTGTCCTTCCACCTCATCTGAACTCTTAAACTCTTCATCTTGAGTTAACAACTCATTCTCAACCCAGAATGGGTCATCTCAGCTGTTTCAAACCACCCCATCAACTGTTCAAATAAGCCAACAGGACTTTTATTACCTGCTTCTAGAAGCACTTCCTCCATGTCCCTGATAGTGTCCCGGAGGAAGTGCTTCTAGAATATGGAGCAATTCCTCCAGGACACCATCAGGGACATGGCTTTAAGCCATCTCAAAGTCCACAATATGTCATCATCAGCTCAGTCATTGCTAAGCTACAAACAAAACACACATTTATGTGCATTTACTTACTTTACATACTGTAGCATTCTCTGCTACAGTAACAGTCTTTCAATGGTTTGCCGACTGCTCCACCAAAGAAAACAAAAGGTTTGATTTGTTCTATGCAAACATTAGAGATGAATACAGCTCCTCTGCAGAACCTGCTCTCAGCAAGGTAGATCATAATCTGGTTTCCACATTGTAAAAGTCCTGACTTTTATTGGCCCGCCTGAGTTAGCAAACAGGCACCTTCTGGGGCCCACTGCAGTTTGCCTGCTGTTGTAGGGTTGGAGTTGAAGACACCATCATACACCTGCTTCAATGAATCACCCGTCATCTGGACAAACCAGGCAGCAGTGTGAGAATTATGTTCTTTGATTTCAGACTGCCTTACTATGTGCAAAATATAAATTTTCTTCAGGGATTAATAAACTTTTATTGAACTGAATATACACGACAACTCTTCAGTATCTTTGTGAGGGTAACAAGCTAGTCCATTGTTCCTTCACCAGTCAGAAAACTGCCTTGTTCCTCTTGAAGATTCAAGTGTCATCCAGACTCTTTGGTTCAGCACTTTGACACAGACTTTCCCAGTGAGGCTAAGAAGTCTGATCTCCATGTAGCTAGAACATCACCTCTTTTCCTTCACCCAATCTGCCAATCTGTGTCCTTGACCTCTACACGATGTTGCACAGGCGTGTCAACCAGGAAAGCTTAATGTGGAGATAACTACCATTAAATCCTAACAACCAGGAAACAACTGTTAACCATTAACTTCTGTTTAGCAGCTACTGTTGAATACATCCTATTCAATTAAGGTCACACCAAGTTCATATGAGCTGCTTAGCAAAATATTTAATAAGCCTTTTAGTTTTCTCACCAAATCAACCCAGAAAAAAGTGCTGTGAAGAAATATGACTGTCTCCAAGTGGTTAAAAGAAATATATTTTTGAAGATGGCTGTGACTGAAGATGTTTGCTGTCTGTCTTTTTTTCCAGAGTATCTCACTCCAGCGCACGTCAGATGAATTTCAGATGGTTCAAGCTCTTTTCTTCACAACCATGGAAGGATATGATATCATAAGCGTTGAGAGGATTCAGAACAAAGCTCTCTGGGAAGTCTTTCAGATGTACGTATGTGTTTAAAGCTTCCAAACTAAACTTGACTCTTGCTATACCACTGTATTTGTAACTTACAACTGTAGATTTGAGGTTTTGTCTAATATATTTATATTTTTCTCATGCAAGTCACTTTACTTACTTCTACCTCGGCTATATATATGTGTACTGCATTAAGTCCACCTGTTCATTTGCTTGTGAACACAAATAGCCAATTAGCCAGCCACGTAGCAGCAACTGACTGCATTTAGGCATGTAGACTTGGTCAAGAGGACTTGCCGAAGTTTAGTCTGACCATCAAAATGGAGAGTGACTTTGGGATTGGGATAGTGGGATTTTCACACACAGCCATCTCTAGGGTTTACAGAGAACGTGAAAACATGGATCCATCCTGGTTTGTATCAGCGGTTCAGGCTGCTGGGTATGGTGTAATCGTGTATGGGATATTTTCATGCCACACTTTGAGCTCCTTAGTACCAGTTTAAACACCACAACCTTCCTGGGTATTGCTGCTGACCATGTCCACCCCCTTTATGACCACAGTGGACCATCTTCTGATGGCTACTTTCCGCATCATGTTGACTCCAATGGCCTCCACAGTCACCAGGTCTCAACTGTGTGATGCTTTCATGCCAAAATCTCAAAGAAATGTTTCATATACCTTATTGAATTTATGCCACCAAGAATTAAGGCAGTTCTTGGTCACTATTTCATCACCTGGAGGGTGCCTGTGTTGCTACATGTCATTGTATATGTTACAGGCCTCACACGGTCCTGGTGCTCATGCGAGTAATAGTAGTAACATTCCATTTAAACAGCACAAGAAGAGACACAAAAAATAGATATGTGTTGTCGTTGAGCAGGCTTGTCTCTGTATTTATTTACATTCTTTTAAAGTTCCTTTTTCTTCAAATACAGAGTAATTTCTTTTAGTGAACATTTTCAAATAAAATACACTGTACACAAAGTGCATCATCATACAACTGGCAATACCTTTCAGAAAAAAAAAAGGAAACTATGCAGCCTATTACCTCCCTGCTGCATTAGTCCATTTAATCAACTTCTTGGATAAACAGAAAGCCAAATGGATGTACAACACACATATATATACTGGAACAATTTGCTATCAAAAACTTTTGTAAATTTTAATGTACACTTCAATCCACACCAAGTTATTATTTGCCAGACTTTAGCAAGGTAATTAGACTGTCAAATTTACACGACAGTGAGCGCGCTTCACAGTTAACTCATTTTATGAACATTCAGAAAACATTCCCAACAAATTATTTCAATGAAGATGTTAGCAATTGTAATATTATTTAAAACTCAGTAAAAGTATATGTCAAGGAGCTTTAACAGAAAATAAAGTTTACACTATCGGGGAGACGCCATCTTGGGAGAGGACTGCATCAGACGCTATCGTAATCGGCATGAAAATCAAGTTTCTATCATTACCAAAACCACGAGTCCTCATACCAAATTAATCAAACCAATGTCATGCAGGTTTTAAAAGTCCTTAGAAATATTTTTGTGATACATTTCACTCATTACTAACCTGTTTAAACAGAACAAGAAGAGACACAAAAAATAGATGCTTGTATGAGAACAGAAGGATGACATAGCTCCCTGCACAACCAGCGCACCTATGTCCCCCTTGTGGCTCAGTTAAGAACTGCACCTCAAACTTATTCAAATATTATCCACTGTGAAATACTCAAAATATTAAAAGGTATCAAACAAAAAGAATGCACAAATATCTCTCTTTCCAAAATTGTGATCATACATTTGTAGGCGTCACACATAGACTCGCCATTATATCCTGTTGCCAGGCAGCTGAGGCCACAAGAATTAAGTCAGACTATATTCAAAACCACACACTACCTATTACACATTCCAGTAGCGTTCTTCATCAGTATGCAGTATGCTGCTGTCAAGGTGACGTCGTTTTCTGTGCCGTGGTATTAACAGCCTGTTTTAGAAAGGGGAAGTAAACAATATGATGACAAGGCAAAGGACTCATCATCAATCATGAATATGTCGTGCAGTCTCATTTCACATAATTCTAAAATATCCTGAAACTTTTCTCATGTATCACTCTTAATTAAAGGAAGAAGACTCAGATGAAGAACAACAACAGTGGCCGCAATGTTACAGAAAAACAGCTTTTTCATGGCACAGACTCGAAACACGTGGAAGCCATCTGCCACAACAACTTTGACTGGAGGATCTGTGGGACTCATGGAACCGTTTACGGCCAAGGTGAGAAGAAGAAATACTCAGACCTGTTTTTGTATTGTTTCAAAGAGCAAGGTCGTTGGGCATTAGTTCACGTGCAAGTCTCTTAAAGTGATCCACAGCGTTATAGTCAGCCCGAGGTCTGGACCTTGACTGGATTATCGCAACACCTTGACTTCCTTTTCCTTTTTTAGTTATTCTGTTGTCGATTTCCTCATATGTTTGGGGTCATTGTTCTGTTGCATGACTCAGTTTCAGCTAATCACGTCCACCAGCTCTATACTGATATACAGAGTGTACCAGAGTATTTGTCTTCGATATGGACATTGTACTCTAGAATACTTCGGTCTACAAAGGACTTCACGGTTGAATCAAAGAACACGAAGTGGCCCAAACAAGCCCAAATCATTATCCCTCCACCACCGTACTTTACAGCTGGTGTGAAGTATGCGTGCCAACTTGTTTTGGTTTTTACCAAACACATGGCACTGTGTGTTACGGCTAAACAACTTCACTTTGGTCTCATCTCTCCAAAGGCCATTGTTCTAGTCTTTTCTCAGGTCTTTTGGTTTGTTCAGATGCAACTTTGCAAAGCCAAGACTGAAGCTGAAGTGTAACAGCAGCACAGCGCTAGCTGCTATGAATCGTGGCCGTCCAAGTCAATGAGAGTATTTGATTTTGCAGTGAACTTGTTTGGATTTCTTCTCCTGGGAAGACTGGAAAACCTGTTGAGTGCTTTCCTTTTGTTAATAATCTTGCTCACTTTAGAGAGGTGGAGCACAAATTATTTGAAAGTGGCCTTGCAGCCTTTCCCAGATTGATGATCATCAACAATTGCTTTTCACAGGTAACTGCTAAAGTCTTTCCACTTCTGCATTGTGGTAACTTATCCTAATGCTTTAGACCTGCAGACTACACTGGTAGACGATCAGTTAATCGGGTGCATTTGATTAGCAGCGGCTAGTTGCTTTTTATTGTTTTTATTCCTGTATGAACACAAAGGCTTCACTAAGTCACATGCTTAGATATACAGTGGCACAGTGTAATATGTCACATTGTATATTTGAGGTTGTATGTAACCAAATCTGAGACTTGCTGAGGGCTAGAATTTTATTTATTGTGTCCTTAGAGCCTTATAATTGAAAGAGGGTGTTCTTTGTTTTTCACGTGGCTACATTGTTCATTGATTTTGGATCATTTAAAGTGGCCACGGTGTGATTAATACATATCCATGTTTTTAACGGTTGAGTTCAATAAAAAAAAAATCATTGTATAGTTTTCATATATACAATGATTGATTTTGATCACTTGATTTCTATGGCAGCGTTTTACAGAACTGCACTTGTTGACATTTGATTCGGCTTTGTTTCATGTTTCCCGACATATTTATTTGTGTTTTTCAAATCCAGGCAGTTACTTTGCACGGGATGCCACATACTCCCACGGCTACACCAGTGAGACTAATATCAGAGCGATGTTCCTCTGCCGGGTGCTGGTGGGAAGCTACACCAGAGGCTCTTCTGACTACCGCCGGCCTCCATCCAAGGATGGTGGAAACACAAACTTCTACGACAGCTGTGTGGACAACGTCATGAACCCCTCCATATTTGTCGTGTTCGAGAGCCACCAGATCTACCCCGAGTACCTGATACAGTACGAGAGCACAGACCCGGTGGATAGCTGGCTCAGCCATGCTAACATGACAGCGCCATGGGTATCAGCATCGACATCAGCATCAGCATCAAGATCAGCATCAGGATCAGGATCAGGATTGGGGTCGGGATTGGGATCAGGATCATCAGCATCAACATCATCAACATCAACAAACAGTTCCTGCATTATAGCTTAGCGGCATAAAAAAAAGATAGAGGTTAAAATTGAGGTGTTTCCAATTATATGCTTTAGTAAGGTCTATAGCAGGTTTCTGTTATCTTGGGTCTAGGGTAGTTATACAAGGCCTCAGCCACTGGCGTGTCTTTTTTACCAGAAACCTACCCGCAACAGTATGTTTTGGGATCTTGTAAGGGTCTGAGACGAGTCCCCGTCTTTGGTTAGGTACTTTAACACAACCCTGAAAAACCGCTGGGTTGAAGGCGGTGTTGACGCGGTGCTGATTCGATGTCCCCTCCAAGTTTGAGTCTTCTCTTATTTATATCCTCCATCACTGTCTATGCAAATCATCTCAGCCCCTTCCAGACTGATCTTGTCATTCTAGTTTGCTTTCCTTCTTTTTCTTTTGTTTTGTCGTCATCTTCCTTTTATATTATTGAAAGGCTGGCAAACAGTAAAAGTGATGTATGACTACCACCAAGTTTTATGGAGCATTAGACCTGGAATATACTTACCGTTTATAATGGATACGTTGGGCCGGGTATCACTTCAAATTTTTGGTATTGATACCAAAACCCAGTACCTTGTCTGGGCTTTTCTCAGCTCAGTTTTTTGACGAGTTCAATTCAGTCCATAACAGAAGAAAATCCAAAAACTCTGGGTTTGACCTCTGACCTCTACAACCAAAACAAAGATGAACCACTCCATTTAGCATCTTTGCTGCAGTTCACTCCAGTGGTTGTTTACAATATTTATACAGTTGCTACTCACAGAAGCAGACAGTCAGCCGGTCACGAGCCAGATATGAGAATAAAACCTCCACAAGCAGATGACGGCAGATGCTGGGCCTTATTCATGAAATATTTGTAAATCTCTGAGTAGATTTGTTCATGAATAACTCATTACTAAAACTAAACTCAATTTGGCAATATATCGTGATTTTCAGTATGTTGTAATGCTTACTTAAATGTGCAATATATCGTGATTTTCAGTATGTTGTAATGGCTATTTAAATGTGAAAAAACACTAATAATAAACAATAAATAGGTTGTTTTGAAGCAAATAGTTTTGACTCAGTTTGTCCTCTGGAAGATCAATATCATCTGATGAACATATACAGTAACTTGATTTTTCATCTCTACTTTTAATTTTTGATATTAATTGGGTAGAATATCGCAATATATCGTGATAATATCGCATCGTGACCCAAGTATCATGATACATATCGTATTTTACACATCCTTGCCAATACTCACCCCTACTAAAACTCATGTGAAGGCGTGGTTTCGAGGGGTGAGCTGAAGAGGAGGAGGCGGAGCCTTTGGGAGGAGGGAGGGAGTGTATATTTTCAAAATCTCACTTGAGTGGGATTGCTGGAACCATTTTTCAAACAATTGTTTGATTATTCATTCTTTCATTTATCGTCCGGTGACTGTTTTCTGTTTGTTCTCTGTGAGTTGGTCATGTACGGAAACATTTTCCTGACTCGGCTCCCAGTTGTGTTTTCAAACTACATCATCCGCTGTCCTTCCAAAATAAAATTGTTTAATTCTTTGAGCTTGCGTTTCTCTCCATAACAGCAAGTCTGTCATGAGAAGATCCAGTACAGGTGGGTTTTACCAAACGGACTCCAGTCGAACGTCATCAGAGACAAGTCCACACGTGCACGTGCACCATCTGAAGTGGTCTGAAGAGCAGCATCTGCCTCCCTGTTTTATAACAGTCTCTGAGGGGGAGAAGAAGCCCTCCCCAGATGACCCCATCATAAAAAGTGAGATGTTTTTCACTTAGGAAAAACAAAGTATACATTAGAGCATAACCAGAGACCATTTACACCATCTTAACTTCCTTTATGGACTTTTATTACCTTCGACCTGGTCTATGACTTATGGCCTGTGGATGACCTGTTTATGACCTGGATCTTGGACTAAACCAGACCACTTACTCATCCTCCAAGAGTCAGCATTTTCTAAAGGAAGACACACAAACCCATAAACATGCTAAGAAGAACACAGGAAAGAAAAACTAGCATTGGATAACAATATGTAGGAATATAGATAACGTATATAGAGTTTCCCATTACAGTAGATACACAATATGATGCTCTCTAAAGCAGTGCTTTTTTTTAAATAGTGGGGCGTGTAATGGAATACAGTGTAATCGCACATATACTCCAGTAGGGGGCGGTGGCGCTCTCATTATCACAGTGTGCAGGCAGTATTAGCTATATTTTGTCTGGGGTTTTTTTGTACGGACATGCACACAGCAGAAAATAATTGAGAAACAGTGCTCTAAAGTTACCTGACGTACATTCTGATCAAATCTGTCCATCTGTACTCATTTCAGATGTCGCTACTGGGACGGCGTCACAGCATTTGTAGCGTTACAGCGACAGCTATAATGAGTTCCACGTGGGTCTATCTGGCTCCGTCTATGACCTTGAATTCTCATTAATCATACAATCATTCTGATCAAACTTGTTCACGTCCATCCTCATTTCTGATTTTGGGAATGAAACTACGTTGGAAAGTGAGTACTGCTAAAACTAGAGGAGCTCCAACTGAGCACCAGGGGGGACCTCAATCAACCAATGTTCGGGTAGTTGACCGTGCCTTTTGGGTTTGTCCAACGTTAGTCAGTTTGAAAGAGTCAATGGACCTCAGGGTGATTTTTAAATAAGTTTAAAGTGTAACTCTTAAATATAGTGGCTTTAAAACCTTCCTAATTTGCTAGGTTTTGCTCCAAATAACCAACATCTTAACCAACACACTTCTTGTTGAGTTTCCTCTTTGAAGTAATTTTATCCTTTCCATTGTTTCAACTGACAGCTCTCATGTTGGGACCAGGCTTCCTATCAATTAGCCAAGCGCAAAAGTTGTCAAGTCAAAGGTTATTGATAGATGATTGTGAGTTTTAGGAGGACCAGGAACAAGAAGGCTGGCTCTGTTCTGGAGCTTCTGGAGCTGATTCTGCAAAGGAGGACACTTCATGAAATGAAGAACATCATGGACGACCCTCTACACAACACAGTGATTTAGCAACAGGGCATCTTCAGTCAGAGGCTTCTTCAGATTCTGCCGCAGGACATCCTTCCTGAACACAGCTATAAACATCTTCAGTCAATCACTGAAGAGACCATG
The DNA here is from genome assembly GCA_018398805.1 of Hirundichthys speculiger. Taxonomy (NCBI): domain Eukaryota; kingdom Metazoa; phylum Chordata; class Actinopteri; order Beloniformes; family Exocoetidae; genus Hirundichthys; species Hirundichthys speculiger. The sequence continues at coordinate 40,870 of JAGFBZ010000762.1, forward strand.
ACAGTTACTGCAACAACTGAATTTCTCTCTGGGGATCAATAAAACTATTTTTGAAGTGAATTGAAATATATCTAATCATCTTCCATTTCGACTGCTTCCCATTTTCTACAGCAGATGTTCTTCCTGACGCAACCAGGATTCAAACTTGGAATATGGTAGACGACAGGACCACCACTACGCCACCAGGGAGGTAATTGAAATATATCTAATAAAATGATAAAAACTGAGCAATGCAAAGACAACAAAAAGAAGATAAAAAAAAACATATATAAATATATATAAAACACAAATATAACGTAATCTTAGGATGTACCTGTTTATCTATTTAATAGCTAACTTATGTCTTACATTTTTGAATTGTCAATCTTCAGCGTTCCCTCTTTGACTAAATATGGTGTTTTCTGTTGCACAACTTGTATAAATATCCATCTATTTTCTATACCCGTTTCATCCTTGAAGGGTCACGGGGATCTGCTGGAGCCTATCCCAGCCGTCTACGGGCGAAAGGCAGGGGTCCACCTGGACAGGTCACCAGTCCATCGCAGGGTCACACATACAGACACACAACCATTCACACTCACATTCACTCCTACGGGCAATTTAGAATTATCAATTAACCTGAATCCGGAGTACCCGGAGGAAACCCACGCAAGCACGTATAAATAATGCTTTACAAATAGTTTTTTTTTTTGACTAATACTATGAAGGCTCCTGATCTGCAAGAACTCTTTTTTAACAGCAGACTAATTTGCATATTAGACATTTTAGACTCATTTTGAGATGAGATTTCTTTTTTTTTTTTTTTTTTATCATGACTCTGATTTCATATTTTTGACTACTTGGTGATTTAAAAAGCTATACTGTTCAGCAGTGTCAAGATATATTTGTGCCATACATTTGTATAAAAGATTACATTTCAGAAGGTGAACGTAGGTGAGGTGCTTGTCTCATATTTTGTCCCTGGGTGAATCAATGTGGTGCTTTAGCGCCCCCAAGCGGATAACCGCAGCGTCACAGCGCCCTCCCCGTTTTAAAAATAGTTAAGTTTCGGTTTCCAAGCAGCAGAAATGATACCGAACGTTCTCTCCTCCCTTTAACCGAGACGACCCGAAGTCCCTTCCTCCTTTTAGACTGAAGAAAACCTGCGAATAGCTCGACATCGATGGAGTCGGTAATATTCCAACACATCTGCGCCAGTCAAGGAGCAGTTAGTGCTGATGATTTAAAGTACAATCTCTTCCCTGGAGATTATACCAACGACATCCTCCGCAACCAGCAGAAGTTCGCCTGGTGTCATTTAAGCGGAGAGCAGAAAGTGGTGGCGAGGACGACTCTGAGGCTGTGCAGAGTTAAAGATTGTCCGGGGACCTGCGGAGGGTTACACCTGTGTAAAAACGTCTTCCTCCGCGGATCCTGTCACTTCACTCAGCGGGGGTAAATATATTGTTGTCTAACGGCAGCATTATTTGAAAAATAGCGACTGTCTATTTATTTATTTAAAGTTATTAAATGAAGAGTCGTACTGTCGAGCTTTATTTCATCGTTAATGGGAATTTATCAATTAATTAATGGAATAATTAATAGATTAATAAATAAATATTATTATTAATGTACGTAGTTAAATGCCTAGCTTGACTTACGTGGTGCGTTCAAGTACTCTTGCGAAAACCAGAGGTTTCTGACGTTAATGTGGCGTTAAGGGAAAGTTAAGACTCCACAGGCTATTTGAGAGATTTTATGTTGGTTTTTTTGTGTGTGTAAAGTAAAGTTGTGTCACTTATTTTAATTGTTTGTGAACTCTTAACTTAGGTTTGGGCAGTAATTCGGCTTATTTATGACTTTCATGTTTCCGAGCCACGTAACCGTTGCAACGGTTGTAACCACTCCTGGATGATAGCTTAGTTAGCATTAACAACATTAAATACGATCATTTAAAACATTAACCGTTTCTTGAATTTTTTTAAAGAGTGTTCACACAGAATTGGGGATGATTTTATTGTGGTGTTACTGTGAACTTTATCTTATAAATTACACAGTAATTCGGCCTCACGTATTTGTTTTTGAACCCTTTAAGTGCGTCAGAACATGTAAACGTTAATAAACTGCACTTTGCATCGCAGGACTTTGTAATTATTCAAATCAAGCTATGTATAGAACATCAAATTATCCTTAGCACAGGGGTTCTGTTTCAGTTTCATGTTCCCCATATTGATTTGGCTTAACTTTTGTTTTCCTTTGGATTTCCTAACCGACACAACCCTCCCATCTGACCTCTTCACTGGCTCTTTCATGTTTTTTTTTTTTAAATTTCTTTATGTATTTATGTAATCCTAACAACAGTCATGGAAAAAATTATTAGACCACCCTTGTTTTCTTCAGTTTCTTGTTCATTTTAATGCCTGGTACAACTAAAGGTACATTTGTTTGGACAAACATAACGATAACCCATAAGAAATTGCTCATAAGAGTTTTATTTAAGAGCTGATATCTTACCATTTTCCATGGTTTTCTTGATTATATTCTAAATCACTTAAGTTTTTACATCAATAGCTATGGCGTTGTACTGCCAAAAACACTGCTTTTATGCATTCAGTGTTTTTTTTTCTGTCTGTTTTAGTCACGTGATGACGTTTAGTGGTACCAGGTATTAAAATGAACAAGAAAGTGAAGAAAAAAATGGTGGTCTAATAATTTTTTCCATGACTTTATGTCCCCCCCCGCCCCCCATGACTAAGCTATGTGGCATTTTTGATAACAGACGAGTCTGCAGCTTCTCCCATGAGCTGGACTCTGACCACAATCGAAGGGTGCTGAGGGAGCACGACCTGGACCGTCTGGGCCGGGCCGAGCTGTGCACGCTGCTCCTGCAGAACGACGCCTCGCTCCTGCCTTCAGTAAGCTCTGATCTAACGTCAGTTTTAGAACTGATGTAACTTTCTTTGAATGTAAAGTCACCCTGTCTGTTTTCTTCTCGTCGCTTCCTCATTTTTTTCCAGATATGTCACGATTACAACAACGGCGACGGAGAGTTCGGCCGATGCACGGACGGCTTCGGGTGCAAAAGGCTTCACGTCTGTGAGAAGTACGTCAGCCGCGACTGCAGCTGCTCAAAATCACACGATTTCAGTAATCCCCAGCCGTTGAAGCTCCTGCGTGAAAAAGGGATGCCCGACGTCCTGCTCCGCTCCTTGAGGTCCGTTTACGCCAATAAAGAAGCGCTGAGGTTGCACGACATCAGGTGCGGTAATGCCCGACGAGGCAACCGCCAACAGCAGCGGCATGGCTCTTCAGCAAACAGCGACGATGGAGTGAGGCCGTGTGCGAACAACAGAAACAGGGGGAGAGGCGGGGCCAGAGGCGGGCCCAGGGGCGGCAGGGGAAGGAGAGGAAACATGGGCGGCCCTACACTTCAGCAACGTACTTCTTCCCTCACCGACATCCTTGCTAACATCAACAGCTTAGATCTGTACACCGGCGATGGACTGGGTGAAAGCAACAGTCAACTCAATTCATCCACCAGTGACATCTCCACTGCTGCCGCCAACGATTCTGACGCGAGCAGCGACAGCGGTCACGGCAGACCAAAGAAGCGACACCCCGGGCCTTCCAGAGGGAGAGGCGGTAACCGGGGCAACCCTCAACGGCCTAAAAGAAGCCCAACCGAGATATGCATGTACTTCATCAAAGGATACTGTAAACACAAGGGTGAGTAGGTGTTAGCTTTGTTCACGAAACTTATTTAGTGATTGCTTTATCGGGTATCATTTAATTTGCGATCCTTGTATTTTCAGAAAAATGTTTCAAAGCTCATGATAAGATGCCGTACAGATGGCAGGTCCAGAAAGGCGATCAGTGGACCGCCTTGCCCGATAACGAGACAATTGAGAAGGAGTACTGCGACCCCCACAATTCTTCCAGGTACTGACTCTACTGAGGCTCAACCTTAGTTTCTACCTGGGAGGAGGTTACGCCTCATTCTGATTACCCAGCTGTCCTATTGTTTTCTGAATTATTATGGAAAAGAATTATTCTAGTTCTCCTGGATTCAAACTTGATTTCCAGGAGACGGTACCAACGGACGGAGAGGAAACTGCTTCAGGGCAAGGTTGTTCCTCCTTGCATATTATCTCCTGTTTTAGTCACTAAAACAGAAAAATACACTTCTGTACACTCGTTTAATAAATCCTTAATTCCATTTATTCTTTTGGGAACCTTCGTCAACCTGGTCAATTCTACACACAACTGCATTGAATTTTGATTTTTCTTTTTTCCCTAAAAGACAAAAATACATTTGGAGATTTTTTTTTAATTATTATTGGCATTAAAAACTTCTCTCTCTGAAATGTTTCAATAAGATACATTTTATTAGTTTTTCCACTTTGCAGGGAAATTTATTATCTCACATCTCTTCCACTTGTTTGGTTTGTTGTGGGAAAAATACGTTCTTTACTTTAATTTGTCTCAGAGATGGATTAAAGTAAGGACTGAAATTAAAGATTTGATACTTTCTAGGTTTTGATGAAGTCTAATTCAAGGCACAGCAAACTCCAGATGATGGTAAATGACCCCTGAAGTACGAGAGCACAAAGGATTTAAAGCAGGAGAGAAAAAGTGGAGAAAAAAAAAGGACAATAATATCTCTGGCTGAGTCCTTGGAGCTGCTGTCTTCTGGGAACAGGCGCCTGGAAATATAAACTTTGCATATTTTCTGTCCAGATATGAGTGACTCTTAAAAATCAATGTTTACTTTATTCTGCCACAGGGATGAAGGGGTTAAAGCCACAGAAACCACAGAGGGAAATGAATTTATAAAAGTGATTCATGGTCAGAAACGTTTTAGTCGTTAATATGAACGCATCTCTAAAAACAGGTTTCCCACTAAATAACTGGCCGAGGTCCGACAGGATTACCTGGTGTGTTTGAAATAATGAACCGACAGTTTCCCGTCTTGTCGTCTTCAGCAGCAGCAGTCCGCAGGTGAACTTTGACACGATGACCTGTGGACAGAACAACGTACGACGGCTCTCCACCGTGAACTCGCTGATCGAGCCGAACTTCATCCTCACCACTGAGTGGCTTTGGTACTGGGAGGATGAGCTTGGAAAATGGAACCTGTACGCCTCATATGTGAGTATCTGGAATCATTATGATGCTTGAATGTTTATGTGGTGTTGCTGCATTTAAAAAAAAAAAAAAATGCCTACAATTTTTGTGCTTAGAAAAACATCTGCCACCCCAGTTTAGGGTTCAAAGGGCTGGAAGGTCAAAAAGTGACGACATTATGCTCATTTTAATCTGTAGGAGCTCTAAAGTAGCTCTGGACTCAACATAAAGGCTGTAATTATTTCACACCAGTAGAGACCATCAGCTCTGTCTGGAGACCACGACCTTAGAACTGAATATTACACTCCCTTACTGAAGACAGAGCCAGCAATGTTCCAAAGTTCATGCAGTCTGAATCCTCCTATTCAGAAAACAAGAAAAAAATCATACTGTGGTCTCTTTAAAAGGTTGCTAGTCTTCTTTGTTTTGTATTTTCTAAAAATCAAGGGTCCAGTCAGACCTACTGACTTTGGGCCAATTCCAATTCCTCCCTTAACCCTTAATTTTAGCCCTTGAAAGTAAGTGTAAGGTCTATCTAATGATTTAGAAATGGGACACCTCTTGAGTGCAGTTACATCTTCAGACTGTGGGGGGCGGCCTTACGCCAAAGCTACGTCCAGTCTGTCAAGAAAACCACAACGACGAAGAAGAAAAATAAGATAATATATAGATATGACGAAGACAATAAGATGGTTTCATAACATTTATATCTTTATTAACTACGAAAATACTTACATTTGTAGCTCGGTTTTTTCAGTGCCATCCTTTTCGTAGATGTCTTGGCGAAAGCTGTTAACTGGGGGGTTAATGTCTATTTATGTCTATTGAATACCAAAGTTGAATTTATTTTTTCTTCTTGACACAAAGGTTTTGACAGACGGTCTCATTGCTTTAACTTTTAATCACTTGACCTTAACAGTCCAATCTGACGTATAAATTTATATCTAGAGAGTTGAATTGACAGTTTTCTATTCAAATTCATGTGGTTATGTTTTGGCAGTATTAGTCATATTTAAAAACGCAGTGGGAAAAAAATAATATTTACTTATAATTGTGGCATATATTTAAGCATGGCTGAAAATAAAGACTAAAAAATACAATTTGCCAGTGAGAAGATTTTAGTGAATTTTAATCCAGTGCATGTAAAGGAGTCAGTCTGCAGAGCAAACTGCAGGTTGACGGGAAACAAAGTGTTTTAGCAGAAGTGAGAAAAGAGAGATATGAGAGTCTAACAGCACACGGCCTTGAAGCTGTGCAGGACAAACGTGGAGTGATGTTTCAGCCGGGTTCTGTCTAGGACCAAGAGCTACATTTACAAAGCAAAATCATAATTGCATAACTAAATAATAAATGAAAAACATGTTTTCATCCACAGCTACCAAACTAGTTTTACCTGCACTGCAGGTAAAACTAGTACACACATGACATTTGCTTTCTCTGTAACATCCAACCCACAACCATCCTGGAATCAGGAACTCTTCTTTGGTCAAACTGAGATCTTTTATGCTCTCAAGATCCAACTAGAAGTTCTGTTTGTGTTTTAAAGGTGTCACAAATGTGTTTGCACACAGCCTAACAAGTATCTAACAAAGGGAGTTTTACATTCAGTAACAAGTTCAGTTTAAAACCTGTTCAGCTTGACAAAATTTGACTACTTCTAAATGTGAAATAGTTAGCTGGTCCAGCTCCTAAGCTCTGAGCTGAGAGCTTCTATACAAGCTGTTCTTATCCATTTTAGGTTTTTAATCTCTAATTCTTTTTAGCACCGTGCTCTTTTACCTGAGCTGCTACATGTACAGCACATCAGTGAAGTATTAATGTTTTTCTGCTGCACATTCACAGTAAGGCTGCCACTCATTTATACGTAAATCTCTGAGACGCCAGAATAAACACATTTGAATCTGCCATCCTGACAGTGGGCTGTTGAATGACAAAGATTTTAAGACTTGAGGAGCACGACGGCTAATCTGCAACAGATGATCAACATTATTTAGAGATCGTTTATTATCCCAGTTCTCCAGATATATGCAGAAATATTATATATTCAACCTCTGTAGCGCTTTTATTCCACAGGTGGTGGAGCAGCGTAAATCTGGACGATGTGGCCTAAATTTACATCACAATATATGTCTTAATTCTAAAAAAAAAAAAAAAATCAACATTATAAAACATACAAAACGTCAGGCTATTACTGCCTGTATTCATTAAAGTTTTTTTATTTTTTTCTTTTCTGATAAATCTGTTTGATATATCATTGTATAATTATTCATGAAAATGACTGTAAAGCTCATATATGTTCAAAAGACAAATAAATAAATAAAAATAAAATTGTTGCTGATGGGGGACCACAGTTCAGAGGAAAAGGACAGTCTTTGCCGAACGTTGTAATTCTTTTTGAGAGTATTTCACCTTCCTGGTGTCGCTGTGAATGCACACGTAGAGTGGAGGCGGAATGAATGTACGTCTTTATAGCACGATCACAGCATGAAAGTGATTCGAGCGTGCTCGTCCGTGCTCTTCCTTACAGGATTCCTAACGTTTTATAAATACAGTAACAGCTCTCTGGGCTCTTCTTCTGTGCTGCAGAGTTCTGAACACAAACCATCAAACATCGACAGCGCCACGCTGGAGCAGAAGTTTCTGGACGATGACACAGACGTGGTGGAGTTCACCGCTGGCCATCAGTCCTACTCACTCAGCCTCCAGGGTAAATAATTACCCTGGAAATCATTGATCTTTACAGTTTCAAACATATTAGAATGACTATGTTGGTTTTTTTTTATTTTAATGTAAATTTAAATGAACATCTTTTTTCCCCCCCAGACATGATTCAAACAAACAAGCGCTTTGGCACCAGGAGGTCAGTGAAGAGACGTCCTCGCTTCGTCTCTGCTGCAGACGTCCAGGCAACGAGAGCGAGGTGGGGCGCCCCAAAAACAGCAGACACCCCCTCTAGTGGCTGAACCGGTTTACAGCCAAACAACAAATGTTGCAGGGGAGCTGTGGGGGTTTCTTTAATGCCTGATTTTTTTGTTTTGTTTGTAATTGAATGTAAGTTTATGTAAATTAGGGCTGCAGCGATACACTAATCTCACGATACGATACACGATATTCGGCTCACGATACGATATATATCGATATTCATCTTACAATACATTTACATCATTTTACAAAAGATTTTAAAGGGAAAAAATAATTTTGGTGACATCTTGTGAGTGTTCCAATGACTTTGTTTGAATTAATTGCATCAATAAAAGCATCAGTTACACATTATTTGGCTGACAGGCAGCTTGCAAATGCTGGATACTGCGGTTTTGAAAGAAGTTTAGAATATTGATACCCACGGCTGAAAAATCCATACTCTCTAGGGAAATAAAATATCGATATATATCGCAGAATCAATAAATTCGCTCAGCTCTGATGTAAATGGTCTGAACATAAGTATGAGATATGGAACATTAGGAGTCTCAGATGACTTTCTAGCTCCAGATCAAGCGAACTAACTAACCAATAACTAACTCTTTCTCCCTGCAGAAAGCCTCAACCAAACAATCCCGCTGTGCCAGACAACTGGGACAAGACCCAGATCCCTCCAACCGGATTCTCGGTATGATGAACACACCACACCTGAAGGATTTAATCGCTGGGACTGCTAGAAGTCACCCGAGTCCACATCATCGTTCTCATTGTGTCCATATTTACGTATTGTGATTATTTAAAACAGCAGAGTAAACACCAGATATTAAGGTTTTTTTTTTCTTTTTTTTGGTTTTTAACCTTTTAATCCCATTAGCCCCTAATCCTGGGGGCTGCTAGGTTGGCTAAATGTTGATATGATTATTGCTATATGATGCTTCTATAAATATACACGTTTTATTTTAGAAAAAGAAAAGACAATAAAAACCACAAGCACTTAAATAGGGGAGTGTCAAAAACAAGCTAACAATCCGATCCTATTGGAAGATATGAAATTAGAACCGTACCTCGCTTCTATTGGCTTTAAGCTTTTGAAAGAGGTGTCAATCTGCTCAGGATTTGCCCACCTGCAACAAGGCGTGCAGAATTTGTGTCAAAACGTGTAATTTAGTTCCAAACAGTGGCCTGTTGTGTCCAAATATAATATTTTGTCCCCAAAGTAGACCAAGATATTCTGTTGGTGCCAAAATGCCAGTTAAATTACGCCTTAACACCTTTGTAACTTTGCTCTGCTTTATTTTATCGTCACTAGTTTTTACACAGGTGACAATCAGATGTTGTTGTTGTTTTTTTATTTCTTGGGTTTTTAGGCTTCAGTTGCATAATTATAAGGGTGATTTCAATATAGATAAATAGTTTGCTTTTTTTTTTAGGCAGAAATGAAATCCAACATTTTTGTTGTATTCGATCTTCATTTACACTAAGCCAGTAGCATAGATATGTACATTTTCACATCTAAATTAACCATCAAAGTCTCCCCATTACTTTGATACCAAGAATCATCCATGTAGACCTTGGAAACGCAGAGAAAAACTTTATTTATTTTGGTCATTCTCGAGCACAAGTCACAAAAAATACCACAGTGTTTAAAGGGTTAAATGTATTTAAAATTAAATACATACATGCAATTTAAAGTTACAGGACATGACCTTTTTTGCAGTTATTAGCTCAGTAGGCCCTTCTATGGACATTAAGCTTAACTTGCTTTTATGACTAAATTCACTCTTGTTTGGTTTCCACTGTTAATCGTTTTCATCGTTGTCGATGTGTGGCAGCCGTTACAGGAGACAATCGGGACGGGATTTGTTTAGTTGATTGGTGACAGCAGAGTTGAGCTTTGATTGTATTTCAAATGAATGATATATACATAAATGATGAATATATACATATATACACTTGACTTTAGACTGTCGAGCATCAGACTGAAACAGACCTCGGTCTTGTCTGAGCAGCAGTCAACCATCAAACATGGTTAAATATTGAAACTATTTGGCGGTCATGTTTAATATTCCTAATAATGACAGATTCCTTACATAGTGGAAAGGTTTCACTCCTGGGGCCTCACCAGTGTGGAGTTAATTAACTACTATAATGACTCTTTGAAGAAACTTAAAGGTCTCATTCCATCGTATTTTCTTTCATTCATTCATTTTAGTCTCTAGTCTGAAATAATGCACTACGGTTGTCTTGTTTCAAGCTGTTTTAGTTCGGTTAAAACGAGGGCGGTGACAGTATGAGAGGATTCTTATTGATATTAATGATATACAAACATCTCTCCTCTGATTGGCTAACAGCACTGTGACGCTCCCTCTAGCGGTTCTCCTTCAGTTGGTTTCCGTCAACTTAAATAGAGATAACCAGCTACAAATAGGAAAACATGCAAAAAAATCTCCTCAGAGATACAGCTATATATTTTAAACCTGGCCAAAAACTCTGTAAACACCAAGTTGTTAAATTTTAAGGTTGGAATATTATAGATTTATCAAGCTAACGTTCCTCTCTGGATAGAAGTTACTGAGTGGTTCTGGCCAACGTTACCATCCCTGTAGCTGGTCCCAGTGTCATCACGCTATCGTCTATTAACGAGTAGAATAACAGGCTTCTGAAACAACAACCGTAGTTGGAAAATAAATGTTTTTTACTTTCAGCCTGTGAGCTGGAGGAGTTGTGATGGATCAGATCCAGGTTTTAAGCACAACTTATCCGCTACTGTCAGGACAGTAGTTTGTATAGTCATGTTGGTTGAAATGATCAGAACAGACAAGTAAAGTTGCGTTATACTTCACTGGTGGTGTTCAGAAACTAAACTCCAACTATTTCTTCCGTAGATCCTCTTTCTGAGGCCAAACATGAAAGTAGATTTGTTACTGTTGCAAACAGCCAACAACTTTCTCTGCCATGTTTCTGAATTGTTAGCTTCTCTTTGTTAGCTTGTTAATAAGCCCTGCTCCCTGCAGACAGCCTGCAGACCGCCATGTTTTTCTGGGGGCGGGGTTACGAGCCACTGCATAGCTAATGTTCAATGTGACGTAGGCTGGTACGGCTTCTACGATCCGCTCGTGGTTCCGGCTTGTTTCCATCACAGGCTGATACAGACTACAGGGGTAGAAGAGACTTTTGAAGTTGAGCATGCAAGTGCAACTTGAACTGACCTTTTGTAATTAAAAAAAAAAAACAAGTATTAAATGGTTTGTCATGGAAGGAGACCTTTAAATAATGACAGTTACTACAACGTAGAATATTAAAAGTGTAACTGAATTGAATTGAATCTCCAACCCCACTAGATATGAAGGAAGCTCTCTCCAGAGCTCATTTGTTCACGGATGTTATGCATTTTCTAAAACCAGATCTCATACACGATTAAAGGCAGAACTGGTTCTTTAATATCTTACTTTGAATCTATAAAGTTTCTTCCCTCTGAATGATGAGTGCACTGCCCATTGTTTCAATATATTTTGCACCTTATTTCCCATTTTAGTAGGTGAGGTGCGCGCATGCCTCGAGGAATAATCATTTGGTATTAATATTGTGTTTAGTTGAGTTTCTACATTCACCGTATTTCTATCTATTATGTACTTAAGCTGTAAACCTGTGATCCACCTTCATTTGTACAAAGTTTCAATAAAAAGATTTACACACAAAAATCCAACTGTGAAGCATTAACTTCCATTAAACAGCCACCGTTTATATGCTGTTAAATAACTTCTTTTTAATTCAAGTGACATTAATCAAGTTGCTCTGAGCTGCTGGGAAAAGTATTTATCTGATAAACAGTTGTTGAGGAACATGAGTCACGATGACTGTCAGTTTCATTTCTAATCTCCACGTGACTTTAAAAACATGCATGTTTGTGCTGTGACCATGACTGAAAATGATCTGTGATGTTTCTGTGTTTTCAAGAGGATCTCACTGAAGCACACGTCCGATGACTTTCAGACGGTTCAAGCTCAATTCTTTACAACTATGCAAGGATACGATATCATGAGTGTTGAGAGGATTCAGAACAAAGCTCTGTGGGAAGTCTTTCAGTGGTACGTATGTGTTTGAGGCCTCCGAGCCAAGACCTTTTTCTGATTTTACATCAGCTTTTCATGTCAGTGACGTTGTGCTCCACGCCTGAACCCCACTGGGAACCTTCGGGATGTGCTGGAGAAGACTCTCCCAGTGGTCCAACTCTCCCATCATCATCAATACGAGATCTTGGAGAAAAACTAGAACGAAATATTAGAAGGCGACTTGTTTATTGGAAGGGCAGTGTATAATATATTCTATTAACTTTAAACTTGTAGCTGTTAAAATACGTTTATAGAGCATTTCCAAGTGGTGTGTTGAAATTAGCAGCAAAGCAAAGCCAGCCGTCGTTGAGGTGCTTCAATATGAGCTGCTGACAGTTACTTACTTCTATGTAACATTTGTCTTCAAGCATTTTTACACAGAATAATCCAGTGGCTTCGCTTTATGGAGAGCAACACTTTATAATCGTAAACAGCTCTGATTTTGCTCTTTTGCTCTTCAGTTGAGGAAATAGCGACAAAGTTAATTACTATTTAGTGCAAAAATGACCTGGTGTAAATGTATCTACTAGGAAGTCAAAACTCCTCTTAAGTTGATCTGGTTTGAGGTGTTTTAGATGGTGAAACAAAATGATAAAAACCCCTTCAAGTTTTCTTCTGTCTCGTTCTCCGCTGAAGGCAGAAGACTCAGATGAAGAACAACAACGGAGGCCGTGATGTGACAGAAAGGCATCTTTTTCACGGCACAGACTCCCAACACGTGGAAGCCATCTGCCTCAACAACTTTGACTGGAGGATCTGTGGGACTCATGGAACCGTTTATGGGGAAGGTGAGAACAAGAAAATAAAATGTGAGCCGTGCTGACACTGAACATTTATGCTAGCGTTTGTCCAGATAACTGGTCGGGTTTAAAGCTACGAGAATTTACTAATGAAAAAAATTTTTTTTTTTTACCAAGTTAATAACTATTAAGGGTGTGCCAAAGAATCAATTCTCGTAAGAATCGCAATTCTCATTTGCTACGATTTAGAATCGAAATAAAATGTCTCAAAATTGATTACAAAAATTTTTTTTTAAATCCGCTGGCAGTCAGCCTCCATTTTTGTAGCTACAGACGGTTCTGGAACGCACGCCACGCACGGAAAGCACCAAAACAAAGGAAACGACAAAGATGGGGCTAAGGAGATCCAACCGGCCCCGTTTTCGCTAAAGCTAAAATTTGGTGTCATTTTGAATCAGAAATCAGATCAGAAATCATTATGAATAAAGTTGTTTTGAATCAAAAATTGATTCTAAATCGAATCGTGGCCCCGAAAATCAGAATCGAATTGAATCGTAAGATAGTAAAAGATTCACACCCCCATTAACCATCTCCTGAAGTAAATATTAACATAAATAACATCCAGTCAGTGATCCGGACCCTGAGAAGGTCCGTTATCCTCTCCATGTGACGTATCCTTCTCTGTGTGTGTGGACAATACACACAAGCAAAAAGCTCTGATAAAACTAAAAGCAAAGTGAATATTCCACTTGAATAAGTGTTTAATCCCACTAAAAAACTACTTTGAGTTTAATATGTGAAATATAAAAACTTTTATTATTATTATATCACTAATAACAACCATGTGGATACTAAATTAGACAAAATGTATAAATAATAATTATCCATTAACTTCAGAACTAAGAATTCCACGCACATATTCTGACTGGTTCAACTTTTGAGATCATCTCACAGACAGATGGGTAAAAGTCACATTTGTTCCTATATTATGGTTAATATGGACATGAACACTCTAGAATACAGGACATAACAACATCCATACGGTGAGGGACTGTAAAAATAAAATATTTAGTACATTATTGCTTACAATTATATAATATCATGCCATCAAATAGGCCTACCAGTGTGTTGCTAAGTGTTTCCCTGTGTGATGGCCTGTAGTTTCAGTATAAAGTTGCAGAAAAGTAGCTGCAGGAAATGAGGATGAAGAAGAACAGCCGACCGTTCACATTTGCATCGGTGAATATTTGGTTTGATTAAAATCAGTTATCCCCTCTATAATAATTTATAGGGTTTTATGTAACAAGTTTAATGCAGTTTTTCTTTACAAATAGAAAAACATTCTTGCTACAGCTGTCTCGTATGTGGAAGAAGTGTTCATTTGACAGCAGTTTTTTGCTGTTTTCTAAGAGGTTTCTGTTTCTAATCAATGTTTTGTTTTTTCCCATCTCTGAATCCAGGAAGTTACTTTGCCCGGGATGCCACGTACTCACACAACTACACCGGTTCCTCTAAAATCAGGATCATGTTCCTCTGCCGGGTGCTGGTGGGAAGCTACACCAGAGGCTCTTCCGACTACCGCCGGCCTCCTGCCAAGGACGCTGACGGCAAAACCTTCTACGACAGCTGCGTGAACGACGTCATGAACCCCTCCATATTTGTTGTGTTTGAGAAGCACCAGATCTACCCCGAGTACCTGATACAGTACCGGACCACACACCCGCTGGTGGACATCATCAGTCATACAATAGCATCAGTGCAGCAACCGACGGTCCCACAAATACCAACACTGGCACCAAAAACAGCTGCCGCGGTGTATCAAGCTAGCGCAGCATCCGCATCCGTGTCCAGTTCAGTTAAACAACCCCCGGTTCCACGCCCACCACTGAAACAACCAGCTGCGTCAGTCTATCAGATTAGCGCAGCGTCAGCATCGGCATCAACATCAGTGCAGCAACCGACGGTCCCACAAATACCAACACTGGCACCAAAAACAGCTGCCGCGGTGTTTCAAGCTAGCGCAGCATCCGCATTCGTGTCCAGTTCAGTTAAACAACCCCCGGTTCCACGTCCACCACTGAAACAACCAGCTGTGTCAGTCTATCAGATTAGCGCAGCGTCAGCATCAACATTAGCGCAGCAACCGACGGTTGCACCGAAACCAACAATGCAGCCAGCGCCGACACCAACACCAGCTGCGTCAGCCTATCCAGCTAGCACACCATCAGTGTTCAGTTCAGTTCAACGGCCCACGGTTACAAGTCCACCACTGAAACCAGTCCCAGCACCAAAACCAGCTGCGTCAGTCTATCCAGCTAGCACAGCTACAGTCCAACCCCGCAGGCTGTTTCAAGCAGACACATCGCTGCTTCATTCTCCTGATGAAGCCGCCAGGTCGCCGTCCCGATCCAGCTTATCTGGAAGACCACATCCAAAGAAAGCAGGTGACAGCTGTGTCATAGCTTAAAAACACAAGTGAAATAAAGGTGGACGTAGTGAGCAGTTTTGAGAACTATCGCTTCAATCAATAATCTCACGTAGCAGGGCATCAGGAGCAGCTGCTATGACAGGAATCAGTCATTTGTGTCAGTTTTTTGAATATTCCGAAAAATTGTAGAAAAAAGAATCTTACAGTTGGAGTCGGGTGTGATTTAACCAACTTGAGTTGAACGTGAACAAGTCAGAAAAGATGCGTGAAATAGTGGATTATAGAGTAAAATGTTTTAGCAAAGCGACTGTTAATTAACTTCATCTGTTTAACTTTGTTTTATTGATGACACCAATAATTCCAGGTTGGCAAAATACTTTTGCTTACTCTCATGGTCGAGGAGCGGTCAGGAGAGTCTTCTAATACTGATCGATATCAAAAACCATTCGAAACTAATCGTCCTTTTAGAAAAGCAACAGAAAGGAGAAGAAAAATACACGAGCACAACTTGCACAGCCAGTTTGAGGCTGGACTGGTTGGCCTTCGTTGTGCCTTAAGTGACGTACATTTTTTAGAAGGAAGAGTCGGCGCAATGCTTACCTGCCATCAGACAGCGTGCAACAGCACGTGTGCGCAAATAAAGGTTTCAACAGCGTGTTTTTGCCATGGTCACGTGACCGTGGCTCAGGACATTAAGTATCGACGATGATAGCTAGTGTGTCGGATCAGACGATAAGAATCTGATTGGGCCGAGGCGCATCAACAGCTACCTGTCGGTTACCGACTAATCACAGTTTATTGATTTTCACGACACACGTGATGTTATCGGAATGGAGGTCGTGGAAGCGTACTTACAGAAATAAGAAGCTAACAAAAAAAAAAACAGTGCCACAAAATGTGGCTACTGCGCTCTTCGAAAATCGAGATCACATGATCACTCTTGAGCCCTAATGGGTTTCACAAAGATGGCTGTACGGTGTTCCGTCGATGTTACGGTCCACCTCTGTCCTATAAAAGACGGGTTTGCCCAAGCCGGTTATCCCAACTCGTCTGGGTCCTCTTTGTTTAACTTTGATTTCCAGTAGGCAGTTTCAACAGACGCCTCTGGACGCCATTGAACTGATATTCGACCAATCTGAGAAACGAAGCACGTCACGTCAGGAAACGATAATGGCTCTTGGATAACCCGTTACGAGTCATTGCATAAAGCAAGCAAAGACCTTGCCTCGCGATTAGTTTGTACATTTCCTGTCAAAAGAGATGACTGTAAATGGGAAGGAAACCAGACCCATATATTATTAGTTTTTGCAGGAGGCCCACGTTACCCTGCTACCCTTAGCTTGTCCTCCCCCGTCTCTGTCCCCTGGTTTCCTGTCCCCTCTTCACTGTAAATGATGAATTTCCAAAAAACGAATTAACGGTTAACGCTGGCAGGGCTGAGATTTTTCATTCTATCAGTTAATGTCAAGTTGGCATACAAGGGTTAGAGCGAGGAAAGAAATTCAGTAAAAGTGCCTTATGTAGAAGGCAAAAACATCAGCTACCTCCTCCACACTGTAGAGGGCGATAGAAATCCTTTCCATCGTTCAAAAATAATCCATAACTTAGACGATGTGAACAGGAGGTGGAGGTGACTAGGTAACTAAGTTGACTGCACACAGTCGCAGTTAAATTTCATGTCATCTGGCTTTTTTGTCAGTGTTGGAGCTGAGTCTATCTCTGTGTCTCAGAACCAAAACTCCCACCAGCAGTTGGGTCAGAACTCTCAGTTAAATGAGTCAAGACTCTTTCTGTGAGACGAGACATTAGGCTTGCAAATAACCCCCCCACCCACTCTGAATGAATGAACACGTTTGTGTGATGATTCTGGATGTCACGGATGCACACCAACACCTGCTTTATTTGCACAAATGTGTCAAATCAGAGCCGGCCCAAGGCATAGGCAAACTAAGCACCTGCTTAGGGCCCCGCGGCCAGTAGGGGGAGTAATCAACAAAAAATTTTTTTTATTTTTTGCATGTATGAGTGATGCTTTCTGTATGATCAAAGATATATTATTGTAAAAATGAAATAAAACAAAATAAAAAAAAATTTTGTGTTGCTGCTGATGTAGGCCTAGTGATTCTTACTGCCGTTCTATGTCAAAGCTCCGCTATACCGGTAATGTGTACCTCCTGCAATGCGCACTGAGTGTCCAAAGCGCAGGTAGTTGAGGGGCAAAAAATGTCACAAAAAAGGACATATCCTTCAGGAGCAGAGAAAAGAAAGAGGAAGAAGAAGAAAAAAATGCCAAGATAAAGATATGTTTGCATGTCATGGAATGTTAATCAAAGAGATTTGTGTAGCAGTTAATAACATAGGCTAATAGCTAGCCATATGTGGCACCCTGCACATTATTCATCATTATTATTTGTATTGTTGCATTGGTATTATTTATGTTATTACCTAGGCCACCCCCTTAAATGTGTAAAGACATGTCAGGCGTAATAAGTTTATATTGTAGTAGGTGTGTGAATGATCAACAATCAATATTATTGGCAGAAATAGTGGGCCCCATTAGGGCTTGGGCCTCTGTGTCAAATATACCATAAATTGTCTTTATTCAGACCGAAGCTGCAGTTTTATATTAAGAGTCTTGACTCTGGACACACTATGACTTTTATGAGCATTTTGGCGTACTGGTTTGGATTTACCTTCTTTGAAAACAGTTAAAAATGTTTCAGAATTGTTAACTGATGCTTTTTCATACTGTTAATATTCCCCCAACTGCTCATTGCAATAATAATTTTGTCAGATACAATCGGGAGCTGAAGAACTAGCCAGTGGATTTAAGCTCTAAGAACATCCACAATCAGGGACCGTGATGGCTCGTCCGTTTATCATCTGTTAACTGATACATTTCTGTTTCTGCTCCGACTGAGTTGGTAGTTGTTCAAAAATCGGTTTCCTGTGTTTTGATGCCTTTCTATATCTTTTCGAAATAAACCAGTTTGATTGTTTGAGCCTGTGTTTGAGTTTGTGTCTGCAACAGCAAGTCAAACATGAGAAGAGTATAGCCGGATAGACTGGTGTTGGTGGGTCAAATTGACTAATAGGTCCAACAGCTCGTTACATAACAAAAAGACAAAAGAGCTTTGGCTGTCTCGTCCACTTTATCCATTTATCAGCTTCATTATGCCGGTCCGGCCCGTTAAGATGGCACGTTCCCATGGGAGACGCAGCCGTGCCCCGCAGGACGCGACAGCCCACCCAGTGGCAGTAAATATTCACTGACATTAACCAGCCTAAGCAGCTGCTTCCTGTCTGATGGGCGCCCTGCGGCGGCTGCCGTCCTGATCCTGGCCGAGCTGGGCAGAACCTCCGGGCCTCACGGGCCTCTGCGTACTAGGAAAAAAAAAATCTGGTTTTCCTGCACTGCTCAAGCTTATGAATTAAATATGACTCCTTCCCCCCCTTTTGTTTTGGTGCCGTCCTCCTGGTGTCGGAGATGTTGGTGCTTCTGCTGAGTCACTGCTGTTTGGCTCAAACAGATGGGAGAATATTAATGCGGTGAAAAGCTCCAGGGGCGAGTGGAAGTGAGTCAGATCTTGATTCAGCAGTTAAGTGTTTCTGTGTACTGCCTCAACGGATCAATGAAGCATCTGTTGGTCCGTTGATCTTTAAACGTCCATGCTAGTATCTGTCGTGGAAAAACAATATCTACCCCATACTCATTTTTATCCACCTGGTGACTATAATATCTAAGTAAGACTAACCTGAAGCAGTTAACTTGGCAATGACTAGATTTCAGTTAAATTTAATATCCATTGCATGCAAATGGCTCATAACTACATCTCAGGAGATTGAAGAATGACCAGCTGGACCCTTCCTCTTCAACATGACTGTGCACCAGTGCACAAAGCAAGGTCCATGAAGACATGGATGGAAGAGTCTGGTGTGGATGAACTGGACTGACCTGCACAGAGTCCTGACCTCAACCTGATAGAAGACCTTTGGGATGAATTAGAGCAGAGACTGAGAACCAGACCTTCTGGTCCAACATCAGTGTTTGACCTCGCAAATGTTCTTCTGGATCATTGGTCCAAAATCCCCATAAACACACTCCTAAACCTTGTGGACAGCCTTCCCAGAAGAGTTGAAGCTGTTCTAGCTGCAAAGATGGAGACACGTCATACTGATTAGGAATTGGATGAACTAAAGCGCAGATGTGAGTCAAGGCAGGTGAGAGAATACTTTTGGAAATAACAGTGTACTTCTGAACAAGTCCAGAGACCCAATATCCACAACCACAAGCTAAGGAAGAAACCAAATCACATAGTCTGTCCCTATGGCCACCAGAAGCCAGTCTGGAGCCAGTCAAAGACTTCACGGTACTAACTACACTGACTATGAGGTATAAACCCAGAACCATCTAAGATGAAACCATATCACAATTCAGAGTCAGAGCTAGAGTCAGAGGAATATCACGATACACCACGCCAATCAATGTTGGGGAAAGACTTTGACACTGGAACACTAGAAAGGTTATGTGAATGGATTAATGAAGCATTAAGTAACCTTGCCATCATCTTATGCAAGCAAGAAATGACACAACACAACAAAAACACAATCAAAATAATCCCAACTGGAGAACACACCCTCAGTAACACAGAACACCAGGAACCCAGAAGTCAATCAGATCAATGAAGCATCTGCTGGTCCGTTGATTATTAAAGGTCCATGCTAGTATCTCTATTCTTTATCTAATCTTCATCTCCTGTGAGGTGAATCTCTAATGTTGCAGAACACTAATGCAACTTTGATCAAAGTTATAGGAACCGACAGAAGAGACGGCCGAAGCATGAAAGCAATGTTGGCCACTCATCAAACATTATCCCGTCAAGTTCTGATCTGGGCGACGCGTAACTTCATTTCACAGATCTCTAGGTTTGTAAGCAATTCAGATTTTTACTGAGCTGAGATTAGGTTCTATTAATCTTATATAGACTCACTACAAAACACCTATTATGACATCTGAGTAAAGCACTGTAAGGAGCTGTTTTTCCTACGTCACAACCTCTGTTAACGCAGTGGATCTGGGAAATGTGAGGTCAGAGGTCGACACAGACAACTTCACATGCTGTTATTTGAAATTCAGTGAGATGAAATAAAGGCAACCCTGAAACCGTAGGTACAAACAGACACAGAACATACAATCTTGGGTAATTAAAGGGAGCAAGTCACAAGTCACATGTCCCATATGGCATATCAGAAACCAGTATCACAACCGTCCAGGGAGGACCACTATCAACTGAATATTGTACGTCCGAATTATTCACTCACCAACTGAAGATATGCGACGGTTTTCTGCAACTAATATGGTGGTGGACAGTACAGTGAAATCAGAACAAGAATGATTTTCAGGAGACAGTACCAATGGATGCAGAAGAAGCTGTCTCTGAATGCCATTGGAAGACGATTCAGAGAGACGAAGCAGGTGAAGTAGGCAGGGAGACAACCAGAAATATCTAAAATGGCATGCAGAGGAGGTAAATGATTGTCGGTTTTGCAGTAGAAACTTATTGATCCAAGTAGCTCTGCAGCCGTCTTGGTTGGGTTGACTCCTGGCTCTTGCATGCTCTTCTATGAGTCATCACATAAAGCCCGCCCCCTTCCCGTTGCCATTGGTTTGGTACGTTCTGTACCGGTGGAAAGAAACACGGATCTTCCAACCTCCAGGGTTGAAGTCAACCTGAAAAACTGCAGTTCCTTAACTGACCAGTGGGGGGCAGGCCCCCAGTCAGCCTCCACTGACTGGTTAAAATGTCCAGCTTTACAGCAGAAAAAAAAAAACATATTTTTAGTCTGGGTCTAAAAAAAAAAGTAGATTTCACATCCATTACAAGGATTTTTTTTCCTATATCACATTTGGGTAAAATGATATAAAGTAACACATTAATTAGGGGCGTGGTCTTTTGATTGATGACCAGTTTAGCTAGTAAAAACCTGTGATCACTTTAGCTTCTTACGGTAGATGTACACCGCAGCATTGACGCAACGAACAAGGAATGGTATTTCTGACAGTTTTTGTCATTTCAAAAACCAATAACCTTTCTTTCAGCTCGCTACAGAAATAAACCGCGTGCTTTTTCAGCCCTACCTCCGAGTATCATTTCATTGGCTAGTTCTACCTTTGAAGCCGCATCTCAATTGGCTGACGCATTGAAGCGGGAAAACTGGAAAATCCCTTTTGACTGAGGCAACACCCACAATTAAGTTCAGCAACAGATGATGTCACGCCATTTAAAGTGTGTGGAGCTATGTGTACGTGTGAATTCACCGTTAGCCCTTAGCTCTGTCCAGACTTTACTTCTTAACTGTGAATAAAGACTTAATAGAGCCACAGCCATTTTTATTTTAAAGGTAATATATGTTACACTTGTACAATGATGACTATTGGGTTTTAGTATTAATGTTAATATCAGTTTTGTACTAGGAAAAAGTATAAACCTTTGCACCTTATTTATCTTTTTTCTGTACTAGGAAAAGTATAAGCCTTGCACCTTATTTATTATTGCCTTAGTTCTGTTTTTATGTTTATGTTTACGTTTTGTCTTATGTCCTGCTGTGCCTGTGCACTTTATTGTTGTCCTGTCCTGTTACTTGTCTGCATGGGATAGTGAGAAACGCAATTTCGATTCCTTTGTATGTATAGCACATGTGAAAGAATTGACAAATAAAAAACTGACTTTGAACTTTCATCCAGGTGCCAGTGTTTTTATTATCCAACGAACACAGTAAAACTGCAAAACAACATAAATTCTTAAATGGGTATCGGCTTTCTGTGCTGCTATCTAGATCGTCTTGTGCTTTATGACTGAGCTTGCTTCCTGCTACGACAGGATTACGGCACCGAATAATACAATAACCAGTAATATAACTAGTACTGTCCTACAATTAACAATTAATGCAGCCCTTAGTTCTACAGTTAACCAAATGATGTGCTGTACAGAATAGATGCAGTCTACCGCAATAACCAATTCCACACTTTTAGCTGCTGCTATAATTTGTTCACTCATATGTCTGCAACTGAGCACTGTGTTTATTTGTGTGATAACTCATGTAAACTAAAGATACTAACCACTTGTTGCATTAACCAGTTTACATACAGTGTGTTTACATGGGAAGTTTAATTCCTCTTTAATTCAGAATTAAAGTTAAAGCCGAATAAAAGTTACCATGTAAACACTGATTCCACATGAATTCAATGTCAATTCAATTCCGAATTAAACTTAATTCCGAAGTAAGTAATTAATTCCCATTTTATTCCAATTTTAATTCCGATTTAAATAATTCCGCGGTCATGTATACACTCATTCCTATTTAAATTAATTCCCGTCTTTCTGCGCATGCTAGTTCTCTTGCCCGTCTGTCGCGATGACGCTTATATTCAGCGCTGGGCTTGTTTTCAAAACAAAGTTTTAAAATGGCAGCACGCAGTAAACGGTGGTCAAGAGCAGAGACGATTTATTTAATAAATAGCTCGGAGGAACTGGAAATAATTAAAAGAACAAATTGCAGGAAACATAAAAATTGTGAGCTTCTCAAAGCGGCCAGGTTAAATGAAGGAGGTTTCGCAGATAGAGACGCCACCCAGGTCAAAAATAAGTGAAATGTTGTTGCTAACCGAGTTAGCTAAGTTTGTTTTCTTCCGGTAGATGTAAAGACATCCGCCCCCCCCTATCCAATCAGAACCCTTCCCAACCCCCAGACCTAAAGCGGAATTGGATAAAGCCGAACAAACGTGTTTTCCATGTAAACCTTAATTTGGAATTACTATTTCCATGAAAACTCGAAGGAAAATAGTGTAATTCGTAATTATTTAATTCCTGATTATTTATTCCGAATTAAAAAACATCATGTAACCGCAGCCATAGTGTTTGTGTACCTACTAAACTGCTCATATCAGTTGTCCAACACATCAGTCACTGAATAACACATAAGATGCATAATATTTGCTGCTTCATGTTTACAACCCTCTGAACTTACTATTTATTTACATGACAACAATAAAATTACAAGGTAAGGCTACTATCATTGCAGCGCGGCGCCATTAACTATCATTTACGCTCACACGAGGCGCTCAGACGACGCTACAGCGGGCGCGAAATGTTACACTAGCAGCTGAGGCTAGCAGTAGTTAGCTGCCTTATTTGTGGACGTCAACTACATTGTAAACTTATAAATATGGCACCACAACCTAACAATGAACTTAATCCAACTGTATGAGGCGCTTGTGCACTTTGCTCACCTGCAAAACAGAACATAAATTCTTAAATGAGTATCGGCTTTCTGTGCTGCTATCTAGATCGTCTTGTGCTTTACGACTGAGCTTGCTTCCTGCTACGACAGGATTACGGCACCAGTCGGCCACATTACAAGGCCGACACTGCCCCCTTCTGACGCAAATGGGTATTGCGTCATAGTTGCTTCAGGTGAAGCAGGTGAGTTAAAGCGTTTTAAACTTCATTAATGAGCAAAATAATGTTGGGGGGACCTAGTTAATCACAAGAACCAATAAAGAAATAATTCTGGACATAATTTGAACCAGTAAAATGTCCAGGGTGCCACATATAGCTTGTTCTCTTGCTCATAGTACTAAAGGACCAATTGATTTTGGTTGACTATGGAGCTATGGAAACCAAAAATGTTTTGTTTTGTTTGGTACCAGGTGGTAAATATGTCTATTTCTGCTGTTAAATTCAACATTTCATCATGAGGGTCAATGGAGATTGACTCACTTTAACTTCCAACCCCCAGTGGTCATTCAGTGAACTACTTCTAGTGTCAGCTTTGGAAACCAGACGATGGCCCTTGGCTGAGGTTTGTCGGTTAGCATATAGCAGTCTTTTTAAGTCAGTTAAGTTACTCTGGTGCTGGGCTTCCTTAAAGGGGAATCTCTGATGTTCTTTTAGTAAACCAGACATTCATTTCCCTCAAAGCACTGATGTGGCAAATTAAAACTTATCAAGCTTCTAATGTGACACTGTTGACCTCCTCCTCAGTATAAACTGCACTCATTTTAGCTTGTAGCATGTCAGTGGCCCTATGTGTGTGTAGGGAAGAAAGAGTAGTGCCTTTATGAAGGTAAAAACATCTTAAAGGTGTGAAATATTTCCTGGAAATAAACAGGGGACGTCAGTACACGAACACAGGAGGGATTTTGAATTTTTTTCTGCTGTTCTACCTCTGCATCTGTTCGCATTATTGTTAGGTTGTAGTAAAAGTGACTCTCAGGAAGCAACTGGGACAGTGGTGAGTGTGATCATAGTGTCATTTTGTGAACCTGCGCACCAACAAAGCTTCTGCAGCGAGACAGAGGCTCCGGCCTCGCGTCACCTCTCATTGTTTAGCGGCTGTGCAGACGTGACCCGCCGTGACTGGGTCACAACATTCGTATTACACTTTAAGGAAGCGGCCTCCGTCTGCGCTCTTGTCTTTTATCCGTCCATGCAGAGGGTCGGTTTACTGATGTGAGGCTGAGGCAGGGCGCCGGATGGATCTACAGCATGTTCAACATGCATTTATTAACGACCACGTCCATGCTGATGAGCGCCGCCACCGGAGGGACGTGTCAACGTTGGATGAATCAGCCGCCGTTTTCCAGCATCTGTGGATGTTGTGTTCATCCAGAGACGTGCAAGCTGGACCAGTTGTTCTCATAAATGTGGAATTAGCTCAAACATTATCATGGGATTTGTATATTCTTGCATGAATTAGAGAAAAATGTCTTCCTCCTGCTTTGTGCTTGTTGATGTTTTTTCCTGAGGCGCTAACTGCTGCCTGACTGAAGGGAGCCATGTCCCTCTGTTTTTCTGTTTTTCTTTTGGTTTTTTTTTGTAAATACATACTTTGGAAGTTCTCTTTGGCGTCATTTCTGAGGTTACAATCGGCCCGTGATCATATTGTGGCAGCGTGTTACATCAGTGAGTCAACTTGTTCCTCTCCTCTTTCTGAGCTCCATTATTAAATATTTACCTCGGCACATATCTGCATGACAGATCTCCTCATCATTTCGATTTCCCGCATTTTTCTTCTGTGTCAGTGTCTGTTGTGAATGATAATCGACGATGCTGAGCTGACTATTTCATCAGCGACCTGAAAAAGGACATCAAGCAGTTACAGCTGCGTACAAGAGAAAAAAAGATAATTTTACTTAGGAGTGTACGATAACTATCAGGCCGATAACAGGAAATTATGACGTCATCCCGATATATCCGATATCATGACGAATAGCCCCGATAACATATATATTTTGTCAACACGGCAGTGTTTCGCTCCCTCTGAGTCTTGAATAACCAGCAGTGAATGTTATGTTCAAGTGACGTCGGCATAATCAGAAAAACGATTACTCAATAAGGAAAATCAAGAATACCCCCTCATGCCAGAAAACAACTTGTTAACTCGGTCATAATTTTGGTAGTTGCTGACTTTATTTGATATTCGCAATATTCTCCCACATGTTACACATAAAAAGGAAAAAAAATAGAAAAGGCTGAAAGAACGACTAGCAAACGAGGGAATGTCGGAATTTACGTTACACCTTGAAAGCAGCCTGCAGCACAGCCTACTGATCACAACAAACATGGCAGCGTGGAACTTCGCTAAAGTTTCAGAAGAAGATAGTTTGGTGGTTATTTGTGACGAATCCTCCGAGTGAATTCTACGAGGAGGGAAGCAAAAGCTTTAATACGTAAAACCTGATCGGCCACCTACAACATAACAATCACTTCCATGGAGTTTTGAAATCACGCTAATGTGAGCTAACGGAAGATAATGCTAATGTCTACCCCTCTCCTCTCCCTCATTCCTCTCATCTAAAGGTTCCATGAGATTAAAAAATAAAAAACAAAAACTACTGAACCTCATTTACTTTAATTAAAGGTATTAATTTAAATGGAACCACAAGCCAAAATCCTTTAAATGTTAATCTTTTTCAGTTAGTAATTCTGATGCATGTATTTCTATCAGTTCAAGGAACCTTTATTTTTTATATTAGTCAGTAATGAACCTTATTTAAGTTGATAGGTTTGTTTGATAGCTTTACGAAAATGTTTGAGAGTCTTGACAATAGTTTTTCTTTGGAAAAATAAATATCTGTTCATTTAAAACTATTTTTGATTTTGTTCATAGTATTGATGTAATGATCTTAGGTATATGTGTGTGTTATCGGTATCGGCCTTTAGGAGCTGAAAGTTATCAGTTATCGGTTTTAAAAAACAGTTATCGTACATCCCTAATTTTACTGACAGGTACCCAACGCTAGTGACCGGACAGTCAACACATCACTGACTACAGGTGCAACCAGGAACCAGTCACATCCAATAACACCAACCCTGCAGAGGGACTTAGTCAACTTTAATTCTGGACGTTGAGGGAGGAGCAGTGACTCTCCAACTACATGAGGTCAGAAGATCCTTCAGCTCTGCTGGCTCGTCTGGAGGGGGAAGATGGGAAACATGCCAACAGAGCACACAGTTCAACTGAGGATGCTGTTGCTTCAGCCCTCAGGAGACCATGCTGCTCTCTCCATCACAGGAGAGGAGGTCCATGGAGGGTTTGAAGCTCCAGGAGACGTTTATTACAGAGGAGCTCACGTGGACCGTCAGCTCCACTCCTGACTGTAGGCTATTAGCGTTAGCAGTTGCTACCAATAGCATCTGTATCCACAAAAAAAATAACGACGTGGATTTGGTATATTGTTGTTTATATATCATCACGTTAGCCACAAATATGTAGTGCAACTGAACCGGTAGAAGAAGACAACTTTAGGTAAGAAAATCAAGTTTTATTCAACGCTAGACAACTTTTAACATGACCAACTATGGGCTGTACTGTCTCGGTTCTATTAAGGTATCTCGGTCAGAAACTAAAGACTCGGGTCGGTTGCGGGTCCAAATATTGCGGGTCCATGGGGGTTCGGACCCCTGGATGTATGATAATAGCTCAGGTCGGGTCGGTTTCGGGTCAAATTTTCACAGGTCCATTCGGGTTTGGGTCCATGAAAGTGGACCTGTGAAGACCTCTACTTAAGGGCCCTGTGTAGGGGGCCCCGTGTAAGGGGCCCTGCTGAGGCTGTGTGTCGCTGCTACACAGAAGCATAAGCAAGATTTTAGATATTCAGCATGAGCCAAAATTAAATAACCTTCCTGGTACGAGCACTCAAACTACTCTGCACCATTTGTGACGCTGTTTCCTTTCAACATTACAAACTACCATTTTCAGTGCAAGTAAAAAGGAATGAAAAGTACATTATCTATAAATCATTACTAAAGAGCAAAAATCACCTCGAAGCAAGAAGGTGATTAATATTTACAGGTTCCACTTATAATAATTAAACAACTGTTTTAAAAAAATCAATAAGATGTTCATTTATGTATGAATCCTTATGCTGAGGAGGTTAATGATCCTCTGGACCAATCAGCTTCAGGACTGCAGCCCTCACGTCCCAGCATGCTTTGTGGAAAGAGAGATGTGGAGGTGGGATCTGCTGGGAGGCTGAGGAGGACCGCAGATCAGAGCACGAGAAGAAGAAGAAGGAGGAGCAGCAGCATCCGAAGAGGAGGAGGAGGAAGAAGAAGAAGAAGAAGGGTCATCATCCGGCACCTGTTCGTCGTTCCCAGCCTCTCAGGTAAATGATGCAGCAGCTCCAGTCTTTGTTCCCAGTCCTCCCAGCGCCTCCTGCGGCGGGGGTTGCTGTTCCGCGGAGAAAACGGCGGCTCCGCGCGCTCATCCCGACCTTCCTCCGGGTGCTCGTGCAGCTCTGCGTTTAGTGAAAACCGACCATGCTGTCGGTGGGAGCCGTGAGTCTGAACCGGACCGGGCAGAGCCGGACCGGGTCCGTGTCTGCAGGGGTTCCCTCTGCAGCCTCCAGCCCGTCTGTCAGCTCTCACCACGGGGGGAGAGCTGGGGAGCATCCCGGGATGGATTTTCCTCCCTTCCCTCTCTCTTTTTTTTTTTTTATTCACGCTGAAGCGAGGCATTATAAAGTCAGTTTAGAACCGGGAAGAAGTCACAAAATCAATTTATGTGATCAATATGGTTATATTACATTAATGTTAGAAAAAAATGAACCAAGTTAGTTTGATCCAGCATCGTTGCATTTTTCTGGCCACATGGGGACAGTAAAAACGAGCTCTGAGAAGAATATTGACATAAATATCATCTTTGGACTTTGCAGGAAATAACTTGTTTGCGCTCGTCATGGTTGAGTGATTACTGATGACGTATAATAAAAACGATCAAAAGAAACGCATACATGACAATACTTAGACTGCACAGGTTAAGTATTAAGCATTTTGTTCGCATCTTTATCAGAACAAAAGACGTTTTTTTTTTTTGTTAAAATATCGGATTAATTTGGTGGAAGTTTAATTACTTTTCTGAGGGTCGTCCATCTCTGCTGTCAGGCTCCCGTCAGTGCCTTGGGCGCATGCGCACGCAGCGACCGGCAGTAAGGAGTTCAGCGTCTTTGCACGAAGCTTTTTATGTTTGGTTGTGTGTGAGATGCCTTCTCCTACTGCAAAACAAATCTACCTACGGGTATTAATAAAGTCAACTTGAAACTTGAACTTGTCTGCGATATGAGCTTTGATAGTCGGCCGGTGTTCTGTCGATTTCTGCCACTTGTCGAGATACGTTACCTCGGGGTTCTGCGCATGCGCAGAGCGAATTCCCGAATGACGTTTTCCACGCCCATAAATTTGTTGCCGAGTTACAACAAAGCATACTGAATTTACATACTAAATTAACGTTTTCAACAAGCACAAAGACGAAATTATATGAATTTTAAGGCTGTTACTCACTATAAACCGATGTTTCTTTTTGCACGATTGTTAAATAATTAATACGACACAGTGAGTGTCATGCAAGGATAATATGACATTTCATTTATTGAATTCACATGCTGAAAGAACGTTTTCAACAAGCACAAAGACGAAAGACGACATGATATGAATTTTAAGTATGTTCGTTTGTCCCGCTGCTCTCGCTACAAAGGGTTTCAAAAAATTATGGGCGTGGAAAACGTCATAGATAGCATATCTCGACAAGTAGCAGAAATCGACAGAACACCGGTACAGAGAGCCAAATCGATACCAGTGTTGTTTTAAAATGTTTTTAAAATAACGCCATGTCGGCGACATTACACTAATGCAAGTTGGTTAGCTCGAGCCAACAGCTCACGCGCCTCTTCTTCTTCACACGCTAGCTGCGAACAGGAAGTGTCGCCATCTTGTAACTTCTGATGCAGCTTAGAAGAATTATGATCCTCTTTATGAAAACTACACGTTATTTAATGGTGCATCGTCGTAAATTCTTCCAGATCCCGATACCTTAATTTTTTGAGTATTTCCGACACCGGATCAAACTCTTCTACTGTCCCAGTTACCTCTTCCAACAAGCCTCACACCTGGCATTAAAATGTCTTTTACATTTGAAGGTGGCCTGTTACATTTCTGTTCACAGACTGAACAAAAACGTGTCCTGGGAGGGGTTGGGGTGGTTTAGCTCCTAAGCTAACGTCATCAGCTGAGACGATGACTCGTGATTTTGCGCGTGAGTAACTACAAGTTCATGGCGGATCTTTCCTTGTGTACGCCCTCATTTGTCGTGTTCATATCATTTGCAGGAACAGAAAAGTTTGTGGCGGATCTTCTTCACGCAGTTATTTCCGTCTTGTTTTTTCAGCGTTGTACGCCAGATAAACACGTACAAACGTTGTTTGTCCATTGACTCTGAAAGGGACGTGTTGGTCTCATTCAGACTTGTGTCGTGGTGGAAGCCAAAGTTAAACTTTTCAGGTGCAGAAGCGTCAGCCAGTTACCGTATTTTCCGGACTATAAAGCGCACCTAAATATAAGCCGCACACACTAAAATTTAAACGAAATATATATTTTGTCACATATAAGCCGCACAACGGACTATAAGCCTGCTGGTATCCAGGCTGAGAAATAAGATATTTACATAGAAAGATTTTGTACCATAAGTGTTTATTCATATATCCTGAACTGATTGTTTCTGAACAGAACCTGTAACACGGCAGTAAAAGTGCTGATCAAACAAAACAGAAAAGTGATTGATGGTTTAATTCACTTTTCCTCCTGACACTAAAACCAAGTTGCTTTATTTTTCCTCCTCCTGTGTACTGAAACCACCCCACACAGCAAAGACATCCGGAACAGACCCGCGAAACGGACCCGTATCGGGATCCGCTTTGCAGCCGGATCGCGGACCTGCTGGCTCCACGCTGCGTCCGGTCCGCATCTGCGATTAAAACCTTACCTCCGTGTCGGGTCTGCTCAGAACCCTGAAATCCGCTGGGGAACCAACAAACTGACTGGACAAACTGATAAATCCAGGTGTGTCCGAGTAGCTACAATGGTCAGACACACCTGGATTAATCAGTTTGTCCAATAATAACAGGTATTAGAGGTCTTCACGGGTCCACTTTCATGGACCTGAACCCGAATGGAACCTGTGAAAATTTGACCCGTAACCGACCCGACTCAAGCTATTATCATAAGTTCGGGAGTCCGAACCCGAATGGTCCCGCAATATTTGGACCCGGAACCAACCCGACCTGAGTCTTTAGTTTCCAACCACGAACTGAACTGAGTTATCCAAATAGAATCGAGACAATCCAGCCCATAGTTGCTCATGTTAAAAGTTTTCTAGCGTTGAATAAAACTTGATTTTCTTACCTAAAGTTGTCTTCTTCTACCGGTTCAGTTGCTACATAGGCTACGTGATGTAAACAACAATAAATCCACGTTGTTATTTTCTTTGTGGATACAGATGCTATTGGTAGCAACAGCTAATGCTAATAGCCTAAACTGGTCAGGACGTGTCGTCAATATGTTATCTCGTGCAGCGTTGTCATGTTGGCGATCCATTGTGCTTTACAGCTGCCGAGCAAACCGCTAATAACACGCTACGGCAACACGATTGTTTCATTACAAACATGCCACGTTAATTAATAATCATTTAACTTCCAATATCTTTACCTCTCTCGAGTTAACGCAGACCCAGCCTGTCAGAGAGCACCGAACGGACCCGAGTCTAACTGTACCGATTCCGACACGACCCTGGAGTCACGTCTTTTGAATGGACCCGAGACTTGATTCGGGTTGGGTCGGAACCTCGGGTTTTCTGGTTATCTGGTTGTTCCGAAGACCTATAATAGGTATTGATGCTCACAAAATGAATGTTTAGTAGCATAGTCAACATAGGCTACTTAACAAAAACATATTAGCCTTTAACTACTTGGTTTGTTTTTGGTTTTTGCACTTCCTGCTAGAGCGCCCCCTGAGGGCTGAAGAAAAATTAATAGAAAAGCAGCATCTCTGTATAAACCTCATGGTTTAAAGCGTGGGACAAAAGTAGCGGTTTATAGTCCGGAAAATACGGTAAATTGCTGCTACACGGGTAGCATTAGGGTTCGTCTCAGAGCGCCACGCAGGAATAAATTTCATTGGTAAATTGGCTGGTTCTCCTTAATGTGGACTAGACTTTACAGAGGAAATGGGCCAGTTTGTCAAACAGAGAGGCTATGATGTAGAAATGAGTTTTAGTGAAGTGGAGGAAGTTTTCCTCTGTTGGTGAGGTTTTATGTGGAAATGTCTCAAATGAAGGAAGCTATATGTACTGAAACCATGTCTCTTTATAATATTTCTATTCTGTCCATTGAAACTGTTCATTTGGCTCAACACATAATTTTTTTTTTTAAGTCATCACTTTTAATCAGAGTTCTTTTCGAGGCTGTCGCTAACGAACTCGTCTAATCGCTCCAGTGGTCCAGTGCCGACGGGCAGAGGAGAGTCCCGCCTCCCGTTTCATGGCGTGTACATGAACTAATGTGGCGTCCGCAGTGAGAAGCGCTGCGAGGTCACCGTGCGGTGACTCGACTGTGACACGCCGCCTCAGCGGCGGGACTGCAGCAGACGCTCGGTGAGCTCATTCTGGCGCTGCAGCCCACCAGCTTCACACTTCAGCGAGGACTTTCTCTCTCCTGCTGGCTGTTTTTCCGGAGAAAGAGGTGGGATTTTAAGATGAAGTCTGAAAGGAGACGTGTTATGCCCTCTTTTTCAAAAGTTGACAACGTTTCCGGGGGGAACTAATGAAATGTTTGTGACATGTTTTGCTCAAAACACCAGAGAGAAAGTGTACAGAAGCTTTTCAGCTCCGTTCATGTCCACCAGTTTAAGGTGGTTTACATCAGCATCTTGGCTCCACTTTCCCCTTCAGGGTGTGCATCTTTTCAAATTGTCTTTAGCCTAGAGCAGGGGTCTTCAACCTTTTTTAGCCCAGGGACCCCTTGGATGAGAGAAAAACAGAGCAGGGACCCCTGCTTGTAATTCTTATTTTTCCTCCCCTTTTTTTTTTTAATGTGTCACATTTTAAGCCTGGCTTATAATAACTTTTAGATGTATTTTATTCTGCTTATTTCACCTTATTAACCAATTTCTGACTGGGTTATTAGCCTACATGTGTTTATGGTTGATAAAACTTTCATGCATATCATTATTATTATTATTGTTATTATTATTATTATTATTATTATTATTATTATTATTATTATTAGTTGGTAATGAGACAATATTTTCTATTATTGTTATTTTCCAACAATGAAACGTTTAACTTCAGGCAGTTATATATTTAGAACTGCCTGTATATATATATATATATATATATATATATATATATATATATATATATACACACACACAGTATATACAGTCATGGAAAAAATGATTAGACCACCCTTGCTTTCTTCTTGGTTTCTTGTTCATTTTAATGCCTGGTACAACTAAAGGTACATTTGTTTGGACAAACATAACGATAACCACAAAGATTGCTCATAAGAGTTTTATTTAAGAGCTGATATCTTACCATTTTCCATGGTTTTCTTGATTATAACCTAAATAAATTAAGTTTTTACATCAATAGCTATGGCGTTGTACTGCCAAAAACACTGCTTTTATCTATTCAGTGTTTTCTTTTCTGTCTGTTTTAGTCATATGACGTTTAGTGGTACCAGGTATTAAAATGAACAAGAAACTGAAGAAAAAATGGTGGTCTAATAATTTTTTCCATGACTGTATGTATATAAATATATATATATATATAAGTTGGAGGACCCCGTGCAGTACCTCAGTGGCCCCCCTAGGGGTCACAGACCCCTGGTTGAAGACCACTGGTCTAGAGTCTTTAAGCTCTTTTTTCCCCATCATATGTCTGCTTTATGCACCATTGTTTTCAGCTTTCAAATTGATTTAACTTCACCAACAATAATAACGTCCCTTTAATATTGGTGCAGTAGATGATGGCTGTTTGTTCCGTTTGAAATTGCCTGTAAAGTCAGAGTAAAACAGAAGTGGCACATTCTGCTTGTATTTTAGTTGTGCAGAAATCACCAGCCCAGACCTAATGGTCTTTTTCCCAAGATGGCAATCTGCATGTTTTCCATGGCTCATTAAAACAAACAGCAGGCTTCCACACCACCTCCTGCAGGAGCGCTGCGCCATCAGCAAAGTTAGAACGGGCAGAAAGTTCAAGATGGGTGACATTTAAGCTGCGTCACTTATTGTTCACCTACAATTAAATTCAGGTTGAAATCTGAAAAAGGTCACGTAATATAAAACGATAAAATTGGACGGTTGTGTCTGAATGTTGGTCCAGGCCAGTGAAAGGGCAGACTTGAGTCCTAAGGGTAATAAAAGTGTCTGCAGGGCTCACCTTTAGTCTCAAAATGCAAAACGATGATACCGTGACATGAGACTGCACTCTTGTAACTCCACAGAGGACATGATTTTTTTTATTTCATATACTGTATATTGTGCCATGCCAGTATGAACAGAGGTTCTTTTTTCCTGGCAAGAATAGTGTTGTCAAATTCTTATATTTTATTGTAAATGTATTATAATCAGTGAGTATATTCTTTCCTGAATGTGGCAGGTTGTAAAGCCTTGTCTTCCAGCGTTATTGTGAATGTTATTACTTATTGATCCACGTCATTACACAACATTATCACCATGTTGGTGATGTTGTTAAAAAATGAATCACAGAAACACAAAAAACAACATCAAAAACCAGCTGAAATTGTCACAACTTACAGGGGTTGGACAATAAAATGGAAACACCGGGTTTTAGAGCACAATCATTTATTAGTATGGTGTAGGGCCTCCTCTAGGTCACTGCGTGATGCTGGTGGAGGAAAACGTTTCTTGACTCGCTCCTTGACAGCGCCCCAAAGTGGCTCAATAATATTCAGATCTGGCCTGCAGGCCAGGGGAGATGTTCAACTTCATTTTCATGTTCATCAAACCAATCTTTCACCAGTCTTGCTGGGTGTACTGGTGCATTGTCGTCCTGATACACGGCACCGCCTTCAGGATACAATGTTTGAACCACAGGATGCACATGGTCCTCCAGAATGGTCCGGTAGTCTCTGGCAGTGACGCGCCCATCCAGCACAAGTATTGGACCAAGGGAATGCCATGATATGGCAGCCCAAACCATCTCTGATCCACCCCCATGCTGCACTCTGGGCATGCAACAGTCTGGGTGGTCCACCTCTTTGGGGTTTCTCCACACTGTAACTCTCCCAGATGTGGGGAAAACAGTAAAGGTGGACTCATCAGAGAACAATACATGTTTCACGTTGTCCACAGCCCAAGATTTGTGCTCCTTGCACCACTGAAACCAACGTTTAGCACTGGAACGAGTGACCAAAGGTTTGGCTATAG
This sequence comes from Hirundichthys speculiger, assembly GCA_018398805.1. Classification (NCBI taxonomy): domain Eukaryota; kingdom Metazoa; phylum Chordata; class Actinopteri; order Beloniformes; family Exocoetidae; genus Hirundichthys; species Hirundichthys speculiger. Next base: position 75,956 of record JAGFBZ010000762.1, read on the forward strand.
CAGCCCGGCCGTGTATACTGACCCTGTGGAGCTCCTGACGGACAGTTCTGGTGGAAACAGGAGAGTTGAGGTGCACATTTAGTTCTGTCATGATTTGGGCAGCTGTAGTTTGGTGTTTTTTGGATACAATCCAGGTTAGCACCTGAACATCCCTTTCAGACAGCTTCCTCTTGCGTCCACAGTTAATCCTGTTGGATGTGGTTCATCCGTCTTGGTGGTGTGCTTACGTTACCCTGGATACCGTGGCTCTTGATACATCACAAAGACTTGCTGTCTTGGTCACAGATGCGCCAGCAAGACGTGCACCAACAATTTGTCGTCTTTTGAACTGTGAGATCGCACAGATATGTCACCCATGATGTTGTGTGCATTGCCCGGTCTCCCATCCCTATCACTGGTAAGGACCGGCCAGTTCGACTTTGGATTATTAACTTGTCTGCATATGTAAGTGTATGTAAGTGAGAGTGAATGTGTCCTTCATCAGCCCTCTTTGACAGTCCGATCCATGGTGTTTTATTAACACCTGAAACTCTGATTCAGAGACTACAATCGCTGGCAGTGGAGGATGAAAAAACAGGACAAACAGACAGGAGACAGGCAGCGATGGGTGTGGCTTGTGTGGTGATGCATGTGGGTTTTATGTGGTGTGTGTGTAAATGAATGTGTGACGGTTTGTGTTGTAATATTGTATGTAACCCTCGTTTCCACACTAGAACTAAAGCAGTCCAGCGGTCAGGCATAAAGCAGTGATGTTGACCTCCAACGCTTCCTCAGCATCAACCAGTTACCAGAACTGACTTAAGGAAGTCCTCGTTCCCTTTCACCTGATGGCTCCTTAAATGCTTAATGAGGTTGCTGTGTTATAATAGGGGCTACCCGAGAACCGCAAAAATGTTACTTTTGTGAAGAAAAGAAACTTCAGCTCCCACTGATCTGGAAGGCACTGGTTTAGCATGATGATGATAGATAGATATATATGTTTATTGTCCCCGTGGGGAAATTTGTTTGCAGCAAAAGGTACACATGGCAATTTGACAACCATAACATAAAAAAACAAGGACACAGAACCGAAACACAGACAGACACGGTGCTACCACTCCTATATGGTATTCCCAGCCAGCTGGGGTGCTATTTCCTAGAAATATTTAAAAAGTTTAATGGCTTGGGTATAAAAGACTGACTGTGTTTGCCCTGTTTTTAGTAAACAAGGGGGGGCAATAACGCCGAGAGAGATGGCAAACAGTTTAAAACTGGAGGTAAGTGGGTGCCTCTCATCAGCCACAATGGCCTTTGCCTTGCTTGTTACTCTGTCTTTGTATATGCTTTCGAGGCTGGGTAAGGTGGTTCCTAACAGTTTGCTGGCTGTTGTTACTGTCCTCCTAACAGAACTCTTTTGTGCCTCAGAGGCATTCCCAAACCAGCAGATGATGCAGAAGGTTAAAAAACTTTCAATAAAAGCACAATAAACATGTGGACCATTTTGCCATTAACGTTAAAAGACAACAGTTTCTTTAAAAAGTACAGTCTTTGTTGGGCCTTAGTGCACAGACAGTCAGACCAATTGTTCCATTTAAGTTTGTGATCCAGCACAACCCCAAGGTACTTGTATTCGGTCACAGACTGGATCACCTCTCCTTTGATAAGAGTGGGCCGAAATGAATTTTGCTTCCTGAAGTCGATGGTCATTTCCTTTGTCTTTAGGGTGTTGAGGACAAGGTTTGCCCTCTCACACCATTTAAGAAAATGGTCAAGGACTGGCCCATGCTCCTCTTCTCCATCATGCAGGAGGCTCACTAATGCAGTATCGTCTGCATATTTAATAAAGTGCCTGTTGGAGAAAGTGCTTGTGCAGGAGTTTGTGTACAGAATAAATAACAGTGGGGATAAAACACAACCCTGAGGGGAGCCTGTAGAAGTGGTGATTTTATCTGAGAGGGCTGTTCCAATTCTGACCTGCTGAGATCTACTGCTAAGAAAATCAACAATCCATAAAAGCAAACAGATGGAAGTGAGAATTCTGTTTCCAGTTTTTCTGCTAAGATGTTCGGTAAAATTGTATTAAAAGCTGATGAAAAGTCCACAAATAAAATCTTAGCATGGGTCTTGGGTTTCTCCAGATGAGTATGGAGTACATGCAGCAGGGTCAGTATGGCATCCTCAACGCCTTGAGGATGCCCATTTTGTCCTTGAGGACAAAATGGGGAAGAATGTCGACGTGCTGAACCTCACAAGAAATTTGAGGCTACGTTCCCGTCATTTCGGGAAGGAAAAGATCATCACTGACAATAACCTGAGTGGTGGTGTACTTAACAACTGGAGGAAGCCACTAGGGATGAGTATTGGCAAGGACCTCGCAATACAATATGTATTGTGATACTTGGGTTACGATACGATATTATCATGATATATTGCGATATTCTACCCAGTTAACAAAACAACCTATTTATTGTTTATTATTAGTGTTTTTGCACATTTAAGTGAATTAATGAATTTTCCTAAAAAAAATTGATATTAGGAGCTGAAAAATCTATATTATATCAGGCGGCCGAAAATCGCGATATATCGTCAAATCGATTTTTTTCACACCCCCTAGAAGCCACTAGCCTAGAAAGACGCCAGTCTACAAATCCCTGGAAGAGTTCTGCCTCTTTACATGATGTATTCGACTGAAGTTGATTAGCTACAGTTAGCAACATTCGTTTCACGCTGGAAACTGCAGCCTCGTATAGCGAGCATTTCAGCGTAAAAACAAAACAAAACAACATACCGCCGACTGACTGCTACGTACTACAAAACTAACTAAATCCAATAACTCACTTCTCCAGTACAGAAGGATGACTTAGTTACACTTTTGATGTGTTCGCTGAAACAAAGCTCCTCATCTAGGACCATACCAAGATTCTTCACATGGTTTTTAGTTTTTATTGTTTTGGTGTTGAGGTGATCACTGATTCTTAACCTCCTTTCTCTGCTTTCAAAAATAACTATGTCAGTCTTTTGTTTGTTCAACTGAAGGACATCTTTGTCATTTAGGTGAGACTTCTAGATAGATCTGGGTAGTTCTATCTGGGCAGTTGTCTAGGTGATTCTGTCACACTATAAATCACCAATATTCACGATGTCACCTTGGCTCTCTGAAAATGATGTGAGCCACATTATTACAGTCCCTGAAAGCCCTACACAACCCACTTTTCCAGACTATCTAGAAGTAAATACGGCATAATCTCAGACCTAGTCAGCCTCCCTAAAAAATTGACAGGGCTTTTGAGTTGGAAGTTGCTTAAGACCCTCAAATATTAAGTGTATTTATATATAAAGTACTTTAATGTGTATCTTATGTGGTGACAGTAATATGCTACTGAAGGCTCAACAAAGGTTTTTCTTTAGTGGACTATGTGGCCTTGTAGTAGCATTAGCAAGGTGGCAGAGTTCTTGGTCTACAATGATGAGTCATGATGTTTACATCATTCTTCCCTGAATAGAAAGTACAGCGTGTTGCTTCTACAGGCTACCGTCATACATGTAGGACTAAGAGACAGATGAAGCATGGGTTGCTAAGCAACTGCAGAAACACGGCTCATCTGTTGCTGTTTTATTGTTACAGTAGAGTACAGTACGTTCATTGAGCTGTGCAGTCGTACAAAAGTATCCAGTCACAATGAAATGGGATGAAGAAGAAACTAGTATGACAAAAGATCTATCAAATCATGAAAAGAAAGGCTTTACATTCTGATGTGTAGCTCAAAGACAGAGTCTCAGTGGGTTCAGCATTTGTGGGATGAGTCAAATGATTTGTGTCTTTCTGATGTTAAGTGAAGCTGAAATTATCCCAGCAGTCATAGTGGTACTTTCAGATAAATGCTAAGATAAACACTATTGAGCATGACAACGCTACGGTGTCATGCAGGTGCGATCTCACAGTTTGAGAGTTACATGAAAAAAAATAGGCTTAACTGAGACTTTTAATCTTGTAAAAGCAAAAATAACAGTTGAGATAAATTTGCATGAAAGGGTGGATCCTCTCTTGCCTTCACAACTGCATTAAAGGGAGGGTAAGGAATTTCTGGATGATAATAAGTCTGTTGATCTTTGAAAGCTACCTTTTTTCATGTGCACACAAACCCTACTGTTTGTGTTTGACTGTTTTGGTTTGTTTCCAGTTTCCAGAGCTTTGGATGAAGACCTTTGGGTAGCTAGTGGATGGTGAGGAGGCATTCATTGAATGTGACAGTCAGGACTGTGGATTAGAGTTCATTTGGAATCACTTAACCTGCCTTTAATTCTTGGTGGCATTGATTCAGCGAGATGCTAACAACATTCAGAGATCTTACTCCAATCTGACATATTCTCAGCTGCAGGTCAGTGATGCAAATCTACAGTTCCGTCATGTCCTGAAGGTGCTTCAGTGGATTGAAATGTGGTAACTGTTTGGCCTTTTGAGAAAATCCAAGAAAGTAGTTTGAGATGATTTTTGAGCTTTGTGACACGGCGCACTATCCTGTTTGAAGTAGGCAATAAAAAGATGCGTATACTTGGGTTATAAAGGGATAGTCATAGTCATAGTCATGTTGACCATGACCATCCCTTTATAACCCTAGTATACGCATCTTTTGATGCGTATACTAGGGTTATAAAGGGATGGTCATGGTCAACAATGACACCCAGGTAAGCTGGAGTATTTCACTGATGATAAATTGGTACTAAAGGTCCTAAAGTCTGCCACAAAACATCTCCCACACCATTATACTACCTCTGCCAGTTGGAACTGTTGATACAAGGCAGCATGTTTTATGCATCAAACTTTAACCTGATCAGAAATCGAGACTCATCAGACCAAATAAAGGTTTTCCAGTGTTCTATCCTCACATTTTGGCGAACCCGTATGAAATGGAGCCTCACTTTCCTGAAGTTATCAGGAGTGGCACCAGTGTGGCGTTATGCTGTTGCAGCCCATCAGCTTCAAGGTTCACCGCGCTGAGCGCTCGGAGGCCGTCTTCTGTCTTGTTGCATCATCTCAACTCAATCTGGCCGTTCTCCTCTGACCGCCGGCATCAACAAGGCATTTTGATCCAGAGAACTGCCGCTCACTAGATGTCTTCTCGTTTTTGGACCATTTTCTCTAAACCGTAGAGATGGTTGTCCATGAAACGCTCAGACCAGCCCTGCTGGCAGCCACAACCATGTCCAGAGTAACTAAAGTAAAGCATCTATATGTCTTTATGCCCTGAGCTGCTGCCGTATGATTAGTGATTAGATATTTCCGTCAACGAGCAGTTGAATAGTTGAACCTAATAAAGGGACAGATATTGCACCTAAGTTAAAGGCAAAAATAGAGACCAAGCATCCGACTTCTGACCAAGATAACACCTCATTTCAAACCCAGCTGTGGACTGAATCAAAAGCGCAGTGATGATTTCATTCCTCTCTGAGTCTATAGGTAGGTTTGAACAACAGAAGAGGTCAATGGGGGGTTTAAAAAGATCAGAGAAACCTGACCTAAATGTTCATGGCAGTCTGCCCGTTAGATTGAGATATTTTTGTCATATGTTCTGCTGAAATGTTGAACCATTCTGGTTCCATAAACGTCCTCTGCTGGAATATTTGTGTCACATCTTTCTCCACTCAGGTCGTTTGACAAATTGACAGAAACTGTCTAGCTGTGATCAGTTTACCTAGAATTGTGGCAATCATGACAACAACTCCAGGGAAATCTTCCTGTAAAACTCCAAGAATAGTAACTGTCGTGGTAATCCATTTGGCAGTGAGTCCCACATGTTTGTTAATAATCCCCCAGAATCCCTCAGGACAGACTTCTGCCACCTCCTTCCTCATCTTCAGATTATGTTTTCCTCAGCTTCATTTGGTCCTCTCTGATCTCCGCCGTCATGGACGTGACACTACTGCACTCGCTCGTCAGCCATGCTATCGGGCTCCGTGGCGTAAATTCACAAGAACCATCGTGCCGATTACGCGCTAGATTTTGCAGGTTCACAGTTAGCATGTGAAGAACGGGAACAGGAAGGAGCTGTAATGCTCCTTGTGCTCTGTCTTCATGTGTTAGAAAACTGTAGAAGTTAAATATAGCAGCATGGTTTCAGAGTCTAGTGTGGCATTATCCCGCTCTTCCCCGTTCCCGTTATTACGGAGTGATGCCGGTGATTAGTGCTCATCCTGTTTCTGTTAGTTTAAAGCCTTCTCTTAACATTTCTAATAAAAGCTGCTTGTTTTACCACTCGTTTGCTTCCAAGCATATGAAAAAATACAGTTTGTCACTTTGTGTCACACTTTCGTTTTTTTTTTTTTTTTTATTTTATTTTGCAGTTTTTCATTAACCAACATTCAGCTGGTCAATATGAACATACAAAAAATGAGTATGCCCCCCCATTCCCACCCTCCATCCCCAAGGCTCTAAGACAGGGATGGAATCAAAAACAACAAAAACAAACAAAAAAAGATAAAGGGGGAAAAAAAAGTGAAAAAAGGAAGAAACTAGAAAAGTACTAGGAGAGAGCAGACCTCCGCCAAGCGCAACAATCCCCCTTTATAGCGATTTACAGATTGCGATAAAATCTGCCTTCTTGATCAGATCCGGATCAGCCTTTAACTTTGATAGAGGTTCCCATTGTCAATCCCCGAGTCAAATTTAATGAGTTTTGGGCAATAATTAACGGAGATATTGAAAAACAAAATTTTTGGCCCCATTGACCGCAATGTTATTGAAAATTTGAAAGCAATGAAATAGGTTCTGAACTCACCTGAATGCAGTTCACACTTTTTGCCAACAAAACATTTGGTGCATCATGAAACAAAAAAATAATGGCTCCTCATTTCCCAGATGTATATGGACTGTTGCTTAAGAAGAGTAAACATCACCAATGTCTTTCTGCCAACAGATTCAAAATCACCTTACTTTTCTCTTAAGATGGTGTATTATCCCAGCTTGAACATTTGATTCATTTTCAGTGTTCTGTTGGGAATAAAACATGGGTTTATGAGATTTGCAAATGATTGTATTTGGCGTTTACTTCAAATTTCAGTGTTCCAACTTGTTTTGAAAATGGCGTTGCATTATAAAATCAAGCCGTGCATTTATCCATCATAATCTCCGTTCTCTTTGATGTCCTCTTTATTAAAGTCTTATTAGTCATGTTTGCAACCAGGTGATCTGTTGCGTAGCATTGGGTTCCCGTGGACTCCTCCTGCTCTGGATATACTCCGAAAAGAGCTGAGAGCCAAAGGCTTTACAGATTTAGGAGCTTCCGGCACAGATAGAAAGCAGCTTATGGGATGCTAAGAAAGTGGAGAATGTGCCAGTAGTGCAAAGATAGTGATTTTTTAGCATTTCAGCAGCCAGCTCTCCATCACTGCATTTCAGCTGCTGGTGCCTCTGACAGAAAGCTGGTCTTTAATGAGTGGTGTTTGTCGCATTGAACTGGTTTAATTAGTTCAGATGTCTCTGTTTTATTACCACCTTTCTAAGTGATCTCACGGTCATCTCCAACATAACATCCATGAATCATTCATGCACTTCTTTGAGGAATTTCTCTTGTTTCTAAAAGGCTACCCTCCAGAGTTGGCTGCTGCAGTTCCTCTGGTGCTTGAGAGTTTTCAGTTTCTGCAAAGATATGACCTGAATTATTTTCCCTTTTCTCTCAACTTCCAAAAGTTCATGGACAAATTAATGAAATTAGTTTTAAAATGAAAGCATACCTCAGTAGGGGAAAAAGTCTTTTCTAAAAAAAGCGCTTAAAGCAGAAGACGGGGTTTGTGGATTATCGCCAATAAAACAAGGAGAGCTAGCTACTTCCTCCCCAGTCCAAGCACACCCCCCACTGTCACTCTGATCCCAGTTTATGGAGCCAGAACTGTGTATCCACCTTATTCTGAGCCCCCATGAGGCTTTGCGGGAATTATGGGCACAACTTCAGGTTCGTACTGGATCAGGATCCCCAGGAATAAGGTGGATAAAGACCATGTTTTTGTTGACTGTACTCATGATAGTGGCAGCTAGCGGGTGAGGACACATTCACTGAATGGTAAATAAATGGTAAATGGACTACACTTATACAGCACTTTCCAGACACCATCATGGTGCCCCCAAAGCGCTTTACAATGGCCTCTCATTCACCCAGTCACACACACATTCATACACCAGTGGGCGACTACTGCCATGCAAGGCGCTGCCAGGTACACTGGAGGCAAGTTAGGGTTCAGTGTCTTGCCCAAGGACACTTTGGGTGAATTCCAATTCCTCCCTTAACCCTCAATCTCAACCCTCAATCTCAAAAATGCGTGCTCCCGTGAAGTGCAAGTGTTGTCCCGATTCTCAGAAAGTCAAGTTAAGGGACAAGTTTGAGGGCTGTATCGCCCTCAATATTGAGATTCTCCAGCACCACCCTTGGAAGTAAGGGCTACCCAGAAGGCATTGCGTATTTTCGTCAATACATCTGCGAAAACAATGACCCCGAAAAAAGCTAGCTACAACTGTACATATTTTCGTAGTTAATAAAGATATAAATCTTACGAAACTATCTTACTGTCTTCGTTACATATATTTATATTATCTTCTACGTCTTCTTCTCCTTCTTCTTTGTTGTTGTCGTTTTCGACATTTTAGCTGACCGATGGGATGAAATAATCACAAAAAGTGATTTTCTAAGGGAGTTGTCTGTCATTTGTCAAACTTGATTAATTCCTGAAAAGTAAAATCCTATTGTTGTGGTACAGATTAGTGGGATCATAAATAAATCAGTTAACAATACTAGTTTTCACGTCCGAGTAATGCAGCGCTTCCTCCTTTAGTCTAACCTCTCTGTCTGCAGTCTGTCTGCTGGGTAAAGAGCTGTTGTTCATTTTGAGGCCTAAACTTGCTAAAACTGCTGTGTCATGACTTAAGGTCAAGACTTCTAGCCTCAAATCCTGCCCAATTTGAGGCCACCGGTTGAAGTCTGGAATATGTTACTATGACTCCATCCGAGGATCATGTGTGCCAATTCAATTCACTTCAATTCAATTCAATTCAATTCAATTCAATTCAATTCAGTTTTATTTGTATAGCATCTGTTACAATGTCAGTTGTCTCTAGGCTCTTTACAGAGACCCAGATCATGACCCCTGCAATGTTAAAAATTCATTCTGAGGCCTAAACTTGCTCAAACTGCTGTGTCATGCTGTGTCATGACTTAAGGCCATGACTTCTAGCCTCAAATCCTGCCTGATTTGAGGCCACCGGTTGTTATGGTACTGGCTCCATCACTTAGCTAAGTTTTGACGTGTGGACGTCTAGAGAGATCTCAAGGTTTCTTTGTTTTCCACTTGTTGTTTAGATGAATTGTCCGCCTTTTCTGTCTTTGTCCTTCTGAACGATCCACCATTCTGTAATGACCTCTCTCTGAATCTGCAGACTCAGAGAATAAACTCGTTTTGCACCTGTGTCGTTTGTCAGTGCCTTGTTTAACAACTAAATTGACTGCTTCACCTTTGCACAATAATAATAATTCTTACGAGTGAGAAGATATCCAAATTCTCATTTAACAACCCCCTGAGCAAATATCATAAACTAAGCAGTGGAGACACCGCTCAGCAGATCATGTTGGCGTCTCCCTGCAGTGTAGGCCTATAGCAGCATAGCTATGATGAAGCTGTGATTAAGACGAGCCTCCTGTAGTCTGAGCTCCTACAACTATGGCTATAACTATTAGCCCCTACACACTATAGTTTAGACTAACTGTAGGCTTTACTAAACAGAAATGTTTTCAGTTCAGTTTTAAAGATGGAGGTGGTGTCAGCCTCCTTAACCCAAACTGGTAGCTGGTTCCATAGTAAAGGTGTCTGGTAGCAGAAGGCCCGTCCTCCAAATCTACTTTTAGATATTCTAGGAACGACGAGTAATCCTGCACTCTGAGAGCGAAGAGCTCTATTAGGAGCATAACGTGCTATCAGGTCTGCTAGATAACGTGGAGCTAGGCCATTAAGGGCCTTATATGTGAGAAGCAGAATTTTAAACTCAATTCGAAATTTCACGGGAAGCCAATGGAGGGAGGCTAACACGGGAAAGACGTGATCTCCCTTACGGATTCCTGTCAGCAACCTTTGCTGCTGCGTTCTAGCTCAGTTGGAGGCTATTCAGCGAGCTTTTTGGACATCCTGCTAACAACGCATTACATTAATCCAGTCTAGAACTAACAAACGCATTATTCAGTTTTTCAGCATCACCCTGGGAGAGGATGCACCTAATCTTTCCCTCATCAATGCTGCAGGCTCATCCGTCTTATTTACCAGTGATGATCCCTATGATGATCACATCTTTTGTTTAACTCATGTGGATTTGGTGTCTTATTTTGTTGGTTTTGTGGATTTGACATGAACCTGAAGAGATTTGTGGTGGATGAAACTCTTTGATACTGTTCAGCCTGATTGCTGGAAGGAAAATCAGTCGTCCTCAAAAGCACTTTTTTTTCCCTCTGTTTGCTTCACAGTTCCTTATTTATATTGGTGACCTATTTTAAAAGCTTAAATAATCCATATTTTGTTATTTAGGAGAGAATAAATAGTTACGTGTAATAGCAAAAGCTGCTGAATGCGTTGTTAAATCCAGAGAGGATGATTACTCATCAGTTCTTCTTAGCTCTGTGAAGTATTTTAGTTTCCTTTAATTCGTTTTGGTGTTAAGCGTCGTGACTGTGCAGCTTTTATTCCCTCTCATTGCTCTGATCGGCCTTCAGTTCCAGCAGCCAACAATAGAAGCAACGATAATCCGCCATTACTCGACCTGCTTCAGAGAGAGCAGGTAAAAGCTGGAAACTAAAGGGACCAATAATTTACTCGAGAAATGATGAAGACGAGTGATAAAAGGTGAATATTAGAGTATGATTCGCTTTGTGTTGATGCAACATTACAGAACCGTTAGGAGCAAAGTAGTGAACAAACCTGGGATCAACTAACATGCTGACCTCTGACCACCTCAGTGTTGCTGCCTACATCTGTTTATATAGTCATCTCATGTAGTTCATATACTAATTATTTATACATTTTGTTCTAGTATTGCCAGAATTTATGTGCCTCTCTTCTCTCTGTCCTCCATCCTCTCTGTTCTGTCTTCCTCCTCTTTTCTGTCTTTACCCAGCTGGCCTTTGACAGGAAGGTCCCCCCTTGTGTTCGAGGTTTTTCCTCTTAAAATGGAGTTTTTTCTGCCACTGTTTGGCTTAAAGCTTTTTACTCCTGTTACAGGAGGTTTTTTCTTTTACTTGCAATTTATTTTGGATTAGGATTTAATAATATAATGTTAGTAAATGATATCTACTTGGGGGTCATGCTCTGGCCAAGAGACAACTTGCATTCGATTAGATGCAATACAAATAAAATGGGATTGAACTGAAATTGAATTAGCATTTAATTGCTCTGAGGAGAAAGCCGCTGTTCCCCAAACTAATGTTGCCCATCTGCAGTTTTCCAAACATAACGTGAGCCAGAAAACTGTGAGAAAAATGAATGTAACCCCATCAATGACATATTGTGGCGGTAGTATCATGGTTTGGGCTTGTTTGGCTGCATCTGGACCAAGAAAGCGTGCCATCTTTGTAGGGGTGCACGATAACTATCGAGCCGATAACAGGAAATTATGACGTCATTCCGATAACTCCGATATCACGACGAATAGTCCCGATAACATATAAATTTTTCATCAACACGGCAGTGCTTCGCTCCCTCTGTGTCTTAAATGAACGGCAGTGAATGTTATGTTCAAGTAACGTCAGAAAACAACTTGTTAATTCCGTCATAATTTTAGTAGTTGCTGACTTGAATTGATATTCGCAGTATTCTCCCACATGTTACACATAAAGAAAAAATAGAAAAGGCTGAAAGAACGACTAGCAAACGAGGGAACTTCGGAATTTACGTTACACCTTGAATGCAGCCTGCAGCACTGCGTGCTGATCACAACAAACATGGCGGCATGGGACTTCGTTAAAGTTTCAGAAGAAGATAGTTTGGTGGTTATTTGTGACGAATGCTCCAAGTGAATTCTACGAGGAGGGAAGCACAAGCTTTAATACGTAAAACCTGATCAGCCACCTACAACATAACAATCGCTTCCATGGAGTTTTGAAATTGCGCTAACGCGAGCTAATGCTAACGTGCACAAGCCAGCAGTGATTCCCTCTTCCCCTCTCCTCTCCCTCATCTTTCTCATCTAAAGCTTCCATGAGATAAAAAAACAAAAAAAAAATCATTGCAACTCATTTACTTTAATTAAAGGTATTAATTTAAATGGAACCACAAGTCAAAATCCTTTTAATGTAAATGTAAATCATTTTCAGTTTGTAATTCTGATGCATGTATTTCCATCAGTTCAAGGAGCCTTTATTTTTTATATCAGTCAGTAATGAACCTTATTTGATTTAATGTGAGATATCAAATAGGTTTGTTTGATAACTTTACGAAAATGTTTGAGAGGCTTGCCAGTAGTAGAAAAAATAAATATCTGTTCATTTAAAGAGTCCAAACTATTTTTGATTTTGTTCATAGTATTGATGTAATGATCTTAGGTATGTGTGTGTGTTATCGGTATCGGTTTTAAAAAACAGTTAACATGCATCCCTACATCTTTGAATAAAACAATGAATTCTAGCTCATGCTAATGAATATTAAAGTAAAAGGTTTGCACATCTACCCATAAATGATGTGAAAAGAAAGTGGATAAGAAATACCCTGCTGGGAGAAGCAGGTGTAGAGCCAGTAAGAGGAACACAGCATGAGGCAACTGTTGGCCAGAATATTAAGGAACACAAACATCACTGTAATGTTTCGTGCATTTGTTAATTGAAGTCTTATAAAGTTGCCTTTTATCAGTGACACCTTGACACAGCTACTAGAGTCATCTCACCTTTTGGAAAAGGTTCAGCAGATTCTTTATGTCACAGTTACAGTTTCACTCCACTCAAAGACTTCCTGCTGGTAATTGCCTAACCACATTAACTTGTCAAGATGATTTAACATTTTTCCCACATCCTTTTCCTCCTGCCCCCCCCCCCCCCCCCCCCCAACTTCCCTCGAACTACCAAAGCAGGGCCGCAGACACCAGGCACATCCGCCGCCGCACAAAGAAATACGCTTTAATCTCATCCAGGCTCCATTTCTTATGAGAGCGGCCTAGTTTTAATCAGGTTTAAAGGTCCCCCCCCCCCCCCCCCCAGTTTGCATGCGTGATGCGCTGCAGTTTTGTTGCTAATCCATTTAAATTTCTCCTCTCTGCACCACTGGATTCCTTGTGTTATATAACGGTGTCCTTTTTTTTCCCTAACAGACTTGATCTGCTTTAGAGAAATTAGCTGAATCTCCTCCAACTTTGCGTCATCATTTCTGTATCAATAAATTATTTGCCAGTGGATTCTTGCAGATAAGCTGATGCATATCGCTTTCATACGTTTTCAATGAAGCAGTGATAACAACTCTTCTTTGACAATTTAAGTGCGTCACTTGAGTGTTTTTCAAAGCTGTTTCTTTTCTCCTGGTATCTGATGTTTTCACTAAAACCCTAATTATGCATAAATGTGTGGTTTTATAATGTTTCACCTGATAAAATAAAGTATATTTTACACTCATACATAGAGCTGAGCAATTTTATTGATTCTGCGATATATATCGATATTTTATTTCCCCAGAAAGTATCGATTTTTCAGCTGTGAGTATCGATAAGCTCCTTTCAAAACCCCCATGTCCCGCAGGGGTGCTCTTCCTGCCAGCTACTCTGCTCAGATGGGTGCAATTTTAAGATGGCTCAAATGTTGCTCCAATAGACTTGAATTATTGGCTGCCATGGTTCGTTTTTACTGAACCTGATGGCTAGAATGGCTAGTAGCTACCTCATATGTTCAGTATCGAGCCAAAAAAGCTGCCAAAGAAGGCCACTTGCTGTTCTTTAACAGCTCCGAGCTCCATTCAGTCCGGCGAGTGATGGAGCCGACCGTCTCAGAGCCCGGTTCATCATGCGGACTGGACCAGGCCGTTGTCGTCTCCCCCGGCGGTGCTGGGCCCCACCAGGTCACCAGACGGCCCCTGCCAGGTCAGCTGACCCATCCGGCGTGTAGACTGCTGGACGGGGGCAGCATGACGCCGCCGCTACGTCGGGGGCTCCCGTCCCGGCTCCGTGACGCTGCAGCCCGGATCCAGTGGCGGTGGTTCAGGGCTACTTAGCTTAGCTTTCCCGAACCGGCCTCCAGCGACACCGTCCATGTCCGTGGTGGCAGGTCTCCACCAGCCGCAAGAGGACCGATCCGTCCTCTGCAGACAGCATGTAGACATCCGACCGCAGATCACCACAAACCGGGCACAAACTGGAGCGTCCAGCGTCCAGCGTAGCAGGGATAAGTCCCGGTCCTGGCATGGACGCTTCTCGCTGCTGCTCCGGGACTCCCAGAGCAGCAGCGAGAAGCGTCCATGCCAGGCGTCGTCCGGGCAACTACTCATCTTTGACCTGGGGTCGCCCATTTGTTTTCCTGTTATTTGTTTGTACCACCCTAGTTAAACTGAACAGCCTGTAGACGAAGCGGCTGGAAGTCGTTTGTGGGCGACCGCCAACATCACTACATGCTCCTTCCCAACCCACGATGCACTGGCCAGCGGACTATGGAAGACTCTTTAGCTCAAACATGTGTTGTTCACCCCGTGGTTGGGTTGATGTGAGGTCGTGGAGCTTTCACACCACAAACAAATTAGTTCGTCGTTGTGCTGTACCGAGACAAGCCTCTGTATTTGGTCCAGAGGGCAGTTGTTGTATTCACACTAAGGATGCACATTTGGATTTTTTTTACGACCGTTAACTGACGCTCTTTAACGATTAATAACCGTTAACCGATAAGTCCGGGAGGGTTGCGCGCGTTGTCGTGGATGCATGCAGACACTTCTCCGTGTATACTCTCGTGGCAATGTGTCGCCATCAGCCTGTCGCAGAGATGCCACCGTCACTTGAATTATACTAGCGCGTCTCCGCTATGTTATTCCACGCCACAACACAAGAGGGACAATCACGAACTAGCTAAACTTACTAAACTTATCTCTTGTGTTTTTCCACTTCCTCACCGTCTCGGCCGTATCCAGACCCACATTCATCGCTATCTCCCTCCATGAATTACTAGAATATGTGCTGTCTTTGTAGTGTGGAGAACCAGAATCGTACAGATGTGGGTACTTCCTCATTTTTTTGATGACGCGCTCTTTTCTACGCGGATGTAGAATTGACCAATCAGAGGCCTGTTGCACCTGTTGACAGGCCCCCAAGAGTTAATTGAATTATGTAGCTTAAAAACAAATTTGACCGTTAGTATTAATCAGTTAGTTACTGTTATCGGTTAACGGTTAAACGGTTAACCATGTGTATCCCTAATTCACACTAGTCCAAGTGAACCGCACTAATGGCCAAAACTCGTTTGGGTCGACCTAAAGAGCAGCAGCGTGAAGACAAGCTGAGTCAACTAAGGTTGATGATGTCCACTGTGGAACATAAACCTTCCTGAAATCCTTCTTTGACCGGTTTGAGAGTGTTCCCACCATGTGGGGAATCCAATATAAGAAATTAGCCCTAAAAATACCACTCAGAAATGTTGAATTTACTGTTTGTTTTTGACTAGTGGAGCCATGTCTTTCTGTCTGCTTCGCAGGACATCAGGCGTTCTTCCGTTCACCTTCTCTGGCCTGACAGACCCACCAGCCCGCCGTTATGAACTACCTTCGCCGGCGCCTCTCTGACAGCAGCTTCGTGGCCAACCTCCCCAACGGCTACATGATGGACCTACAGAGGCCGACCCCTCCAGGGTCGTCCACGTCCTCTCCCGCCTCCCCGGCCACAGAGAGGCGGCAGCCGCCAAGCGTCCCTGCCCAGCCCCAAGGTTCAGGGTCGGGCCCAGCCGTGGGATCGGGCTCGTCCGCGGGCTCGGGCAGCTTCCTCAGCTCCTTCTCCAGCGTGGTGAAGAGCGCGCAGATGGCCCAGAATGTCGCCGCCGCCGCGCACGCTAAATCGGCTGCAGCCACGGCGGCTGAGGGCGCCCCCGCAGGGAGCAGTCAGCCGCCCAAGCCCGTCATCCGCAAGCCCAAGATCCTGCTGGTAGTCGACGATCAGCACACAGACTGGTGAGTGGAAGCGCTGACGCTTCTAGCATCTGTTAGTCGATACTTAAACCCAAAAATAGTGCTTCGGCTTTCTCAGATCAGTTTGCAGCCCGTCGACTAATGAACTGTTAATGAACCGAGATCACAGGGAGGAAGGAAGTAACATCTCCGCTATTTTGCCACAGGAAGCCGAGTAATTTCTGGAAATAGGAGATGACAAATCAAACTTTCCAAAGAAGTTTAGCATAACAAGAATAACTGCACTTCTCTTTGTGTGTGTGTGTCAGGATCTTCTGTAGATAAACCTGTGTGGCACTGCTGACGTGGCTATTAGCAGAAACAAATTAAGTTACTAAATTCCTGCATTTTTAATTTGAGACATAGTGCAACGTTTACGTCTGCTTGTTAAGTACAGCCCCATTGATCATTAGCTTAGCATGAAAACTGGTTACAGGGAAGCAGCTAACCTGGCCATTAACCCTTTAGAACAGTGATTCCCAAAGTGTGGGCCGCGGCCCCCTGGTGGGCCGTCATGGTACTGCAGGTGGGCCGTGAGAGGTCATTAAAATTGTTTTAATGAATGTTTTAAATCCTCAATCTTTTTTAAATATGTTTTTAATTACTGTAAAATGTTAACGACATGATTTAAAAACATTAAGAAGTAACACAACAAACCAGTTAAGTGTTATTCTACTGTCATCTTAACTTAATGTGACAAGTGTCACCTTATTTGTTGACCCCTTACATTAATGGGTCAACATTAAGGGGTATGTTGATCACAGTTGTGATTAAAGGTTTCGGTGGGCCGCGGGGATTTTTCACATTTCAAATTGGCTGCTTTAGAAGTTAACCTGTATGTGATTACATTCTTCTTTCACCTTATGTACACACAAAATATTCAAAAAGTGACATTTCCTGGTTTTGTTTAGGCTCAATTCGTCTGGTTTAAGGCCTCATTTCAACTTGCTACGCTATCATTCAGTGCTAGCAAGATCAGCGTGAATAACTACCAGACTTTTAAAAAGCAAACTTTCAGTTGTTTGACTATGTAGTGAAATGGTAGCCGGACTATAAGTGTAGACTGATAGAAACTAGGAAATAAGTTTCTCTCCCATGTTAGCATTGAGTTGGTGCTAGCATCGTTAAGGTTAGCATCAAGCTAATCAGGCTAAGCTCAGAGAACTGCATGGCCTCATTTCTAAAAGGGTAAAAGTAAATCTAAACTGAATGCAATGATTTCTTATTCTCGTAAACGCATATTTTATTCCCAGTTGACCATAAATAACATATCGGATCTTTAAATTGAGAATTTTACTACTTCATGGAAAATATCAGCTTATTTTGACTTTGATGGCAGCAACACATCTTAAAAAAGTTGTAACAGATGTGTAGCATCTCCTCTTCTTCTAACAACTGTCTGTAAACATCTGGGAAGCGAGGAGACCAGCTGCTGGATTTTTAGGAGAGGAATGTTGTCCTGGTCTGGTTTGATGCAGGATTTTAGCTGCTCAACAGTCCCGGACCTTCGTTGACAGATTTTTCGTTTCATGATGCATCAAACGTTTTCCGTCACATCTGAAACGTCTGGACTGCAGACGGACCAGTTCAGCAGCTGGACTCGTCTCCTGTGACCTCATGCTGCTGTGATGATGCATCGTCTTGCTGAAATATGTAACTCTAATATGTTGCTCTAAAACCCTCTTTGTTCTCTTCAGCATTGACGGAGTCTTTCCAGATGTTCCAGCGGCTACATAGACTCTAATGTAACCCCAGACCATCAGAGATGCAGCTGTTGAACTGTCCTCTGATTACAAACTGGATGGTTCCTCTCCTCTTTAGTCCTGAGGACACAGTTTTCACCACAGAACAGTTTTCCATTTTTCCTCAGACCCTTTTAGACGAGCTGTGGTCCAGAGATGATGGTGAGGTTTCTGGATTGTGTTCACATGTGGCTCCATCTTTTACGATCCAGCTTTAACCTGCATTAGTGGTTTATAAGTGATCCGTGTTGACAGATGGTGGTTTCTGGAAGTGTTCCTGAGTCCATCAGTGATGTCCAGGAGAGAATCAGGACTGTTTTTACTGCAGTGCTGCCTGAAGATCATCCAGTTTAGACACTTCTGATCTCTGACTCTTTTGATATTATTTACTGTAGATGGTGGGATCTTCAAAGTCTTTGCCTCAAAAGATTGTGGAACAATTTCAGAAAAATGTCAAATTTGCATTTTCCCTCTGTCCATCTTTACATCTGAGAGGCTCCGCCTCCCTCAAATGCTCCTTTAATACTTTTCCAGCCTTTTGTTGCCCCTGTTTCATTTTTTTTTTAAAAATGCGTTGCTGCCATCAAAGTCAAAATGACTTAATATTTTCTGTTAAATGGTAAAATGTCTCAGCTTCAACATCTGATCTGTTCATTATGTTCTACTGGGAATAAAATACAGGTTTATGACATTTACAAATCAGGGAATTCTGTTTTTTTGTCATGTTTTATACATTATCACAGCTTTTTTTGGAACTTGTATGGCTGTGTACGTGTATATATTTATATATATTGAAGAGAGAGGTCATAGTCAAGTGTTTTTTTTATCTTTTAGGGCTGCTGGATGGCTCAGTGTTTGAAGCCGTGTACAGAGGCTACAGTCCTGCAGCGGTCGCAGGTTCGAGTCCCAGCCTGCGACCCTTTGCATCAGTAGCTTTTGCAGGCATGCCAAAGCTGTCAGAAACTATCACAATAACAACAGGAGAGTCCTCTGCAGTCCGGATGACAGAGCTGTAAATTAGGTAGCAGCAGACTCACATCAGAGGCCGGTTTCATCTGGCGTTTGCTCCTGAATGTGCTGTAATCAAGACGCACAGCGGCCAAATTATCCTGTTTGTGTAAATGAATCAATAAACCATTCTGCTATTCCATGAGTTGCCCAACGTTTGCGTTGAGCTCAGTGAGGCTGTTATTAGTCGTTTTGGTACTAATCTGCTGTTATCAGAGATTATTATGTACAGAAGTGACCTCTGTTGGAGGATCGGGTCAGGGTCTGAAACTGATCGCTAGATTAAAGCGCCCTACTCACGGATGTGTCAAAAGCGTTCAAAAGACTGCACTCAGTTTTCAGAAAAGCTGGGTGGCCTATTTTTCTGTAAGCCGGCTGGCTGAAATCTCAACAGAGCCTGTTCGTCTTGACACCCTGGAGTTTCTGAAATGAGCCGTCAGGGGATCATCCTCCCTCTGAGGCGAAAAAAAAAAAGTATCCTCACTTCTGAGAGGATAGCAGGGGCTTTATTCCCCCAAATCAACTCATTTACTCACATAAAGAGGAAGTAATGTTCACTTCGACAACTATTCGGCCATTTTTGCAGTGCAGACCAGGAGAGACAGTAATCTGGATGGGAACAAGACTGCAATATGGTGCAATAGAACCTATTTATGTCAGGTTTTGACGAGTCTCTGTTTAATAACTCCCACACACTCTATAAAAAGAACTGGACAAATCCTCTGTGATGTCACCCATAGGTTTTCTGAAGAGTCAGTTTTGAGCTCTGCACAATGCTTTGGTGGGAGGAGTCGACTCCGGCCAACTCTGGTTAGAACACGCCCACCTTACCTCAATTATCACAAGCTAGCTATTTTAGCTAGCTAAGCTCATAATAACCAATAATGCGATCTAACCTTAGGTTTACGGCTGGCCAGTTAATCAAAATCGACATTGCAAACCTTTAATCAATGTAATCTTGCTCATGTCAACCCAAGTATTGAAATATTTAATTAATGACCATACATTTTAATCTCTAATTTAGTGTACGCTTTCATTGGAAAAATATCCTGCTTTAAATAGTTGAGCATATTTGCATCAAACACCTTGTCAGTCATTTATGAGGGTAAAAAAAAAAATCAAACAATACAAACATAATCACTATTTAATCGTAGTTGAGGTAACATCTTCAATTAATTATGATATTTATTTGAGGTCAATCATGCCCAGGTCTATTTACATTGATTCAGGTGCAGCTTGGTTGTCCAGTGGTACCAGTAGGGTCATTTAGCTGTTGGGTAGTGGTCTGGTTAGTCAACCCGAGAAGGTCCTGAAATCGTCTGGGGGTGAATTTGGCTCAACGAGAGAACTTAGCTGCTCCAGCAGGTAGCAGCTAACAGGCTGCTAACTGTCGGAGTGTCTGGTTAGCCTTGGCTAGCAGCCATCAAACTGCGTGAAGATCGCTGCCTCTGTCTGCTCAGATCCCTCCAGGCCCACCAAGAGTGGTCTGACAATTACAGCTCAACAAGGCATGTCATCGTAAAAATAAGAATGCTTATGCGGCCACATCCTCATTCACTTGCTAGCTAAAGTGACAGCTAGTTGATGAGCTCCAGACAGTCCAGCTGGTGTCTTCAGTTAGCTCTGCCAGCTGCCTTCAAATTCAAACAAAGACAGCTGCTTTGCTAAGGTCCCCCCCCCCCCCCCCCCCCGACCCCTCCATGCCAAACCAAAACCGGTTACAGTGGACTCTTACTGCAGTTAACCGCGCAACAAGCCAAATTATCTTTAAAATAACGATGACAGTGCTGTGTTAGGTCTTTATTCACAGCTCAGAAGCCAAGTCAAGAGGGTGCTAAAGTGATGACAGCTAGCTGCCAGTCAAAAGGGCATGCCCCTAATTATGCATACATTTGTGGTTAATATAATTTTACTAGATGTTGTTAAATGCTCCCCTGAAAATCTGCCCATGGAACATTTGAACATTTGAACGTGGCAACAGTGGAGACTGACGGCCCCTAGTGGTCGTTATGTGACTTCTGTGTTGATGACAGATTCTGGACGTTGTCATCTGTTTTATTTGACTCGTTTTCTTGTTGCTACAGTCCAAACATGACATTCATGACGATGTTCTCCATTTACCACAAAGTCCTCAGCCACTGATGGATAATTACATTTCATCAGTTCTTTTGAATGACTTAAAGAACTCTTTAATGTTTGGATTTTTTTTTTTTCTTGCAAATTCACTAGAAAGCTAAAGAGCCATAATCAAAAGAGTTATATTTAATATGTGAAACCATCCTTGGATTATGGAAGGTTTTTTCTGTCGATACTGACTTGCAGCAGACTGAATGAGCTGATTATTTTTAATAGAAAATGAAATTTACTCTGGTTACAATCACCCATGTGTTTGGAGGACTTTCCCTCCTTTTTGACTGGTAACTGCCCCTCATCAACCACTGGGTGGCACTGTAGTGCAGATAACAAGCTCACAGAGAAATGCCTCTCACTGCAGAAGTGAAGACTGTCCACCAGCAGATGGCGATATAACATTTTATAAGCGCCTCAGCTGATATTTACCACAAAAACAGGCCTGAATACTCAGATGAGTCATAGATAAATGACTGTCAACCCTCTAAGATCCAAACTTTTTTATTTTCTTTTTAATGGATATGCTCTTCCTTTTATTTTCAGAAAAATAATTAGGTTTTTAATTTTTGTGGCATTTGGAGGTTTTTGTGATTGCACCAAAGACATCAGGACTTCAGGATCATTTTTTGAAACAAAACACCACCAAAACCATGAATCCTATCCTTTATCTCCTCATTCTTTAGGTCAGTGTATTGCATATGTCTGTATGGATGGAGTATAAAGGCTTGTATTAGATACCTTTTCTTTTATCACCTCAAATTATCACCCCAGTGTCTGTTCACCTGTCTGAAACATCAGTTTCCTCGTGGTAATCCTGTAGGCCATGAAAACTGGCAGCTTTACAGTTTATGTAGCTGGGAGTGGCTGTAACAGTTCCACATCTGTAACCTCTGCTCTTGCGTGTACATAGCAGAGCTGTTTCGACCCTGTTATTTTAATCAGTTTTGATGGCTGCCTTTTCATATGATCACTGAAACCAAAACTTTGCTTTTTAAATGAGACATGATGGGATGATTTTTCAGAAGCTGACAGTTTCCTGATGTTTCAGTGAAGTCTTTGTGACATGCTTTTGTCAAAATACCAAAGATTTTACAAACTGCCTCTGACGTCCCGTAGGGACGGCTGCAGGGTCTTCACTCCTCACAGATATTAAGCTCCATTAATCCCTGAGCATCTCAGGTTGGAGGAGCAGCAACATCTCCCTGCCGGCCCCTACAGCCCCTGTGATGCCTCTTCCTCTCAAGCCTCGGTCTTTCTTTGGAGCCACAGCCAGAGGCTACTTCGTTCAGTCTCCTCTGCCAGTTGTTTGAAAGTCTTCATCACCAACCGAGATCCCTAACAGCCTCAGGAACCACTGGGTGGATATTCCCATGGAGGCCTCCATCCTCCCTGGAAGCGCTCCACTTCCAGGCACATATATTTCTCCTTCTTCCTCTCCAAGTTAACCTCCATCCCTTGCTGCCATCGAACGGTCAGTTCCATCATGATAACTGTTCTTGTCTGCATACAGCAGGTGGGCCAAAGGTTGTTTCGCCATGAGGGAACTTAAGATGCTGGTCTAGGTCCGCTCTCATGTTCTGGTCCCCTCCTGGATAGAGGGAAGACCGCTCCCTGTTGTTGCTGTCAACCTTTGTCCACTTGCCGTACAAACTGATTCTGCTACTGGGATGTTTCTGGGCTTGCATTGTTGGCCTCCAGGATTTCGTCCAGTTTCTGGACCTCCAGAGAGGAAATGCCGCAAATTGAGTTTTGTAGAGCTGCAGAACTGGCAGATCTCTTTTCCGGGAAACCAGCGGTGGAGGTCCAAGGTAATGGGAAGCGATCAGGAAGCTCTGCCTTGCTTGGGGCAGCGCACTCATGTCGGCCCATGTCCTGGTTCTGTCTGTGACTCCCCACCAGGTTCTCCATCTCATTGACGCTGGCTCACTGCTGTGATCCTGCAGGATTCCTCCTCCGTCTTCATTATATCAGAGATCACAAGGTCTTTCATTTTCATTTTTGGATGCTTTGGACCGTATCTAGGGTGGTGGTCCCCATCCGAACCCGGTCCTGCTTGCTGTATCCATCCAATGGTCTCCCAGCGTTGCGACAGTCTGCACTTCATCCCACTTCCGTCCCGTGCAAACTTGGACTGTGATGTTTTGGACCGACGGGTCGGGTGAATCTCTCGGCTCAAACACGAGCCTCATCTTCTCTTGTCACTGATGGATTTCAGTGGGAGATTTACGGTGGTTCACCCAAACAGCGTTGTCGTGGAAAGACTCAGCCACTTGTGGATATAGTTGTTGGCGTTGGCATCCAACATCTGGAGTGCTGATAGTGATATAACAGAGCTTTAGGGGCCTCATCAGCCATTTATACAGGGTGAGCTGGTAGCACCAGACCTTAATACAGATACAGATACGGCGCAAACGCTCCTTTCTAACCGTGTCATTGCAGCAGCTGGTTTTAGGGAGTGGAATTAGCCTCTTGCCTCATCTCCACTCTTCTCTTCTGCTGGTTGTGCATTTTTTAGAAGTTGATGTTACGACTTTACACAAGCCACTGGAATATCTAGATCTAGATCTAGATAGAGATAACACTGGAGAAGGTAGATAACTTTACTCTGATCTGGGTCCCTGATGTCCCTAAGAATCTGATCTGCTCAGTGATCCTCTGATAAAGTGGAAAGGTTGCGTTAGGTTCGGGGTTTTGAGTTGGCAGTAACTTCAGACACTAACATAAACTCTTAAACACTCCCGAAATGTTTTTTTTTTTTCATAAATGTTCTCTACAAGGCCCACAGATGACCAGGCATTGAGGCCTCAGTGATGCTGAAATATGGATCTGAACATTAATTAAACAGAAGGATGTCTGAGGACACACCCTTCATTTGGGTTTCTGTGCATGCAGTCTATCAGGAAAGCCTTTGAACATCCCGTACAAGAGCACTTTAGAGAACTGGTGACCACAGAAAATGAGAGCGTCAGGAAGGGTGGAAAGTGCTGCACCTGTATACTAAGAAGCAGGGGCGCCGCTAGGGATTTTGGGCCCCATGAAAAGAATCTTTACCGGGCGCCCCAGCTAAGAAGTGTCACAAATTAGTTCAGTAAAAGTGAAAATGATGAAGGATGGAAGTGTAATTTGTTGTGATGACATGCCAGTGGACGTTTGGAAGTGTTTAAGAAACACAGAAGTGGAGATTTTTTCGGGCGTGACAAGGATGGATATGATTAAGAATAAGCACATTAAAGGAACGATCAGGGTAAAACATCTTAGATATAAAGTAAAGCAGGCTAGATTGAGATGGTTTGGAGCATTTCAGAGGAGGGATGGTGAATACATAGCACCGACGGAGAAAAAGTCAAAAGATGAAGAATGTTGGTGCTCCACTTCTGTGTTTCTTAACACATTTAAAACTGTTTTGTGTCAATTTTATGGTGCAAGTTTGCCAAAATGTAAAAAAAAAAATAATACATAAAAGGGGCCACAGTTTGTTCAGTTTTGCTCTTCAGAGCAGTTCCGACAACATTACACAAAATAATGGGCGTTTACGACCTTTCATCTCAGGATCAACAGTTTAACATCATCGACAAACATCAGATAAACATCAGATAATCTGTGATGCTGCTGCTGTGAAGGTCATGGTTTGAAACTACCATGTTATGTGTTTAAAGCTAAAAACCTGAGACGTCCCTCAGTCAGATAATTGAAGTGTATCACAGCGGTATCACTCAGCCTCCGAGGCATCTTCAAAGAGAATGAGGAAGCTGGAAGTTATTGCTCAACTCCCAGATGGATATAAAAGTCATAAAACAGCCAAATATTTGGCTCCTGCTTTGGCAGCGTGTCTGCTTTAAAGAAAGCTTAAAACTCGATGTTGGACAGCTAAGCCCTGTTATTGATCCACGATCAAGGGTTTCTCACTTCACAAAGCAAAAATAAAAGTTTTCAACCGCAAAGCCCAGGTATCAGATGTGTTTTACGTCCCTGCAGGGACTTCGGATGTCATCTTGTTTTTATTTTCTCAGCTGCATGTGTCCAGGAGCCACTGTCTAAACAGACACGGCGTACTTTTCATGCATCTCCGCGAATCAACACTGATCTTATCCCATCAGTTGCCAGTTTTACCGAAGCCGCAGCAGCCATCAGGAGTATTTTATCTGACGGAAAAGCTGCGATAGGCAGCCAAAGCACATTTAACACGAGTTCAGCGGTAGATACACATCTGACGTGTGAGCTGAGGGCGGCGGTAGATCAGGTTGGAGAGTTGGTTGTCTTCTGATACGAGATCGTTGGTTTGATCCTCCGCCCTTGATCGTGTTCATCTGATCGGATCTGTCGGGCTATTAAACTCATTGTACAAGAAGAAGGCTGAAAGACTTAAAGAGGCTGCGATCGTTCTGAAACCGCATGGTTAAGATGTTGTGTATGACTGATTCTTCATTTATTCAACAGTAGATGGTACAGTGTACCGGCCAGGATACAGGAAAGGGGATAAGGAGACATATCCTGTCATGAAGGAAGTGTGGAGAACCTAAATGCAGGACTAAAGGAAGCCTGGACAGGTCAAAATTTCAAAGTCTTTTATGATAAAAACAATACTGATTTGGCAGTACAACCAGAAAACCAAAAACATATCAAAAGACAAGGCCCAGACTGACAAAACCATGGTGATAACCGATGGAGGAATGAAACAAAAGGCAGTATAAACACCGGCTTACACTCAAAGGATAACGAGATACACCTCACATGTTGGCAAGAGCAGGGGAAGTGCTTTCAAAATATAACAGGAGTCAAAATCACAAAAGAGCAGAAGTAAACCAAGACTGAGATAGTTCAAAACCAACAGGACTCTTCCTTCGAAGCGATTGCTCCAAGATGTCCCAATCTCTCTAAACAAGAGAAAGAAAGACAGAAAGCTAGAATCCAAAAACCAGAGTCCAGAAGCAGCTGGTGGGAGGAAGGAACTGGTAGGAGGGACCCAACACAACCAGAAGAACAGGGAGACAGACTGAGGCGAAGGTCAAGGGGGGGTAGCTGGGAGGCCGGGCAGACTCTAGAGGACGCTCTGGGGATCGGGCAGACTGGCGAGTCCACTCTAGAGGACGATCTGGGGATCGGGCATGCTGGAGAGGCCGCTCTAGAGGACGCCCTGGGGATCGGGCATGCTGGAGAGGCCGCTCTGATGGGTTGGCCTGGAGGTTGAGTAGATGGGAGAGGGATCGGTGCTGGGTTGATGGAGCTGGGTCTAGAGCAGCAGGGTCTGCGGTTCTCTGAGGACAAGTGGCAGCAGCAATGAAGACCTCGGTGTGGACTGCAGTGGTGTGAGAGGCATTGACGACTTGGACCTTTGCAGAGTCTCCAAAAGCAGAGAAGACCTTAGCGAAGGCGCCAGCAAGGACGTTGGCGGAGTCGTCAGCCGTGCCGGCAATGTGGACCATGGCGGAGGAAGTTCTAAGGATCTACTACTAAGCTCACTGATTTCTTAAAAAAAAAATATAATATGCAGCGTGAAAACAACTGCACAATCTGCACTTTGTGAAAAATACCCACATGGTGCTCGACTTCCCTAAAAATGTTCCATCTGCTGACCTAGTACCTGACCAGATACTGCGTGGAACATTCAACACACTGCTACTGCGGACGCTGTAGCGCCAACCACTTTGGTTGATGTCTCACATCACAACCCGGTCCTGGACCTTCTGCCACCTGGGTTCTTCCCCAGGCCGTCCTGCCTCTCTGGACAGCCCCTGACTATGAAGGTGCCCGTCCACCCTCTGCTCCCTGGAGCTGAACCTCCTCCCGACCATTCCAGCAGAGCGTCTGGGGTTTCTGAGGAAACCCGGCTCTGCCTTGACAGCTTTGGCTCCCAGCAATGACTGATTCACAATAGCAGAACACAGCTCTGAGAGCATCACCACGACCGCCAACAATTCCTCCTTTTCTGACTCCACGTCCCCCCCCTTTCCAGGCCTGCACACGAGCAGATTTGCCAAGTCGCTGTCATTCTGTTTGCACTGTGCTCTGATTGATATGAGAATCTGATTACTCAGCTCAGTCCTGCTCTGGCAGAGTGTTCACGTCTTCTTGTACGTGCACGAGTGGAGCGCCATGGCATCCTCTGGTTGCCCTGAGTCATGTGAAGAGGGTTGCAACCTGATGTTATGTCTACAGAGGAACCAGGAAGTTCACACACGTGAGAAGAAGCTGAAAATACTCCTCTGGGATTTGTTAGTCTGTGCCTTGAGAAGAGGGAAAAAGTTCCTGAACTCGGTAGCAGACCAACATTTCAGAGCGATGGAGTAAGTATTTAAAATGGTAAAGAAAGTAACAAGGGCTGGGCAACGATTAAAATGTTTAATCGCGATTAATCGAATGATTTTCCCTGAATAATCACGATTAATCGTGATTAATCGTGATTAATCAGGGAATGATTTCCCTGATTAATCACGATTAATCGCATTGTATAGGCAAAATCAAATAATGAATTCAAAAGCAGTGTGAAGTGCACTTTTATTTAAATGTTCTGCTGTCATATGAACTATGAACACCTTTAATAGCAGCACTTATCAGTAACACATATTTAGTGTAAATCTCATCTTAAAAACTGTAAAATAAAATAAAGCTTATTGAAACTGCCAGGACATTAATGTCATCTTGTTTTTATTAAAAAAAAAAAAAAAGTCTACCAACAAAATCCTGAGCCACAATCAGAACATTAAAACAAGTTTCTGAAGTAACAGCAGAAACTTTTAACGGGGAGTTTAACTTGTCAGTTGTTACAAATAAACTTGTTTCTGTCGAATCAGCCATCTGAGAGAAAAAGTTCGGTACCTTTATCAATCCGTAATTATCTGTGTATCATTTTTTTTTTTTCCATTTTCAATTGTCAATCAAAAATTTAAAAAAATTAAAAAGTGACTTTATTTTGTTTTTCGTTTTTTAATCTAACACAATGGCTTTGTGCGGCAATTCAGGTATCATGGCGGCGCTGGAATCACATACTATAATATTTGCAATATTGTGTAAATCTGAAAGAAAACTCATATAAGCTCATATATAGATGAACCAAAGCCTCTCCAGCTCTGCGTCTGACATCAGTCTTTTTCTCCAGATCATGACGAGCTCAGAATCTTCTGATGCTAGTTTCTAGCATTGCAGGACACCCATCTGCTGTTGAATAAGTCCTTGATCAAACTACTGTATTGGCCCAAATATAGAACGATATATTAATCTAGAAGTCATATTCTCAAAAATGGGGGGTTTCTGTTGTCATTACACATCTGTGCCACTAGATGGAGCCGCACTGCAGTAACCAGCTAGAGAACAGCAGGGCAGTGAACACATGGAGCAGATCTGATGGAACATGGAGGAATGACGCGATATTCTTGAACAAAGGGGTTTTAAAGTTTTGTTGCAGTCTAGATTTTTTTTTCAGACAGAATAGTTAATATTGCTACCCGAACTGTAAAGTACACTGATTTTTACCGTTCTCCATGTCTGTTTTAGATTCTCCGCATGTTTACCTGCCAATTCTCTTCCGGCTCTGCAGTAACAAGCTTTTCAAAACAAAAGCGCGTGTGAGCAACATGCGTTAACGCGCGATAAAATAAATGTCGGCGTTAATAAATTACTGAAAAGAATGCGATAATAACGGGTTAACTTGCCGACCCCTAAAAGTAACAGCTGCGAGATGTGCCTGTTTATAAAATAGCAGTTGGAGCTTTGTGCTGCTCACTTCTGATACTCAGCAAATGCTTTAGGATGTGGAGTTAAATGGATATAAAGATGGGGAGGCGTGGTCCGAATGCAGTTTTTAGACGTTTTCATCAATCAATCAATCAACTTTTATTTGTAGAGCCCTTTAAACACACAAGGTGACCAAAGTGCCTGCTAACCAGTTGGCTGATGTAATAGACATGTTGTTTTGGGACACAACTGAAATGCTTTTCTAGGCGAGGCTAGTCTGCTCGCCTGATTATCCTGTTATGTTGTTTCATTTCTGTGCTGCGGCAGGGGGTCATAACCCCGTAAGAACTTAAGGATAACTGAGACATCTGGACTCAAAAGTTTCCTTCGCTAAACCCCCAGCTTTTGCCTTATCCAAGAGAAACTCTTTTCTCCTGCGCCCATTTGTTTGTGGCTGAGAAGCTGATAGAGGCCACATTCTCACCAAATCCAGTTATGGCCTGGCAAAGTTGTAACAAATGCATTCCTCATGAAGTTCTGAATCCAGGTGCGCTCCAAATTCTCACCACAAAGATGCCAACATTTGCTGACATGTCAGTCCTATCCAGTGATTTGCCCTCCTTGGTATTTGGGTTTGTCCTTGAGGGCAGATAGCTGCCCTTCCTGATTCTGGTTCCTGTTAAAAGGGAGTTGTTCTTCTTCTTCTGCCATCACCTGTTCTGTCACCTACCATTTAATTGAATTGCAGATTTTACATAATCCATATGGAACTTGTGTGTTTCTCTCTAATCTAGCCAAAGATCACCATTGCTGTAATTTGCTGTGGCATAAATAGTAATGAAACTCATGCACACACGTTTTTCTATGGGCAGGTGCTCAAACCAGTATAATATAATATATATAATACAATATAATAATTACAGTACTACAGGTTCAACATTTTACATTATATAATCGAAAGATTTTCATAGTCAAATTGCATCCATCATCTATACCCATTTTGTCCTATACAGGGTCACGGGGATCTGCTTTATTTTTTTTTTAAGCCTTTAGTTTGAAAACCAGAAGTCCACCAATGGTGCCGTACTTTTGGAGGGCTTAATTCATCATGCTTGTTTATATTTTGTTGGGGCTGCTGCTTGACCGCAGTAATTTGCTGACGGTCCCTAAACTCCACGGCATTAGCGAGGTACTCAGAAGAACATTCAGCGCTGTTCTTTAGAGTTTTAGCCACGCCCACTGAGCTTGGAGGGCTGATGACACTTGTGAAATGTCTGGCATACTTATATCTACAAAATGATACCAACCTGGATGAAATCGGTGCCGTTTTCATGACGCCATTAAAGTTTAAAGAGAAAAAAAAAACTAAAACTAACTTTACCGCGCCCTCCGGTGGTAACTCAATTCACAGCGACAATAAATACAAATAATCTTTTTCTTGTCAACAGACCCATCTGGCTCCATCCTTAAGGCTAAACTTGCCGTTCATTAGACCCTTTTCTGTTGCCATGTCTGTCCCACATGCTGACTGTAAATACACTTATTGGCCGATGGTCATATTTACAGAAACGTGTGTGTATTAATCTTGCGTAAAAAAAAAAAAAATAGTGGCGTTAAACTGGATAAGCTGCCAGTATAATAAATACATGGCCAAAAAAGTCTGAAAGACGAAGATGATATCATTTCTGTTTAGTTATTACAAAGCTAAGGTTAAGATTTATAAATTGCTATCGATTGTGGGGGAGCCTTGCATCAATAGTCAAAAAACGTAGAAAACTGTGTCTCCATCATGGGAAATCTTTTTAAATACATCAGTATTAGCGCAAGATCCGCTTTCTCAGAGTGGATACTGAGAGGAATCAGCGATAATGGGAGAAAGAAAAACCCTGAAGGGGCAGCTGGGTTTGTCCGCATAAATGACTCATGTGCTTCCTATTAGTGCTACGCAAAAGGAGCATTCGCACGGAGAAAGCAGGAGGAATCCAGCTTCATGATGTTTATGTTGTGGGTGTAGGCCTGATTAAGAGAGGGAGAGCACAAACCTCCGAATGTTTTCATTTGGACGCTTGTAAAACTGCTGCTCATTGATCACTCCAAGTGATGACATGTTGAAACACATACCAGTCATTTTAACCAGTGAAGCCCGCCGATGCTGGTTCTCGTTTTGGTGACGGCGGCGGTACCGAGTGACACCTTAGTATGTAGGTCGGTCACACTGAGGATCCGGACGTTTTCAGCACCTGGCGGATTTAAGTACGAGACGAGATGTTCCTCTGTGACTTTAATGAACATTCAGGAACAGACCTATAAGGACAGATCTGGAAACACGAACAAGTGTACATTTGGTCAGAATGGCGGGGGTTGGGGGGGAGGGGGGCTCCTAACGGGAAATGGGTTTGTGTGTCACTAGATTCAAAGGGCGTTAAAAAAAATCAGCTCGTCCCAGTAACCAAAGGCCTTTAGCGTGTAGCCTAGATAGTCGGCTCTGAACAGGTCCAGCCTGAAGCCTTTGACAGATTGTTTACTCCAACTAACAAACTGGTAACACGAATTAAAAGTAAAAGTTGACTGTGAGAAATCTTTAAAAGCTAAAATAACCATCCATCCATCCATCCATCTTGTTTACCCACCTCGTCCTGTTCAGACCAATGATGCGGACTGGAACCGATACTGCTGTTGCTGTTGTGTGGAAAACATTAGCTTTTCACACAATGACACAAATAAAGAGGACGCAATATCCTCTCTAAAGTGATCTACAAAAAAAAAAAAAAATGTATTTAAACTGCAGAAACCACAGGTCAAGTGGAGCTCCAAGGGAGATGTTTAATCAGTCAGTCAATCATCACTTCATATATCACATAGCTCTTATACGTTCCACATATGGAGCATAAAACTGAACGCAGCGTTTGTTTGGTCCTTACTCAGACTAATCCAAAATATATTTAGTTACTTTTCTGGTCTCAGTGACCTGAGCAGAACCGTTCTGAAAAATGTAGATTTTTTTTTTTCCCTTGCAGACCTGTGAAATAAGCTGTTACACTAATCTGCTAAAAATTAACGCATGTGCCAGTTTCTCCATATCCCCCTAGTGTATTAATCCTTTGATCCTTGAAAATATTCTTTATTTCTGGGTTTCAATTTTTCTATTCAAGGGTGTTTGATAAGAACTAATAAGGGATTATACATTTCTGGTGACACGGTTACAGGAATTTGAATGTCATCTTCATAACTGTGTTAACATATTTTGTTGCTATTCACGATCTGAGTCAGTGGAAACATGTAGATGTTGAACAGCAGACGCCCCAGAAAAGAACCCTGAGGAACACCACATGCCAGTTTTGTTCCCTTAGAAACATATTTTGTTGCTATTCACGATCTGAGTCAGTGGAAACATGTAGATGTTGAACAGCAGACGCCCCAGAAAAGAACCCTGAGGAACACCACATGCCAGTTTTGTTCCCTCAGATAATTGCCTACAGATGCAAGATATCTCCATCCTTCAAGTAGAGTTTAAATCAATTTGGTGCCGTGGCAGAAAAAGCCACTCAGTTTATTAAGCTATTGATCAATATGTTGTGGCGAGCTGTGTAAATGTGTCATTTATTACTTTAAGAAGAGCAGGTCTCAGAGCCATCTCAGCAGACGGAAAACTGACTGAAAGATATAAAAACAGCTAAGAAAAAACAATCGGTTCAGTTGCTGAAACGTTGCTTTTTCTATGATCCTACTGAGAAGCAGAAGGTTTGACGTCGGCCTGTAATTAGTCCGTTTTGAGGTGTCCAGGTTGCTCGTTTAAGAGGCTTAATTACTGCTGTTTTTAGAGTCTGTGGAAAGATGCCTTTACCTCCACAAAAGATTCCACCTTTGTAAATTGTACTTCTGATGATGATGATGAAGCATTAATTGGTTTATTTTAACCTTCAAGCTTTGATCTGGTGGAGCAGCAGACTGTGAGCTGCAGAGGTCGAGCAAGTTGGATGAAATAAGACAGAAAAACACCAGTCTCTGACTGTCACAACCTTTAGAAGTACAAGACTGATAAAAATCTGCATATGAGGGTTGAAATCTGTTTTGGTTTTAAGTCAGCACAGCTGAAGCGCAACGCCTGGTTCGACAGCTGCGTATCCTCCCTTCAGAGTCGGGACGTTTCACTCTTCAGGCTTAATTTGCAGCATCTATCTTGAACTCAGATCTCAACTGAAATATAAAATATGCAGAACTGAAATAATCTGTAAGTTCTTTGAAAAGATCCACACAGACTTGTTAGATGGCAGAGGTCCCAAAATCATGCAACACAAAGAAAAAAAATAACACGTTAATTTACAGCGTAAGATTTCTTCATGCCTTCATGATGTGTCAGTGATATCATAAGCCTGCTTCTCAACTTCTCAACGCCTTTTTTGTGCTGATAAGAAAGCTTTCTTTTTGTCTAGATGACGTTTTTATTTTGGATCATCTGATGCCAACGCTGCCATCTTCACAGGAGCATCCCACGCTGCCAGAATCAGAAGATATGGGTCATAACTACCTTCACACAGCCGTTCAGCACGATTGTGACTGTGGAGGTTGGTGAAGGTGAAAAACCATCATATGTCTTGGCTGAGACATCAAGGTTTGCAAGAATTGGACTCAAGATGCAGGAGGCAGTGGATATAAACAAAGACCTTTATTTTAAACTGAATGTGCTGCCAGGGCACGGTATCCAAAAACCAGAAGTCAAAATCCAAAAACATAAACCAACAGGCAACATGAGGATCTAAAGAACAAAGGGCTTAACAACAGACAGAGAGAGACAAACAAAGAGATGGACGAGCGACCACAGAAATGCACACTGGGTTTATATCCACAAACGGACTGACGAGACGCAGGTGTCGACAATTAGAGCCAAAAAAAAGAGGTGAAATCAGAAATCACCTACAAGAGCAAAAACACTGTCAAATTAAAACATGAAATAAAGAAAAGTGCACAAGTAACCTAGACCAAAGATTAAACTTTAAAGCCACTCTATGTAGTAATATCACCTCTGACCACATGGGGGCATTAAGTCCCTCTGTGTTGACAAAAGAGCTACTGACAATGCTGGTGCTAATGCCTGGGGGCCGTTCAGTATGTCCTCGTAATAAATTGTATAAGAAGAACTGGACAAACCACCTGTGACATCACCTATTGGTTTTCTGAAGAGTGTTTTGAAATATTTTTTTCCTCGTATTACAGAAGAAGTAGAGCTGAGACAAGCCGACTGGAACACGCCCACCTGATGTCAATCATAGTTTGCTCTTTTACAACCACGTACTTAGCTTGACATAATAAGCCTATGCTAACCTATGATTTTAATTAAAATGATCGTATATTCATTCTGATCAAATCTTTCCAAACGTCCTCATTTCTAAATGTCAACAGGAGGAGCTCCGCTGGGGCCAGCAGATGTTAGTTTTGATCTAATGGGACTAGACTGCTAGTAGTCACCTGCAGGTCGGACAAACTTACTAGCATAGCCGACGAAGTCGTGAACTGAAGTGACTGTGGGTCCCAGAATATATCCGCAATTTCTCTTTTCTACTCTATTAATTAATTTTGATTTGGGGGTAATAAAGTACAACTGTATTGAAATTAAATTTTCAGCCCTGGCAGCGCTAGTTTTGGATGTCGTTGCTTCGTAGTCTGGTTAGTCAGTTTCGAAAAGCCTGGAATGATCTGTGGTCTGAACTCGGGAGTGTTTGTAGTTTCTAACTTAGAAGAATGTTCATGGTCAGCTTCTTTTTGATTTCTAAACGGTCACAATGTCTTCAGACAGATAGACAGAAGGATAGTCTGTGACACTGAAAATGTCAACCAAACTTCAGAAGTATTATTAGAAATTAAAGAGATTTAAAGAAAACAAAAGTAAAATAATTTTTTCTGGTTTCTTCTGCCTCATTTTCTAGGAAACAAACATATCTTTGTGTCCTATAATTCACTATGCTTTGATCGAGAACGTATACGTATGTCCTTCTGTTCAAGTCACGATTGTTGTTTGTTCTGGACATGTTATTAATTAGCTAAATATATTTGCATTAAAAATACAGTATACCCTTCCCCATTCGAGGTTCACTGTTCACGGAACTTTTGATAGCCCCGGCAATTTCTGGATTTTCTAAGCCATTTTTAGCAGAATATATAATGTATAACATTAATAATTACAATTTATTTAAAATTACTGTTCGTATCATATTTTTCTGTCTAAGTTTGCCCTTCAAAGTTTGTTCCATTTTCTATCGATTATGTTGTACTTTACACTCAGAGAGAATGAATTTATATGGATAACTACAGTGTTCTATTGTCAGTCAGGAATTTGAATACACTATACAGTATTATTGTATTTATATATATTTGATATTTGCTCGGGGGTCATGATCTGGGTCTCTGTAAAGCGCCTAGAGAAAATTGACATTGTAACAGACGCTGTACAAATAAAATTGAATTGAATATAAACTTTTTTATTATTATCATTATCATTATTATTATTAATAAATATTATGACACTTCAAAATTGAAATATTTCTAATTTATCATAACTACATTATTACTTATTAATGAGTAACAATGTCTTTAGAAAGTGTTTGGGAAGCATATTTTAGCGTATATAATATCATACATAAGCCGTTTAAAACTGTATCAATAATTGGTGAATTTTTGGGATTTGCGGAGGAGGAAGGAACGTAACCCCTGTGAATAATAAGGGTATACTGTATGCACTTTTTCCACATATTAGCATGACAGCACAGCTTCATTTCATCATTTTTTTCATGTTAGTCTGTTAGCTAAGTGCTGATTAGCACTGGCGATGTTGTGTGCTGGTGTTAGCGTTTAACAGAAAACTTGGCTCATGTTTTGGCTGTTTCTTCTTCACTGTTTCCACTCATAAGGAAACGCGGATAGACAACAACGTTACAGAATATTGAATCTCACTGTTACAAGAACTTCATCCTGGTGCACAGCTAGCATCGCATAGCTAGCATCGCACAGCTAGCCTCACGAAAAACAAGTTTGACTCAACAGTGGGGACTTGAATTAACCTCTTGGTCATGTTAAATATTTCCATGTCTGGCAGTTAAAAAAAACTCATCAGACTTAAAGCAAACGAGTGCATCAGTACAGGTTGATTTTTGTGTATTTACGTTTTCGTGGAGTCTAAACTCCAGAGCAGCGAACGATCACTGAATGATGCCATGATTTGATAATCAAATATAGCAGTGATGTTTTTGTTCCGCCGTGACACAAAACCTGCTGTCACATACATCAGAGAAGAAGAAAAGAAAAGAAAGACGAACCCACAATCAGTGAGTTCTTTTTATTAAAAGAGCTTTATGGTATTCAAATACTTTCTCTTTGCCAGGGGATTCTGTGTGATTGAAGCCCTTAAAGGTCAGATACTGTAATCATGGAAAATGTGAGTCATCATTTTGCCTTCTTGCTTGGTATTTTGGAAGGTCTGTTGAAATTTCAGCTCGCCTTCGATGAAATAAACAGACGGGTATTTTAAGGTTGTTTTGAGGGTGAGGAATTTGTGGAGCTCTGCTCTGCACAAAGGGAATCCACACGTCGAAGTACCACCTAAATAAAATGTTCCCAACGTGTCCGTATAAAAAAACTCTATGGCAGAAGTGTTTTTTTTTTAATCTCCGTTTGTCGTATGTTTCCATGCAGGGCCAAGTACTTCAGGGGGAAGAAGCTGAACGGAGAGTACGAGATCCGCGTCGAGCAGGTGCAGTATATTTCCTGAAGACTCTCTGTGTGTGTGTAGTATATATATATAGTAGTAGTATATATATATGTATATACATGTATATATGTATGTGTATACATGGGCCCTGATTGTACACTTCCCGCTCATACCCGCAAATTGCGAGTATAGAAACCTCCGCTAACCGCTAATACAATCTACCCATTATGCGGACTCCCTTACTCACATCGTAGGTGTGGCAATGGGCGTGTCTTTTGCCCTTTCCGCAAACTCGGTATCTTGCAATCGCGAGTTTAGGGTTGCGGGTAGCGCAGGTGGGATAGCGGGTTTAGGAAGGTGGAAGATTGCGTTCTTTGCGGGGGAACGCCCCTCCCGCTACCCGCTATCCCTTAATAGCGGCTTTAGCAGATCAAGGGAAAGATCGGGCCAATGATGTTTTGCTATTATCTTTGAGTCAATGAACAGTCTACCTACCTCATTAAACATTTTAATTAGAATATTTTAGGATTTGATTCTTTTGTATTGGAACACTTCTGCATGCATCACCAATTTCATGTACAGAATAAAAAAGTAAAAAAGAAAAACTTTACCAATGGAATCAGTCATAAAAGATCAGAAAGATGATGATGAAATGTGGATTATGACCAGACAGACTTTTCATATTTGCCAAGCAACTTCCTGTCCATTTAAACTTGTTGTTAAGAAGTAACTGGACACTATGGGGAAATGACTGTATGTACTTTCTCGCCAGGAAGTAGGAAGCCAAGACCAGTGCCACTCTCAAGTATGTATATTGCTATGTGCTTGATGCTTGGCAGATAATTTACTTATGGTGCCCTTGGTTTACACGTTATGAGTCCTTGAAGCTCTTGAGAAAGTCTGTGTTTGGTCTCCCAGGAGCAGATGGATGGAACAATCTCTACATGCTGTTCTTCCTAGTTATTAAGGCCATAAATTATTATTAAAACACCATATTCTATAACAGCAGTGCTTGACAGTGGGTTGTCCCTCATCATACCAATAAACAACCAATCAAACAAAAGAGCTGGGTAACGTCATTGGCTGGTACTGGGCTATGTAGCCTCAATTTGATTGGCTGACACTCGCGTCAACGCCTGAAACTTTCAACACTCGTCATTCAAAGTCAGTGGCCACCAACAGTGTTGAGACGCTTCCAACATGTGCTCGTGAGTGGCATGAAATCATGAACCGAAGGAAGAGCGTTAGCAGTCTAAACAGAAGCGTACGTCCATGTTTGGTTTGCCTGAAGTGAAGCCTGGTGCGGTCGCCCTGTTGAATACGTGTAAACGTTGCCACCCGAGCGTCGGCGCACACAACACCCTCGGAAAGTTGGGTCTCCGTCCACATCTGAACGGCCTCAGTCATCTGTCCAATCAGGTTTCCTCTGCTGCGTCCTTCTTTCTGTCAGATACTTTAACCCTGGTGTGATCGCCAAATGAACCAGAACGTTCTACTAGCAACTGAGCCTGACATATTTCCTTAATTTTGATATATCCTTTGTTTTTGCCGGCGTTTGTCTGTCTGTCTGTCTGTGTACAAGATAACTCAAAAAGTTATGGATGGATTTAGATGAAATTTTCAAGAGTTGTCAGAAATATATGAAAGGAAGAACCGATTTCATTTTGGGTGTGATCCGAAAGAAATCCTGGATTCTGTATCACTTTCAAATTTTCGATAACATTGCGGTCAATGGGGCCGAAAGTTTTGTTTCCCAATATCTCCGTTAATTATTGCCCAAAACTCATGGAATTTGACTCAGGCATTGACAATGGGAACCTCTATCAAATTTCAAAGGCTGATCCAGATCTAATCTGATCTCATAAATGGCTATATGGGGGGATTGTTGCACTTGGCGAAGTGCTTTTCTAGCTTTTACCAGTTTCTGACGTCTTGCTGTCTTTATGCTGAGCTCGACCAAGCTAAGTGTTCCTCTCTTCAGGCCCATGACCTCATTTAACTAATTGCAATAAAGCAAAGACGCACGTTTCCCCCGAAGACTGAACTATTTCTTTCAAGAACACGACTCTTAACTCAATGCATTCGCAGAAGTATTTCGCATGGCATGCTCAGGACTGTTTATATGTCTAGACGTACAGTATTTACTGTGTGTCAACAGCACCTAATTTAGCTCAAAGAGGTGTTCAGTCATACATGTGCAAGCCATTGTTGAGACTGAAGCCGTCTTTGTGAAGCAGCCGTTGCTTTTTTATGGGAAAAGCACCATGAGAAGCTGGATCGTTGATTTTATGGCCTGTTTGCTCAAGCCTCCACTGTTGTGGTCACATCTTTTGTCTGGGGTAGGGTTGGCGCTGGAGTGACTCAAGACTTTTCTATATGATCCACTGTTTTCCTTTTTTTTTTTTTTTTAACTTTCTGGCGTCGTCGTCATTGAACCCCGTTAAAACGTGACAGATGTGATCAGGCTCCTTAAGTAGAAAATCAGAGGCGGGGACACAAGCCCTCCAATGTTCAGTCATCGCTGACCTACTTAGAGCCCGTCGGACTTTCCGCCATTTCCCCGAAGCCCTCCGCAGTGACGATAAAAAGTCAGGTGCTAATTGCCTCTGGCGGTCGGACTTTTCAACGGGCCTCACCGTGAGGATGAGGATTAGGGAAACCCCAGAAGTGACATGCAGAGATGTAGCCTTTAGGGTACAGCAGTCCACGCAGAGAGGGCCATTCCTCCTTTTACAATTGACCCAGCTCCAGTTCTGAGCCGCGCCACCAGCACCAAGGTTACGGCCGTTCAAAACAGCTCCCAAAGCTGCTTTCCTCATGTTCTCCTCTCTGTCACATTATAATTATTCCACATATGTCTTTTTTGACTCAGCAATCATACGCCATTTGCCATCTGTCATGTTAATGCTGGCTAAGCTCTCCAAAGTCAGCGGTCACAAGCCCCAAACCGTCATCGCTCTTCCCCGACTCGCTCGCTGCCATATAAGGAACCATCTCTAAACCCGAGAGCAGACTCGGCACACGGCATGTGATGCCGGAGAGGGGAGGCCTGATACCGGCCTCCATGAAAGAGAGCAGCTTAGCCACCTCTACCTTCCAGCCACTGATACCTTTGCAGACTTGAATGCCCATTATTGTGCATTAATCCCGCCTTTTTTACATGACCCAGTTTATAGTCACATGCGGTAGAAGCTCGAGGACTTGCATCCGTTGGTCACCAAAGACCAACGAGTCATATCAGACTGATCTGGTTTTAATGGGGCTTTTTTTCTTTCTTTCTTTACACCATTGTGTGTCAAGGGTGACTGAGTTAATGCCGAGGATGTTACAGTGTACGCTAGTTTTAAAATATTCACATGAACCTGATCAGGCCAAGAACAAGTCAAGACTGCCTCGCACACAGAAATATGCATGAATTAATCACCGCCAGGTCCTAAACTGGTGCACGCTGAGAGGACGAGTTTATACAGGCATGTTCAACAGATAGGACCCTCTTTTAATCTCTTTTTTTGTGATAAGATATGGTTATAATGGATCTTATTGATGAAATACAATCTTTTTTTCACTGTTGCCATTATTTATTTAACAAAAATAAAGCCAGAGAGGGAAAAGAAAATGAATCATGTGGGCTATACTAGCTATTATAGACATAAGGATAGTGGTTAGCTACGTGGACATCTTGTTTTCAATTTAGACGTTTCTTTAAGAAATTATTATATTGTTAGATTCATTGTTAAATAAAGCTTGGCTGAGGCTTTAGCTTCAAACCAGCAGCGTATCTACACCATCATGGGGAAACCTATACCATAAACCTTGCCTTGATCTAGTGCTTCTCAATTATTTTTGCTGCAACCCCCCCCCCCCCCCCCCCCCCCCCCCCTCACATACACACACCACCCTCCACGTGACTGTAAATAGTATCATTTGTCTATAAATTTGTTATAAGTCCACCTCTGCATAACAGTGTATCCTTATTAACATTCGGTGCGTTTACATGAGAAATTTAATTCTTCTTTAATTCAGAATTAAAATTAAATCCGATTTAAAATGATTAAAAATTAGCATATAAACACCTAATTCCAAATGAAAATGTCCATTCTGAATTAAACTTAATTCCGAAGTAAGATTTTAAATCTGAATAGAATAATTCCGCGGTCATGTATACACTCATTCCGCTTTAATTCCCGTCTTTCTGCACATGCTCATTTCCTTGTCCGTCTGTCACGATGACGCTTATATTCTGCGCTGGGCTTGTTTTTGAAAGAAAATCATCGACATGATGTTGTCGTGCTGCTGCTTCAAAAATAAAATCAAAACAAATCCAAAAAGGATGCTAATAATGTAGTCCTCCATGTTGTTGCTAATCGAGTGCGTTTGTTTTCTTCTGGTAGACGTAAATACGTAAAGACGTCCGCCCCCCCGCATCCAATCAGAACCCTTCCCAACCCCCAGACCTTAAGCGGAATTGGATAAAGCCGATCAAACGTGTTTTCCATGTAAACCTCAATTCGGAATTACTATTTCCATGTAAACTCGAAGGAAAATAGTCTAATTCGGAATTATTTAATTCGGAATAATTAATTCCGAATTAAAAAACATCATGTAACCGCAGCCATTAAGGGAAACAAAAAAGATGATAGATTAGCTTAGAATAAGGAATAACTTTATTGACATTGTTTTTTATTCTGTAAAGATCTAAAGTGTATCAATCCCACCGTAGTCACAGTGAAGCTACGCGCTACATCAGCATCGTCATAATTCCTCATTTTAACTTTCTGCTGACCTTCGTTTGTCTTATTATGTCCATCTCCCTCCTCCTTTCTCTTCATCCCTGTTAAATATTTTTCCGTGGTGTTTCTTGAGGGTTTGTTCTCGTCATATCTCCTGCTCTGCTCTCCTGCTAGCTAATACTCCCTGCGCACACTGTGACAGTGAGAGCGCCACTGCCCCCTACTGGAGTATATGTGCAATTACACTTTATTCCAGTATGGGGAAAAAAAAGCATGTTCTCCGGGTCACACATGTCCCCCCGGCATCGCACCGCACCCCCCCTCCAAGGTTGTGCCCCACTATTGGAGAAGGACTGGTATAATCTGACTTACACCTCCCTCCAAATGTTACTACACCACGAAACGAGAACTGCAACAAATGTTTCTGGCCCGCTCGCTGGAACCTTTGTATTTCCCGCCACTTCTTCTTTGTTGTTTTCATATGAGGTAGAGACATTGTTGAAGTTTTAGTGAAAAATTTTTGCCTTATTTTTATCAGCACCTTTTGTTTTGTGAATGTCAGTCCTGTGTCCATGTCTTCTTGAGACAGAAGATGCTCCCTCCTGGCAACCCTTCCAACCCCAAACTGTGATTTCCTGTCTTCTTTTAATTCATGGATTTTAACATTTAAAATGCTCAGTGAGGCCTGTAGGGTCTGAGATATTGCTGGGATGGTGCTGGGATGTCCACTGCTGGGCAGGTTGGGTACAATCTTGGCTGCTTTCTACTTGTGAACAATCTTTCTTGCTGCAGAACTTTGAACTCCAAATTGCTCCAAAATGTTTCCAGCTTTGACGTGCAGCAACAGTTGCTTCTGTAAGACCATCGCCTGTGTCTTTCCCTCTTGGACATATTTGAACGAAGCAGACCAGCGACCTGTCAAACCCTAACCTCTTAAATCCTCAAATGTTCATCTTGGGTTGTATTTTTCTATTACTAAGACCCACTGGGATCAGAGTATTTTTTTTATTAGGTTTTATACGAAAAACTAAAACAAAGTATTAAACAAGATTTTTGAGCCCACTGACTTGATCAACTTCTTTTCTGGATTCATATTCCTGGTGTTTTACATTCAGACTCTTAAGCGCTGGCGTGTCCATTCGCGGGAGCGATCGGTGCCGCAGATCCGTGGAGCTTACAGGATGACATCGAATGCTTTCAAGGGATTAGGCGTGGCCCACGATGCTTTTAATACATTGAGGTATCTTTGATGTGCACAGCCTCGTCAGTGCCAAACCAACGGCTTCATCAACTGATGTCCTGTACGTTGAAAATTACTGCCAGTAGTTTGTTGTGACACACTGTCACAAAAGCTGCCTGTTTGCAGCCTACAAGTCATAAACCACCCGCATAAACGGCAGATTAAACAGAACTGAACATGGCCGTAAAAGAACGCCGGTCCGGTCCGGTCCGGTCCGGTCCGGTCCGGTCCTGCAGGGTTGTCGGGCAACATCTGCTCACCAGCCGTATGGCCTCAGTCCATGCTCGCCTCTGCTGCAGGCATGCCAGCTCACAAGCAGCTGGCTGTATGTCAACTGTACCCTTTTCTGGCTGTAACACAAGGCATCCAGGGTGAGTTAGCTCATAACAGACAACACGCTTTGTTACCGGCTGCAGCCGTTTGACTTATCCAGTTGGCCTTCCTTTTCCAAATCATTTAGCATCTGTCTTAAATTTAAGCACTTAGTGTCTGAGTGGATTATTTTACTATTGCACAAGGTGGTAGTGATTAGTAGCAAATAATTCTCTGTGGTGCATATGAATAAACCGTTGTAGTTCAGACTTCTCAACTGCATCAGTATGTGAATCAGTCAAGCTTAACAAGAACTTTAAGAAAATATCAGCTGTTCTATTTTTCCAATCTGCTGAATAAAATAACTGGCCTGTTCTCTCTTGTGGAAACTTCTGTTTATGTCTAATTTTCTGCCTGTTTTTTTTTTTTCTTTTTAACTTCATCCAGACCTCAGTTCGTCAAGGTTTTTATCACTGGAACAAAGACACAAACCAATAAAAGAAGTAGATTGTGATAGAAAAATACTCACACGAGGAGAAACCGCACAAAAAGGGCCTGGCATAAAATGATTTTATCTGCAATTTTTTTTTTTTTTTTATAGTTTGGACAATAACTGTACACAGTTATTTTCATAAGATGACTGAACTTCCTGGATGACTGAACGTTCTCCACCTATATCTAACAAAGAGTCCAACCAGCCTGAGCAGGAGACTTATTTCAACTGCTTGTATCCACATCCTCATTGAACTGGTCATTACGTCTTTTACCATTCATATCCAGTAGCATAGATCATCCAGCTCACACTGATCAAACGTTTGACATTTCTAAAGTCTGTAAAATAAAGGGCTGTAGCGATACACTAATCTTGCGATCTTGCCTTTTTCAAACCTGCATAGCACTTGTGGACCAGTTGGGGAAAACTCTTTTATTATCACCAGGAATCGAGTGAAGTGAAAGAGCTGGTCGAGTTCTCAATGATCCAGACAGGTTGTGTTCAGGGCGTTACTGGTAGCAGCTGATGGCACGGGCCGTGGGATGTAAAATATTACCTGTCTGATGGTGATGAAACCTGAGTTATGTGTGAGGTCTAGGGGTACCAGCTGGATATGGTTGCATAGGGGTTGTTCCAATATGGAGTTTCCTGGAGTGAGATGGCTAAGCAACCGGGTCAGAATTTCTATAAATCAGCCATCCCCAAACTTCAGAATACCAAGGCCCAATCTGAAATGTGAAAAATCTCTGCGACCCATGCAAACCTTTAAACACCACTTTGATCAACATACAAGACTAAAAGCTACATTCCAATATAAATGTATGGGGTCAACAAATAAGGTGACACTTGTCACTAGGGATGCACATTTTGGATCTTTTTTTTAATGACCATTAACCGACGCCCTTTAACGATTAATAACCGTTAACTGATAAGTCCGGGAGGGTTGGCTTCCGTGATGTTGCGCGCGTTGTTGTGGCGCAGGCGGACACTTTCCCG
This sequence comes from Hirundichthys speculiger, assembly GCA_018398805.1. Taxonomy (NCBI): domain Eukaryota; kingdom Metazoa; phylum Chordata; class Actinopteri; order Beloniformes; family Exocoetidae; genus Hirundichthys; species Hirundichthys speculiger. Next base: position 120,105 of record JAGFBZ010000762.1, read on the forward strand.
TGTATACTCTCGCGGCAATGTGTCGCCGTCAGCTTGTCGCAGAGATGCTGCCGTCACTTTTGATTTATACTAGCGCGGTCTCCGCTATGTTATTCCACGCCACAACGCAAGAGCGACAATCACGAACTAGCTAAACTTACTAAACTTATCTCTTGCGTTTTTCCACTTCCTCACCGTCTCGGTCGTATCCAGGCCCACATTCATCGCTATCTCCCTCCATGAATTACTAGCATATGTGCTGTCTTGTAGTGTGGAGAACCAGAATTGTACCGATGTGGGTACTTCCTCATTTTTTCGATGACGCGCTCTTTTCTACGCGGATGTAGAATTGACCAATCAGAAGCCTGTTGACACGCCCCCATAAGTTGATTGAATCACGTAGCTTAAAACAAAATTGAAGTTAAGATGACAGTAGGATAACAAACAATTGGTTTGTTTTATTATTTCTAAATAATTTTTAATCCATGTAATAAATATTTTATAGTAATTTAAAAAACATATTTTAAAAAATCAAGGATTTAAAACATATTTGTTTATTTTTAATGACGTCTCACAGCCCACCTGCAGTACCTCGACAGCCCACCAGGGGGCCATGGCCCTTACTTTGGGAATTGACTGCTCAAAAACAACAGGTTTTCCCGAAGGTCCTGGTCAGGGCTGGCTCTACCCAATTTGGTGCCCTAGGTGAGATTACACCCCGGTGCCCCCCCGAGCCCACTGCAATTCAATGACAACAACCAACTGAGCATTTGAACGACAAACTCAACGGTAACAACAGTTACTTTCAATTAAACTTGTCTTTTAACTACAGACTACAAGTTTACACGTCTGGACTTCCTGGCAGCAAAGGCATCTATGGTGTCATCAAATGACACCTGCCTAGACATCTCACGGTTTATACTCATCAGGGCAAGTCCATTTAAGGGGGACTGGCGGCGCCCCTCCAGCAGATGGCGCCCTAGGCGGCCGCCTATATCGCATCGCTGGTCCTGGTGGGTCCAAGCAAAGACAGCCATTGAATTCTGTATCGGGGAGTATTGTGCCTGGAGAGGTTCCGTAGGACCCGACATGTTTTGTTTCCTGATTCAGGAATGATTTTAGGATCAGGACAAAAGGCTCAAAGTGTAGTTTTGGCCTCAAAATTTCCCAGGTTTCAATTTGATTTAACACCTGTGAGATGGAAAAACAAGTCTGACCCACGAAGGCCCTACCTCGCAACGTAAAGGATTTAAAGGCTCTGCCTGCCAACGTCTTGGTTTCTAATACCACAGGACACCCTTGGAGGTCTTGTGGAGTCCATGCTTTGATTTAGGCGCCACAAGGGGGTAACTGTACAAGATTAGACAGGTGGGTTTGATGTTGTAGCTGATCCATATAATCCTCACAAAATATCATTCCTGCACTTGGTATATTTACATTTAATAGCGCATTATCAAGCATGTCAGTCATGCTGACACTTCAGGTAGTTTTATCCCTCACATTTCAGCTGATACTGCAAATGCCTTCCTCACTGACACTTCAGCTGTCACATCAAGTGCTTCGAATGCTACGTGTTCATAGTTTTCAGAGAAAAGGTTTCAGCTAATGAAGTGTATTTTCCCTGTTCGCCATCGCATGTCTAGAGTCCTTTGATGCTGTTTTTGCCAAAGGACAGACGATCCTGTTTACAATTTCACTCATGACTAAACAACAAGCATCTCCGCCGCCCGAGGTTAGGCGAAATCTAAAAATACTTGCGAGGATTCAAGATGAGCTGCTTAAAGTTGTGTTTATTGTATTGTTCAAAGGCTTACATGACTTAGTGGCAAGGGCAGAACACAGATAACGCTCCAAGAATACATGGCGCTCGCCTGTAAATTGCTTTCTGTGGTTCTCGTGTTACCTCCGACCGCAGCAGCGCTGTCAAGTATGAGACTGTCAATTAAAGCAGACGCTCCAGTGATGCGCCACAACGTTACAAAGTGGAAAATGCTTCACATTGTCAGCTTTTTTTTGGAATGTGTTGAAGATCAGAAATGCAAAAACGGGTGTATTTTGACAAATGAAATGAAGCTGATGACGGATTACATGAGATATTTTGGGTTCATAATCAAATATAAATCAAGAAAACGTTTTTTTTTTTCTCATTTAAGATTATATATTTCCAGTTTTCTTGGATTATTGTAATTAAGTTAATTAGTAGTGAGTTTGGCGAGGGATTGTGGCTGGCAAACTTCAGAACCTAAATTGTCAGGGAACCAAGATAGCAAAGAAGACTTCAGTTTGGGTCACAGTTGAGCTTAATTATACGGCCAACTGTCAAAAATTTCAGCACCGACTTGTCAGTCGATTGAAAACTATTCTTAATTCAGCCTGGATGCAGGTCAGCAGATGAGAAGAATCAGCCTTCCAGGCAGTTGTCACTTCCTGTTTCCTTTCCCAGGGCAAGAGCTGCTCCAAGACCCGTCTCTGAATGCGTTACCCAGACGGTAACCATGGTGCCGTGAAAAACCTCCTGACCTGGCCTGTGGGCCTTTTGCACGACACCGACCTCTTCATATATTACAGCCTGGTGACAGTTAACCAGTCAGTCAGGGTTGTGGTGGAATGCTCGGCCCTTTCCAAGATGTTGCTCACAGTCTTGCTTAATCGGGTCACCCAAGAGTCAGCATCGGCATCTGCGTCTTGGATGGGATCTGTTTTGAAAGGAGTAAGGTGCTTGAAAGTGTACATGTGCATGGGCGTGCATTTATGCATTTTGGGAGTGTTTTTTGGCAAGACGTGTGCTGCTGAGCACACAAATGTTTCTTCGGGGGGACGGGTTCGAGCGGCGACGAGGACCCGGAGCCAAGTTCGTTGAGTGTGAGTGGCGCCTGGTTGTCTTTTAAATGAGATTATGGCATTTACTCAGCCACTGCTCTTCCACGGAGAGTGCAAAACAATAAATAAAAGAGGTGTTTCTTTTTCTGTCATGGCTTTAACAAAAAGAACTGTTTTGTTATATTGGCACATTCCTTCGAGAGTCATCTCGCTTCCATTTGGAGTTTACCTAAACCACAATACTGGATAAAAGGGAAATTCATTTCTGATAACGTTCCCTTTTTATTTGGATGAAAGCCCATTTTGACAAACAGCCTGAATCAGCGTACTATCCAACTCTTGGTTCAGGTCATGGGTATTTGTAGCCTCAGCAACTGCAATATTCTTCTCCTGGTATCCATAGTGAATCCTCTACAGTTCACCGAGAATCTACCAGTGTCTCTTCTTCAATTAACCAAAAAAACGGTACATGCCACTCCTCTTAATGATCTCCAGAGGCTAGCCATGATCATCCAAATTAAACCCTAACATTTGCCTACAAAGGGACTTCTGTTTTTGGGATTATCTGGACTTACCTGTACGGACTTGTGCTGCCTTGAGACCACTGTGTTCTCAGAAAACTCTGTGAAACTCAAAAATGGTTTTGAAACTAATTTTTTGGACCTTTGGTCGATGTCGTCCATATTGGTAGAAGATGACTTTGTCCAGTTGGCTCGCTGTGGTTGGCAAGCTGTTGGCTGAGACCAATAGGAGACAGTGAGTACAGTGGTACCTCTACTTAGAAACGTCTCTACTTACGGAATTTTCAGGTTACGAAACACCTCAACGGGAAAATAATGCCTCTTGTTATGAAAGAAATTTCAGGATACGAAAGGCAAAAATCCAGTAGCGCTGCTACACGCAGCTCCCAGAGTTTACCGAACGTAAACACACTCATTGGCTTTGTATCTCGGTTTGAAAGCGGTGCGTCCGAGCTGCTCTGCCATTGGCTATCACTTAGCATCTTCCTGGCATTCCATTGGCTAGGAGAGCCCCTTTTCTGTATGAGCGTATCCCAGCAACCCAGGTAAATGAACAATTTTTACCTCCGCCAAGGAGGTTATGTTTATCTGTCTGTCTGTGTTCAAGATAACTTAAAAAGTTATGGATGGATTTTGATGAAATTTTCAGGAGTTGTCAGAAATGTGAAAAGGAAGAACCGATTTCATTTTGGGTGTGATCCGGAAGAAATCCTGGATTCTGGATCACTTTCAAATTTTCAATAATTGTTGTGCTTGGTGGAGGTCTGCGCTCTCTGAGTGCTTTTCTAGTTCTAACATATATTTCTTACAGGTTTTTATGTCATTTCATGTATTATTTATTATTTAAAGAAAAATCATGTTTGAATTTTGGGGGACTTGGAACGGATTAGGGCATTTACAAGGAAAACGCTCTAGTTACGAAATTTTCAGGTTACGAAACTACTTCTAGAACCAATTAATTTTGTAAGTAGAGGTACTACTGTAATGTGAAAATGGTATCTGCCAGGTGGCAGCACCGGTCAAAACTAGTCGTTACTGCAGCTTTTGGGGCTTTTGCGTGGTTCGTAAACTTCCAGTTTTGAAGCGACAGTGTGAACTTGGGCACAGATTTAGCGCGAGGGTCAGGACGAAAAGAGAAAGTATATCGGCAAGGCGAAACTCGCGTGCAATTCCAGACGATGTTCCCGTCAGTTCGGCAAAGATCAACGATGACGAACTGCGAGACGAGTGGTGATCCTGCCCACTTCTACTGGAATAAAATAAAATAAAAAGACATGTCTGCAAAGACGAGTGTGACTTCTGTCCTCTGGCATTTTATATTAGTTGAGTCGCCCCCGTTGCCTCCAGACATCACCTGTCCAGGTTGGCCTGGAAAGGTCTGGGGGCGAAGGCAGTCCTACAGTCCTCCTGCAGCAGTTGCAGGTTTGATTCCTGTCCTGCAACCCTTTGCAGCGTGTTTTCCCCTCTCTCTCTCTTTTGCCCCACTTTCTTGTCCCTTTATAAATAAAAGCAACCAGTGCCATAAAAATGAGTCAGGTTCACTGAAGGTGCTAACTTGATGATAGCTGGCTGTTTGACATCATCAGCTGCTGTTGTTTAAGGAATAATAAAAAAAATCAAATCTCTCCTAACACCTCTAACAACCAAGTGCTAAACTTGTGCTTATTTTGTACTTCTTTACAGCTTCCTTTCATGGTTTGTGGTTCGGTGTTTGTCTGCACCCACCTCTCGATGTCTCACCTGATTGTTCACACCTGTGTCTCATTATTGTTTTGCCTTACCAGTCTCATTTTCTCAAAGCTGTTTTTGCCTTTTTTGTATGTCTTTTTTTAATGTTTTTTTTTCTTTCAACCACCTCTTGAAAGAAATGTCCAGCTCTTTAGCTTGTAATTTTTTTTTTTTTTACTAAATCACATGGTTACCTCATGACAAGTGACACTTTTCACATTGCTGTAATCTGATTTGATTAATGGTAAAAAGACAAATGAGTGGAGCAACTTTAATCCTTTCCATCAATCAATGTCTTGCTATCAAAGCCTAGTTGCAGCTCTCCAAAACTGTGATCCAGAACCTTCCCTGCAGTCAGAAGAGGTTTCTGAAGTCCTAACAAGTGTTTCATGTGGACACAAAGCAACCAGCTACAACCGGCTCTCCTATAATCTATTATCTGATTATCTATTTATCAAGGCAGGGTTTAATCCGTCAACCCTCCAGTCATAAACCCATTTCTTTGATTAGCTGAGCGCCATATGCCGTTGGCCATATGCTGAGCATGTGTACAGTTTCACTCCAAATGGCAAAATGCCCTTTTTGAGAATCGCCCCCTCGATTCCATGGGAATTGTTGGAATGTGGAATAAAGGTTTTTGGGTGAATGCGAAGAGAATCGGTGCTGAAACACGCTGTAGTTGTTTTTCCTCATTGGCAGCTCGCTGCAGTCATGTGACCAACTGCAGGGCCGATGAACAGGCTGAACTGTTTGCTCTGGTTTTCACACTTCTGTGGAGTTCAGTTATATTTAGTTGTTCCAGCGGTTTTTCGAGGCAGCGCATATCAGTTTTTTGGATTCTCCGCAGAGAAAGAGAAGGCTGCTTGTTTAGAGGCCATTTGATTTTCCCTTTTGATTCTCAAGTTGACACTGTTTTCCTGAGGTCTTGATCAAATTTATAGCTATATAGGTGACATATTACCTATATGGCTTTAGGTTAGAGCAGTGGTTTTCAAACTTTTAATCCTGCGTATCACTTGAGAAACTGTTCAGTACCACCATGATGACCAATTTTAAAATATAGCCATATGTGCCTTCTCAATTAGCTTTAAACACAGAGATGTTTATTCCTTATTGTAGTTATTTATTACCTGAATTGTTACTTTACTGAATCAGACATTTACAACTCTGTCCAACAATTCTCACATACTCATATTCACATACAAAATAAACACACTCCAAAGTAGTTACATCTGCACTGCAACTGAATATGCAACAAATATTTTTTATAAGACAATTTTAATTATCTCAAGCTACACATTTCATTTGGAATGTATTTATAATGGATTTTATGTTTCAGGTTTTTTTTAAGTGAAAATGTGGAAAAAATGTGGAAAGTCATGGCGTTCCCCCGCCCCGTACCACCAGAGAGCGCTCACGTACCACTGGTGGTACGCGTCCCACAGTTTGCGCACCACTGGGTTAAAGGTCTTTGAAACAACTCGACAACCCGAAAACCTGAGGTTCTGACCTGAATTGGGTCTCGGGTCCATTCACAAGACGTGACTAACTTCGGGTCGGAATCGGTACAGTTAGTCTCGGGTCCGGTTGGTGCTCTCTAACAAGCTGGGTCCGTGTTTACCCGAGAGACGAAAAGATATTGACGGTGGCAGCTGTCACTCAGCCCCCCATCCCCCGTCCCCTTTATCCAATAGGCTGTGAAATGTCAGGTGGCAGGTCAAGCAAAAGTAAACAAACAAACAGTAATTTAGTTTAGCCAATGTCAGGACTCGGGGCAGTTAAATGATTATTCATCAACGTGTTTGTCATAAAACAATCACCGTAGCGTGTTATTACCGGTATACACGGCAGCTGTAAAGCACGACAGATCACCAACATGATAACGTTGGATGAGAGAATATGTTCACGACACGTCCTGACCGGTGTAGGCTATTAGCGTTAGCAGCTGCTACAAATAGCATCTGTATCCACAAAGAAAATAACGACGTGGATTTATTGTTGTTTACATCACGTAGCCTATGTAGCAACTGAACCGGGTAGAAGAAGACAACTTTAGGTTAGAAAATCAAGTTTTATTCAACGCTGGACAACTTTAACATGAGGAACTATGGGCTGGATTGTCTCAGTTTTATTCAGGTATCTCGGTTTGTTTCATGGTCGGAAACTAAAGACTCAGGTCGGGTCGGCCTTGAAGACCTCTATTATAGATATATATAAAATACCTCAAAAATATCTCTCTTTATAACCATTGTAATGGCAGTCGGTTTTAGGGGTGGAGTCAGCAACTCATTTCTACCCCACCTGTGCCTCTTTCGATAAGGTTGCTACAGCTTTGTGGAGTCTCTTTCAGAGCTACAGTAAAGCACCAAAATGTGAAATCGGGTAGAAATATATGGGGGGAATTTGGATAACGCATATCAGAGCTGGGTCTGTCATGTCCCAGTAACCTGTAAATCAGAACCGCCCACTAATGTACTGCTTTAAGACACAAAACCCATTTATGTAAGAGTTTGCAATAGTGCTCGTTCCTGCAGGGCTGGTCAGCGAGACCTGATTGATTGGATCAGCACATATCCAAATATGTCGGCTCTCTGCTCTCCAACCTCTGAGTCAAGAGATACTGATACTGATGATAACAGGTGGGACGACCTGTAAGAGTCAGTAGTCTTGACGGACTGACCTGCTCCCCTGAGGGCTCTTCCCAGGGGTCACCCCCCCCCCCAGCAGCTGTGGCTTTGCCAACAGCTGTCGCCTCCTTCATGGAACATTTCAACAGTCTTACTGTAGACTCGATCAGTACCAATGATCTGCAGAAGAATGTCTTCAGCACGAGTAGACGGCAGTTCCTCGATGTCGTTGTCACTCCCTTTTTTTCTGAAATTCAAACAAACAATCTTAACGATGTTCAGACTCAACATCGGGGCGGCTGCTGCATTTAGAGCTCCGCCCACGTGATTATTTTGAGTTCACAGTCACTTCAAACGATCAAAGTGGTGCTTTAATGGGGCTTTCAGATTGGATGCAGTCAGCACAGAGTGTATGAGAAGAACTGGACAAAACAAGTGTGACATCAGGTTTACTGAAGAACGCTTTTAAGGCCTCTTTTTCCCCCCCACTCACACTTTATGGTGCCTTGTTGCATCGCAGGCTCACCTTAGCGTCGCTTATGCTAACCTTTGATGCTAATTATTGTTACTCTCATTCTGATCAAACCTGTCCAGTCATCCTCATTTGGACTTGGAAGGAGTTCCTGAGCCTTTGAAAACCTAGTTTTCAGTTCTTGCACCTCCTTCCAAAAAAAAAAAAAAAAAAATTATAAATCACCCTGTTTGTATTTACATTTTACAGATATTCAACATTTTGTATTTATAACATAATCATGACATCATATCCCAGTTTCTGAAGACAAATCCATCCACAGAACCAGTCTGTACAGGACAACCTCCTTCAGCTGAGATGATGTGAAGTCACTGTTTCCTGCATGACATTATCAATATCTCACATCACTGTTCAGGAATTTTAACCAATTTCTTTTCCGCTTCAGCCTCTAAAAGGTTTGAGGCCATTATTTTATCTCTTCACTCCTCGTACGAGCGGGATTGAAGTCTGGACTTTGACCGGATCACTGCAACACTTTGTTCCTTTGCTGCGTCAGCCATTCCTCTGCAGATTTGTTGCTGTGTTTGGGATTATTTCTGTGTTCCACCTCTCGGACCGACAGCTGATTTGCAGCGTAGTGACTTCAACGTGCCCAGGTCATGTGACTGCGCACGTACAGTTATATGAAAAAGAGAACTCGATCCTTTGACCGTTCTTGAGATTTTACATTTTGGACATACAGTGGTACCTCTACTTACGAACGTCTCTACATACGAAATTTTCAGGTAACGAAATGCCTCAATGGGAAAATACTGCCACTTGTTACGAAAGAAATTTCAGGATACGAAAGGCAAAAATACAGTAGCGCTGCTACAGAACGTAAACATACTTGTCGGCTCTGTATCTTGGTTTGAAAACGGTGCGTCCGAGCTGCTCTCCCATTGGCTATCGCTTAGCATCTTCCTGGCATCCATTGGCTAGGAGGGCCCCTTGTCTGTATGAGCGTAACCCAGCAACCCAGGTAAACAAACAATTTTTACCTCCACCAAGGAGGTTATGTTTTTGCCGGCGTTTATCTGTCTGTGTTCAAGATAACTCAAAAAGTTCTGGATGGATTTTGATGAAATTTTCAGGAGTTGTCGGAAATGTGAAAACTGATTTCACTTTAAATTTTTCGATAATTGTTGCGCTTGGTGGAGGTCTGCACTCTCCGAGTGCTTTTCCAGCTCTAACATGTATTTCTTACAGGTTTTTATGTCATTTCGTGTATTATTTATAATTTATAAAAAACTTATGTTTGAATTTTAAGGGGTTTGAAACGGATTAGGGCATTTACATGGAAAATGCGTCTCTATTTACGAAATTTTCAGGCTACCAAACTACTTCCAGAACCAATTAATTTCATAAGTAGAGGTACCACTGTGTTAAGAAAAATAATTTCCAACTTCTAGGTTGAATTCAATGCGGCGCTAAGAGAAGCTGCAGTTCTTCTACCGACCACCAGGGGGTCGGCTCTGGAGGCGAGTCCATCCCCACTGACTCCCATTTTTAAATTTCCAACTTTGCAGCAATATACCTAACGATGGCAATGGCCCTGGGGGGGGGGCATCATAGGTTAGAATAGGCAAAGCCAGAAAAGATAAGATAGATAACATGGCATCGTGCAGTACGAGGAAAAGGAAGCTTCAAAAGCAGCCCAAAGAAAACCAGTGCGTGACATCACAAGCCTTTTTTAATTTTTGATATCTGATTAAAAAAACCAATAACCAGCCGTGTTTTTGTTTGCTGATTGTCAGTTAAAAATGGGAAGAACGAGTGGTACACGGATTCAAGGAAGAATCAAAGCTGAAAGCTGAACTCAAACCAGTTGATGATGTCACGGCGGTTCCTCCAGTTATTCATATAGAGTCTATATGAGAAACAGAGCTGTGAGCGGTGGGCTCAGGTAACAGCTCTGGTAAACCAGCCGGTGGCTATTTAACAGCTGGGTTTTTTGCACTTGTGATTTTCATTTTACTTTTGTGAAAACAAAGAAAAAAAGAAAATAAAAAGCTTTTTTTTTTTTTTGCTCACCAATTCAAAAGATAACCGTAACATCAGTTGCTTTCTGAAATACCGAACGGATCTTTGGAAGTAAACATCCAGAACGTCTTTTCCCAGAAGTCTCTGGGAGTTTCATTATGTAGTCAGGCTTTCACAAGACTGTCTCTGTCCTGGAGGCCACCGACTGGAGATAACTCAATATCCCTGTTTCCCTCCAACTCTTCACAGAATTGTGTAATGAAAAGAAAGAATGGATTGTAGCATTGGTGATTCCAGATATTTTTTTCTTTTTTTTTTTGGTCTGTTTTTTGTTTTGGGATGTTGGGTTACACTTGTTGAAACTGCATTGCGTGACTTTCTGAAGTCAAAAGAGATTTCCTTTCACTTTAAATAAATATACAGTCAAGCGCAAAAGTGAGTTCCCTCCTCTTTTAATCCCGTGTTGTCTTTTTGTGTGTAAAACATAATAGAGATTAAAATTATAATTGTGGGTCCAATAGTCAAATACAGTTAGTCACTGGAACATTATGTATGTTTATTTAAAAAAAAAAAATGAAAATCACGAGGGCCACACTAAGTAGAGCTTCCATGGACTTTAGGAGGGTAAATCTATTTAATCTGCTAATCAGGTGTCCAGAACTTTATAAATCTGCAGCTAAACATGGGTCTACAAACCACTGAATCATGGGGGTACCACATGGAGACCCCCATGATGATGCTGTTGTTTCTTCCGGGTTGTATTTGCTCGACACTAATCTTTCCCACTGGGAAACCTAGAAGTCCAGATTATGTTTGAATTATTTCAGTTTCATTTTTCAGATTAATGTGCAGCAACAGTTGCTCCTCTAAGACCATTGCTTATGTCTTTTCCTGCTGGCATTGTGTTCAGGCTGAGTGTCCCAGACCGCCACAACGTGTGCTTTTATAGACGTCTGCACAGCTCCAGATGATCTGAATTCCTTCTGGAGCAGTAAAGGGGGTACTTAGTATTACCCACATGTTTTTAGCTTTCTCTGTGCTAAATAAATAATAGCACCGTGAAAACTCTGTCCGATGTTTTTGTCTCACTGCAACGAGATAATTTTATTACATTTTTCCCCGTAGGATTAAGAGAGGAGGTACCAGCCGTAAATACATAAATAAATAAGGACTGCACAGTTTTGTCCTCAAACCGTCGTTGTTTTAAGACCCAACAGAATCTAAATGCGTCTCTTTGTCCCTCGTGTTTTCCAGGCGGAGTTCTCAGAGATCAACCTGGCCTCCTACGTCAACTCTGGATGTACGGTGGACATGCAGGTGAACAAAGGCGGCACCAAAGTGGTCAGGTGAGCGGTTCTGTGCGAAGTTTGGTGAGGTTGATCTTGGAGGAAGGTCGACCCGTGTGTGACATCAGTCCCGGTTCTGACCTCTGAAGTTTGAGGTTAACGCGCCGTTAGCTCCAGAGGAACCTCCTGTAGATCTGCAGCCATAAAAGATCTGGAGTCTCTTCCGTCTCAGAGGTGGAGGTCGACGTTGACAGCTCCCCGTTAATTCCCAGCTGATTCAGGGGGGTGACTTTGCTCCTGGAGGTGGGAGGAGTTCGGTCGGGCGTGAAAACAGCTGACGTGGTTATTAGCTGGAGTGATGAAGTATTAGCTTTTCGTGAGCAGGTTTTTGACGCCGTCTGCAGCTCTCGACAACACAAATTCATAAAATATAAATAAATATAAAGGATTTGTGAATCTTATAAACCTATATTTTATACATTTTATTATATTTACAGTTGAAACCAGAGGTTTACATACACTGTAACACATAACCTTTTTTTTTTTTTTCACCGTCTGATTAAATCAAACTAAACGTTCTAGGTCAGTTAGGTGACCAAAATTATTTCTATTTGCTAAATGCCAACACAAAGAGGGAGAGAATGTTTAGAGATTTTTTTTTCTTTAAAGTCAGAAGTTGACAAACACTAAAATTATTCTGCCTTTAAACAAGATGATGATGATGATGTCACGACTTTGGAAACTTCTGAGGAAGATCTGTATTTAAGTAACACCTCAAACAGACTGCTTCATTTGTGTGACATCATGGAGAAATCTAAAGAAATCAGCCAAGATATCAGGAAGAGAGTTGTGGACCTCCACCAGTCTGGTTCTTCTTTGGGTATAACAGTTCAGACTATTCTACACCAGTATAACCACCATGAGAACGTCCAGCCATCATAGCGCTCAGGAAGGAGGTGGAGTCCCAGAGATGAATGTATTTTGGGTCAAAATGTGATTATCAACCCCAGAACCAAAGCAGAACAGCTGGTGAAGATGCTGCATCATCCACAGAGAAACCAGTAATGAACCAGCATGGACTGGAAGACCACTCAGCCAGGAAGATGATGTTACTCCATAAAAAACATTAAAATGTCAAATTACAAGTTTATAAATGTACATACAGGGATAAAGATCTTTATTTCTGGAGACATGTCCTGTGGTCTGATGAAACTAAAACTGAACTGTTTGGTCATAATGAGCCATCGTTACATTTGGAGGAAAAAATGGGGAAGTTTGGAGACTGACAACACCATCCAACTGTGAAGCACGGGAGTCGGCAGCATCATGATGTGGTGCCACCCACAGGATGGGTTAGCTGCAGGAGGAACTGGTGAACTTCACAAAAGAGAAGGCGTCATGAAGAAAGAAGTTATGTAGAAATATTGATGCAACATCTGAAGACATCAGCCAGGAAGTTAAAGCTTGGACACAAATGCTGTCCATCCATCCATCCATCCATTCATCCATCCATCCATCCATCCATCCATCCATCCATCCATCCATCCATCCATCCATCCATCCTTCCATCCATCCATCCATCCATCCATCCATCCGTCCATCCATCCATCCATCCATCCATCCATCCATCCATCCATCCATCCATCCATCCATCCATCCATCCTTCCATCCATCCTTCCATCCGTCCGTCCGTCCATCCGTCCGTCCATCCATCCGTCCGTCCATCCATCCGTCCATCCGTCCCCATCCATCCATCCGTCCATCCATCCATCCATCCATCCATCCATCCATCCATCCATCCGTCCATCCATCCATCCGTCCATCCGTCCGTCCATCCATCCATCCTCCATCCATCCATCCATCCATCCAGTCCATCCATCCATCCATCCATCCAGTCCATCCATCCATCCGTCCATCCATCCATCCATCCATCCATCCATCCATCCATTCCATCCATCCATCCATCCATCCATCCATCCATCCATCCATCCATCCGTCTTCCATCCATCCATCCATCCATCCATCCATCCATCCATCCATCCATCCATCCATCCATCCATCCATCCATCCATCCATCCATCCATCCATCCATCCATCCATCCATCCATCCATCCATCCATCCATCTATCCATCCATTCCATCCATCCGAAGGAATACCGATGCGTTTCCAGACCAGCCAAGAGACATAATCCCTCCAAAGTGTCCTGGGTCTGGGACGGGTCCTCCTCCTGGATGACGTGTCCAGAACACCTCTCAAAGGAGGCGTCCAGAGGTCGTCCTCACCAGATGCCCAGATGTCCATTTCAAAATGGACAGTGACCGATTAGTTACAAGGTGGCTTAAGGACAACAAAGTCAATGTTTTGGAGTGGACATCACAAAGACCTGAACTTAGTTCTGGAGAACATTTGTGGGCAGATGTGAACAGGTGTGTAAGAGTAAGGTGGCCTACAAACCCGACTTAGTTCCAGCAGTTCTCTCAGGAGGAAGACCAGGAAACCCAAAACATTTGACCCAAGTCAGTCAGTTTAGAGGCAACGATACCAGATACCGAGAGATGGATGGAAACTTCTGACTCTGAAGAAAGTGATAAAATATTCTCTCTCACTTATTTAGCAAATAGAAGTAAATAAATTTTGCGCTTTTCATGCCCTATTGAAAAAATGCCGTCACACACCCCAAAGACAAAGGTCGTGTGTCTTTGAATATACAGGTTTTGAATGTCAGAACCGTGGATGTAAACTCATAAAGAGATTCAGAGATTTGGAAGAAATCTCTGTGTGCGTGGGACATGGCTGAGTTTGGTTTGACTGTTTGGTAGATAAACCAGATGTCTTCTTCATTTCTGGCCTCAGCTCAGTGGAAAAGAGCATCTTCTTCGGTGGCTGCCAGCAGCTGAATCTGCTCCTGCGGCTGGAAAATCACCAGTTCTTGACTGGGCTATCATTTGGTTCTGGCTGCAAACTCTTCATTATGGTGCAGAATCTGCCACGTCTGCATCGCTGTGCGTTTTCAAATGTTTTCACACTTCTGCCAGTAAATTCAAATTAAACCCCTTTTTTTTAAAATGAATCCAAGTGAACATTGTTGTAACTGTGCCAGTTCACTGTATTATGTAAATATTTGTACATGTGCGTACCATTCAGCGTCAGCCCCCCCCGGTGCTCATTCGAGCCTTCTTGAGGAATAATCAGCTAATCTGTGATTTTGGGCTCGACTCCACGCCGTTACGGGAAACGGCCGCGCCGAGCAAATCAAGGGAGAATAAAGGCGGCGGAGGTCCGGTGTCACAATGCAACCTGTTGTCGGGTTCTGACACTGAGGCTTTTGTGTGGGTCGAATATTTTTTGGTGATATTGCCGTAACGAAAAAAGGCCAAATCGGATGCAGATGTCGCGGCTGCTGCCTTGCTCACCGACGACCAGCGTCCACCGCCGTGTTGTTTCACTTACAAGCTCCGACTCTGAACTTGTCTACGAACACAGCAGCGGTTGTTTGAATGGACCGGTCTCACTGGACGGTGACCTAATAGTGGTCCTGAAACAAAAAAAGACACAAGTTCAGAGTTTTTGAGGCTGCTTTGTTTCCTTTAGCTGTAATGCTTTCTTACCAAGGACACTGGGAAATCTTTGAATGTGTGCAGGGTCACTGTCTTATTCGTTTCCATGACAGCGGTGTGTTTCATTTTCAGCCAGAGGAATGTTAAAACACTAACTTCTGAAGCACAAATCAAGTGAGATTGCATCCTTCCTCGTGTCCAAACGTATGCGGGCCCGTTTATGCGGCATTATTTAAAGCGGCCTCCAGCTTTTCCACGTGTCTCCTGCCTGATGAGACCTTTGACCTTTGTCTGCAGGCATGCTTTTTTCCTCTTTCTGGCTCCTCGCATGCCTTCGCAACACTTCTGCGGTTTTATGCCGCTAATTATACCGTCAGGTTTGTCCCACACTTCTCATGTGTGCTCTGCATGAGAAAAAATATTCAGCTACTGTGAGATTACATTACAGAGGCGCACAACCGTGGAAAGTAAGTGTCGTCGGACTAATTTTACAGTAAAGAGACACTAATGAAGATAAATTACACCTCCTTTTCAAAAGGCTTAATGAAATGTCTGTAATGTGCTTTGGTGAAAATGCAAACAGAGGTACAATAGAAAAGCTCCATTTTTAACTGTGATTTCCACCTCTGTTCAGAGCAGGGTTTTAGGGGGTGGGGTCAGCAACTTGACTCCGCCCCCTATTTTGCCAATTTGGTTTTGATTTCGAAATTGGCGTTAAAACTATTAGTTTTTCTCAAATGATTGAACGGAGTCACTGAATGATGTTATTCTAGTCCTGGTTATATGTAGCAACTATGGATGAAGTCTACATACGGACCGTCATTGTAGTAAGCTAGTGTACCTTGTCCGTTATTGTTTGTGTTGCTCTATAATTGGGGCTATCCGAGCGTCGCGAAAATTCTGTCCACTAGGTGGCAGCACCAGTAGAAACTGGTCCTCACCGCTGAATTTGGGGCTTTTGGAAGATGCAAAAACTTCAGGTTTTGAACACAATATGAAACTCCCGCTGATTCAGAAGGTAGTGATTTAGCACAAGGGCAACAAGGACAAAATGGGGGAACAAGTTGAAAAGTAATTCCAGGCTATGCTCTTGTCATTTTGACGAGGAAAAGATCATCAATGATGGCGACACAAGTGGTGATCCTGTCTTCTCTTGCCTGGAATAACTGGAGGAAGCTGCTAGCTCAGAAAGGTGCGCAGATCTGCAAAGCCATGCTACCAAGCGAACCAATCACAAAATATCTCACAATATGTCACTCGTAACTTTCAGAACCGTCAGTATCCTGTTAGGCAATGACAAATCCTTGGTGGAACACAATGGAACATTGGACCCCAGCGGTAGTTTTAAGGTAAGTCCATCAAATCCTTGGAGACGTACCTCAAAACTACCTGTTGGGGTCCGTTGAAATAACATTATGTAGCATGAGAAATTGCCTTCATCCCAGTAATGGGAAAGGAGCGATGCCCCTCAAAAGACTTGCATTCATGTGTTGCGTTCCTCAAAAAAAGACAAAAAAAAACAAAAAACGGTATTGATGCTAACAATCAATTTTTTTTTTAATTGCCATGGAAGTAAAAATGTTTTTTTTGCAGGATCTTCCAGATCTTCATGCTGTGATCCTTCATTTTACCCAAACATTTGTGGAGATGTTTCCTACTCAGTTTGGGGATGATTATCTAACAGTTACAAAATATTTCAGCCAGAAATTTAAAGCAATTATTTTTGCTTCAGTTTTTTTTTTTTTCCAGATTGAGGTATGAGTTTTGATATATTCTAAAGAATATTTGAATATCTGTAGTGTTGTCTTGCTCTTGTAGCCGACAGCTGTGTATTTCAGCCACACGTCAACGACGATGGTCAGCGACAGCTGTGAGGTGAAGCTAGCTCACTGAGCTACAGGGAACATCGTGGCAAAGGTGACTCAAAAAGGTCATGATCACTGAACAAGAGTAAATCTTTACCTTAAAGATCTGCATCAAATCGAATTTTTTTTTTTTTTTAACTTTCAGTTACATCAAAGTGACCAAAGTTCCTTTGTGTTGCTTTAAGGCCATGTCGGCTGACTTTCTTGAAAGATAAGAGTTCTTGAAACAATACACATTTATAGACCGCTATTTAAAGGGGTTTTCTTATTGTAACACTAATTGTTGTTTCAATTGTTAGCACAATGGCTAAAGCAGCCAAAGAGTATCAACAACAGACCCAGTCAGGACGCTAAATGGGACATTTGGGATTCAGCTGACCCAGAAAAACTCGTACGAAGTACAACTGTCCACACGTCTATGGTCAAAATTGAGCACATCAATATGTTGCAACGTGGCATATGCTGTAGAGGACAGCAAAGCAAAAACGCCACAAGACGAGGTACCATTGTTGAGAGATGTTGTTCCAGGCTGCACTTCTGTAGTCAGCCCTTTGGTTTCTCTGGGGTCCGAGCCAAAACCACCCGCGATCTGCTTGAATGGGTACGCTGGTTTGGCTTCAAACCGGATGACAGCAGCCAAAGTATGAAACCCGCGGAGCAATGTTTCCCTCCCCTGCCATCCCGACGGAGTCTTTCCTGCGCTTAAAAACTTGTCAGATGATCATTTAGCTGTGATGAATGTTGGTCGGTCAGCTGATGAAGGATTTTATTAAGCTTCTTTTAGCGATGAACTCACTGGACGTAGTTTTGTTTAGCAGCCAGATCCTTTACATGTAAATGGAAAATTAAATATGATCTGGAGGTTGTAAAGTGGAGCACTTTTGTGTCATGTAAGACTGCATCAACCACTTTACTGCTCTTAAGAGGCCTAATTAACGCTGCTGCGGGATACGTTATTGCACCTGTGAGACCAATGACAAGCTCACAAATATGGACTCAAACTTCATTCAGGCTAGTTGAACTATGTTTTTTTTTTCTTTTTCATTAACTTCTGTATATGGAGCTTTCTGATGTAAAATGTAACGACCGTTAGGAGTACTGTTAACCCATTCAACCCTGTGGCCTAGTTACAGAAGAAATGGTTCAAAGTAATCTGTGTATTTTTTAAATTGAAGCTTTTATTTTGATTCGTTTTTTGTTTTTGGTGACATCTATGAGAATCTTATTAATGGATTTTTCTGTACATATACAGCACCTGTTTGAGTGACAACTATCCTGATCAGTCCTGATAAATGTCAGATGATGATGTCACAAAAATCAGTGGTGGTGAAACTGGCTGGAGTCAAGGCTGCATTAGCGTTAGCATTAGCTGGATGGGTATGCCAAACACCACCTCAAGTTTTTTTTTTTATCATTAATTACTTTTTTATAAGTTATTTGAGTTTGCCTTGAGTATATTGGGATTTTGTGTAATTTTAATCTTTTCTGTGAATTTCAGAAAGACACTTTGTACCAGAAAGGTTGACTAATAAATGAGCAATAGGCTAGCTACTAGCTTGGTAGCGAACAGAGTGCACGTACAACCGTTTTGACATCTGGTAATTTTCCTTCTTATTTGTTTTTTGCCTTGAATCACAAGTTTTGCTCTGTCGTGCTTGCACTGTTTTCTTTTTTTCTTCGTTATTGAGCGCGTTGAGACTTTTTGAACCTGCGGTGTGAATTTCAGAGAAACCATCCGTTGTATCAGGAGCGCCGATGAACAAATTAGAAAACAGGCGGGACATCTTCACAGTCAAACTTATCACTAGATTTAACCAAGTGAAAATGTAATAGTCATATTAATGGAAAAGTGTGTAACTTACAGTGCATGTAGATTCTTGTTATTGTTTTTTTTAATGTCTTTAAACAGCATCTTCATCTTCTAATCTTCTTACCCAGTGGTGCGCAAACTGTGGCGCTCTCTGGTGGAAAAAAAAAAAACGGAAACATACAATGCATTATAAATATAACATTTCAAATGAAATGTGTAGCTTGAGATAATTAAATTGTCTTTAAAAAAATGTTTGTTGCATATTCAGTATTCCGGCACCGTGCCGGATCTCCGGCGTTTGACTATGATTCAGAAAAACAACACACACAGAAAGACGTTATCTCTGAGTGGTCTTGAACGGAGGCGAGGCGGGCCGATGGTTGTTTATCCCACAATCAGAAGAATGGAGGCAAAATTCAGGTGGCGCTGGGCCTGGACAGTGGTTAGCGGAGACGGTTAGCTGTTTGGGAGCTGGTGCCAGAAGCTAAAGGAGCCTGGTACCTGTTTTTGTGTGTTGTGCTCCAAGAAGCTAGTCTGTGGAACTAGCGGCAATAAAGCTTCTTCACTGTCACGAAGGCGACGGCGGTTAACCGGGAGCAACAGCCACAGCGGACGTAGCGGCCCCGATAACTCATCTATTTGTGACTTCAAAATATGTTTGTGCTTGTCTAATTGCGGAACCACGATTTATCATTTACGATCGTTCAACCGCTTGTACATCTATGTTAAAAAAAAGTAGCCATTGATAAAAACGTTTTAAAAAAACTGCCCATTTCCAAGTAGCATGCCAGTTATATGAACAAACATGACAGTGTCCGTGTTTTATGCAAAGCACCTTGAATTGTCTTGTACACGAAATGTGCTATACAAATAAACTTGCCTTGCCCCTTCTGTCTGATCAGCTCAAAGGATATATATTTTCTCTGAATGTTTTCTCTGAAACTGGTCATCATGGTGGTAATCAGAGAGCTGAACAGTTTCTCAGGTTGTACGCAGTATTAAAAGTTGGAGAACCACTGATCTAACCCCACATTATTGCCCACATCATACAAGCCCCGCCCACTCATTCCAAACTTATATCCATTGTAATCTTCTGCCTATTTCCAACCTGCTTCTGTCCCTGAATTATAACTCTTGTTTTGTCGCGGTGAGTCTGTGTGTTCGACAAAGCTGGAACGGAAAAATAAAAACTTCTAGCGTTAGCTTCTTCACCGCTTGCTGAAGTGAAGTTTTTGTCAATCCAAAAAAATAAATAAATAAATAAAAGAAGACACTTCTTCATATTAAACAATAAAAGATAGTTCAGAAAACAAAACAAATCAAAAAAAACTCGATAAGGCAAATAACTAATTTAGGCTTAAGTTTAGTTTAAGCTAGTTTACATACAGTCTATGAACCTAACCGAAGGCAGCGACTCATCTCGGCCACGGATAAGTTCCCAGAAACCCTCATTGCACGGTCATTTCCTGTTAATGGAGATGCGCCAACAGACAAGGCCCCCGAAAATTTCCCCGGACCCCCGTTAATGGAAACCCACCACAAGAACTGGAACAAGTGAAAAACAAGGAATGTGACAAAAACCAGGTCAGGATTGCACAGCCATCAATTTCGGCATAAAAATGACAACGGTTGATGAGGCACATGGTTGCTTTTTGCTTGTGAACACATTTTACAGAGAACCTCAACTTTTTTGGAAGCAGCACTGCAACATGTGCTCCTTTAAATGATCTATAATATCCTGGTCATTCATGCTCATCAGGTTGGCTGTTATTCTCTTTGTATTCTATTTTTAATTACATGACAGGATCTGATTCAGCGATGCATTTCCCGCTCAGATGAGCCCTTTTTAAACATTTTTTTTGTTTTTTTTTTTACTCTCCCTCTGCCATTTTGCCTCGTCACGCTCCTCTCCAGTCTCAACCCCACAGATGTGCACATGGAGGGAAGTAGCCAGATTACATTAGCAGATTCTGATTACTCTTTTTCCTTTCCTTTTCAATTTTCTATTCTTCAAACAACCGGTCTTAGCCGGACGGGCCCAGATCCGCTTTCTTTCCCAAAACGCTTCAGTACATGAGGACTCTCCTTTTATTAGCTCAGGTGACAATTTACTGCTCAGACCACACAGAGGCAGTTCTCACCAGCAACTCCTATTCTAGTCCCCTAGAAAGTCTGTTTTAATCAGGGAAGCAGCAACACCTAATACTGCAGACAGGTTCATCTCGTTACCGAGCAAATAAATCCATTTCACAAACATGCTGAGTTCAGATTTGGCTCTAGGAGGCCTGAGGGAGCTTTCCTTGAAGATTTCTTTGACCATAATGAAAGCATGCAGCAAATGTGAGGTCCGCTCCACCATCGCTGCTTTTTTAATAAAGCCTTGAGTACAAATGGCCCCTCTAATTCACTCAAACTCCTCACAGCGCTCATTTCCCTCCCTGCCAAAGGTCATTTGGGCCTGTATTACTCTTGCAGCTACTTTCCTTATTACGTCCTCATTATACTTGCCTCTCATGGGACTCTTCTCCAAATCCTCAACACAATCACTCTTGAGCAACTAAACATTCAGTTATTTGTTTTTCTGGTAGATGTGCTCGAGTTACACCCTGTCTTTGGATTTCACATTTGTCATCGAAATAAATCTTTATCATTTGTCCTGTTTAGAAGTCCAAGCAGCAAAGCATCTGTTGTTTTTATAAGGATGGTCTTCCTTTGTTATTTTCCCTTCCCTAAAAATATCTGGGTATTAGCTAGGGCTGTAGCGATAGGCTAATCTCACGCGATACGATACACGCTATTTGGCTCACGATACGATATATATCGATATTCATCTTACAATACATTTACATCATTTCCCGAAAGATTTTAAAGGGACAAAGTGATTTTGGTGACATCTTGTGAGTGTTCCAATGACTTTGTTTGAATTTATTGAACTGGAAGCATCAATTACACATTATATGGCTGACAGGCAGCTTGCAAATGCTGGACAAAATGAATAAAAGATTTGTTAAGAAAAATAGTTTCATTTATTTTAACAGTGAAAATTGTTGCTTGCAAGCTTTTAAAGGTGGGACAAGGGGTTTTTGAAAGAAGCTTAGAATATCGATACCCACGGCTGAAAAATCGATACTCGATAAAATATCGAAATATATCGCAGAATCGATAAAATCACTCAGTTCTAGTATTAACCAGGTATCTGGAATCTAATACCTTGTTTTTAGCTTCAGGACCCCCTAAGGATCTCTGACAATTAATTAGTTACCATGAAAGGCCTCCAGGTGGATGGCATTACTTTTGCATCTTGTACTACTGTGAGGAACCTTGGAGTTATTTTTTGACCAGAATTGGTCCCTTAAATCACCATGAAACAAGCTGCAAGATCTGCTTTCTTCCACCTTCATAACATTCTGAAAATAATTAGTGTTTCCTAAAATTACTGATTAGGGAAACTTCTGACGAGGATTAGCAGGAGAGATCACACTTTTCTTATCTTTCCTTCCCTTCATTGTCTTCCAGTTAAATCCAGGATAGAATTTAAAAGTTGATTTATTTCATATGAGACCTTCAAGATTCATCTTTTGCATAACCAGTTCCCACTTTGCATAGACATCCCATTCTATCTTTAAGATTGGGTTTACAACTTTTCTTTTTGATAAAGCTTTTAGTTAGAGTCATAGGCCCCGATCACACCATTACCCGTAAACACAAGCGCTACCCGCAAATTGTAGGTATAGGAACCTCCGCTAACTGCTAATGCAATCTTCCGCTCGCTAAAGCTGCTACCTATTATGCCAACTCCGTTACTCACTTTGTAGGTGTGGCAGTGGGCGTGCCTTTTACCCTTTCCACAAACTTGGTATCTTGTGATTGCGGGTTTAGGGTAGCGCGTAGCGCGTGGTCTGACCACCTGCTATCCGCAACCCGCATGTCGGCGCCTACAAGAGCGCGTCCAAATGGCATCAATGCGCGTCCAATGTTCTACTCTGGATGGGGGATTGCAATCAAAGTAAAGATTTGATGCAATCTATTGGGTTCCTTGACTAGACCGTTTTTTTTTAAATGAATTAGTATTATATGAATTTAGAATTTGGACTCTGCTGTATGAAGGATTACAATTAAACAGATCACAGTTAAGTGGATTGAATTGGAATATAACTGGACCATACTAGACTGTATTAAACGTGTTTTCTGTGTAAAGTGTATTAATATTAAGTTTTTGTTATGAATTTGTGCTCCGCAGAATAAATTTAATTTAATTTAGTTTAATTTAATAGAACTGATTTAATCCATGTTAACTGCCGATCAAAATTCAGTTGCCAATATTTCCAAATGTGAATGTCCGATGTTCATGAAACTTTATAGATTTGTTCATGATGGCATTTAGAAAGAATGTAACAAATCTGAAACCAATTGGTCAGTAAAGGTTATTAGAATTAATTAATTGTAGAGCACACCATAATTTCAAATTCTTATTAATTTTCAAATACACATATACAACCACCTTTAGTCTTTAATCCAGGCTGTAGGTCAACAAAATGATGTTTGTGTTACAGGGATACACTGAGATACAGACAAAAACAAAGCTTCGTTAGACTCCTTTGAATAATGTTTTATGTCTTAAGTTCTTGATAAAATAGCTTAAAATAACTTTTTTCCCCCAGTTTTTATTGATAAAATGAAGGATCCGAGAGTTTTTGAGAACATCAAATATGACGCCATCATTCAGGTGATGTTGTTGCCTCCGTTAGAGCACCACCACTTGTGCAAGGTCTCTGGAGTGAAGGCTAAACACAACTCTAACCTTTTCCTTACCAGAGCCAAGAATCGTTTGCAACTTAACCTAACCAGGTAGTTTGAACCTAACAGGGAATATAAAACTCTGTTGGAAAAATAGCACAAAACTGTATTCTCAAACTCTGGTCTGGTCTGAAGGTACTAAACACAGTAGCTCTTTTGAGAGGTGGAGCTGTTTGTTTAAGTTTGTGAGGTTTTTTTTTTCCCAAAGAAACTCTTGACTTTTAGTTGTAAAGGTCTAATGCTATCTTTGGACTCTCTATACCGAGTGAACTTTAAAACACTATACAGAGCTAAAGGGACCAACAAAGTGACAGGAAAATTCTTAAAATGTGGTCACCATGAGGCACAAAGTATTTCATGCTTTATAATTATTGTTTAAGGTTAGGAAGGTGAACTCACGTGGCTCGCTTTGAACCCCCGTGAGTAAAGGCCCAGCCACCAGACGCTCATCACGAGCCTCTCCGCCTGGCCTTGGTCCAGGGTGGGGCTCTGATAAGATCCTGGCTGGGACATGGAGTTCCTCTCCAAATGAATCCACTGAATTGCTCGCAGTCTTGCCCATCCCCCGGGACCAATTTGCTTTGGTAGACCCCACCAGGGGCAATTGCTCCAGACAACATAACTCCTGGGATCATTGAAGCATGCAAAGCTGTCCACCATGATGAGGTGGCAATTTGAGGAGGGTTTCTGGACTCTTCCTCAGAAACAAATTAAAACGTTCAGTCATCTCAGAAGAACGCAAAGTAGAGTCCATTTGAGGTAGTCTGGGCATTTGGTGAGGATACTTCCTGGATGTCATCCTGGGAAGAAAGCCCCCAGGGAGACCCAGGACATGCTGTAGAGATTATATTTCTTAACTGGTGGCTAACAGCTGGAGGAGGTGGCAAGCGGGGAGGGAGTTAAGGATAAGTGGGAGTTAAAGGATGGATGGATTGAATGAGTTAATCTGATGAGCATCAAGACTGTGAGGTGTTAGAATTTTTTTTGAAGGTGTTCTTAGATGTTGGATTGAGACAGGTCAACTGTTTCCCCTTGATTCTTTCTGCTAAAACATTTTATTTAAAACCATTTTTTTAAATCATTTTGGGTGAATTCCAATTCCTCCCTTAACCTTCAATCTCAACCCTCAATCTCAAAAATGCGCGGTCCCGCTAAGGGCAAGTGTTGTCCCGATTCTCCGAACGTCAAGTTGAGGGACAAGTTTGAGGGCTGTATCGCCCTCAATATTGAGATTCTCTCGGCACCACCCTTGGAGGTAAGGGCTACCCAGAAGGCATTGCGTATTTTTGCCAAAACATCTTCGAAAAGGATGGCGCCGAAAAAAGCTAGCTTCAAATGTAAGTATTTTCTTAGTTAATAAAGATATAAATGTTACGAAACCATCTTGTTGTCTTCGTTTTATATATATATTTATATTATCTTCTTCTTCTTCTACGTCTTCTTCTACATCTTCTTCTCCTTCTTCGTCGTCGTAGTTTTCTTGACAGACTGGACGTAGCTTTGGCGTAAGGCCGCCCCCCACAGTCTGAAGACGTAACTGCACTCAAGGGGTGTCCCATTTCTAAGTCACGAGATAGCCCTGACACTTACTTTGGAGGGCCAAGATTGAGGGCCAAAGACTTGAGGGTTAAGGACAAGGGTTGACATTGAGGGTTAAGGGAGGAATTGGAATTGGTCCTTTATCCAGTAAAAAAAAGAAGAGGAAAAAAAAAACAACTCAATTTTTCTATTTGGCCTGTAAAAAGTTGTTGCGTTAGCGTCTGTCCTTGTAAACAGGAAAGCACAGACTTCTCTCTCTGAGGTGCATTTCCCCATGTTGATGGAGAGCCAGCGTGGCACAATACGCCATTGTGTACGAGGGCTGTGCTGATCCTTGGTATGTACTGTTTGACATTTGTGGCATTCCCGCAGAGTTCTGCCCCGATTAGGCTTATCAATGAGAGACAGACCGATGGAGGCAGATAAGGCCTTCACCAGCTTTTGAGCTGAACACAGGGCTGTTATGAGGGCAAATGTTCCCCACAATTGAAAAATCCCTTTGGAGCCGATTAGAAGGTCAGAGATTCTGAGTGATAAATGGATCTGGAGACCCAATGGTAGCATGTTGTCCCATGAATGAACAGCTTCCTGATGAAAACATTCCTCTGGCACTGTTGTCCAGTGTACTGTTTAATAGTTGCATCAGTTATATAAATACTAACTAGACAGCTATTAAATGTGTGGTTCTTGCTTTAAATATGTTAATTTACACTCTGAGCTTTATATGGTATCATTTTTCCAACCATAGGTTTCTCTCTCTCAGGTTTTGGTATAAATATGCAATTTTTGGGAACCGAAAGTGATAATGTAGCACAAACATTGCATATGACAGTTGGCAAATATCTTCACACCTCACTCATATAGAACCAAATAATCTCTTTCATCTGGAAACATTCACCTTGATGCTTGAAGGATTTAAGAAAAATCCTCATTACTTCTCTTTCAGAGGTCTATCCTGCTTTTAATTTATTTTAATTTATTTATTTCTATTTATTAGAAACCCTGACCCTGGTTTTTTACTTCTATTTATTGTTCTTGGCCTTGTTGGCAAATTTACTTTTATCCTGGTCAGTGAGCATTGTGAGTACTTGCCATGTCTGTCTTGTGCTATTGTAAAACCTGTTCAATGTTTTTTGTCCTGTGTTAAATTAATGATGGTAAAGGTTGTGTGTGAGATGCCTTCTCCAACTGCAAAACAAATCTACCTACGGGTACTTAATAAAGTCAACTTGAACTTGTTGTACGCGGCCCAAACTCATCACCCTTCCACCACCGTGCTTGACAGTAGGGATGATGTGTTCTGCTGAAATACTGTTGGGTATTTCTTGGCATTAAGGCCAAACAACACTTTTGGACTCATTTGTCCATTGGACACTGTTCCTGAAGTCTTGGGGGGTTGCTCAGATGCAGTTTTGTGCAAACCTCAGTTGTGCTTTTTTAAGTATCTTTTCCTCCGCCAAGGAGGTTATGGTTTTGCTGGCGTTTATATGTTTGTTTGTTTGCGTTCAAGATAACTCAAAAAGTTATGGATGTATTTTGATGAAATTTTCAGGATTTGTCAGAAATGTGAAAAGGGAGAACTGATTCAATTTTGAGTGTGACCCGAAAAAATCCTGGATTCTGGATCACTTTCAATTTTTTGATAACATTGCGGTAAATGGGGCCAAAAATTTTGTTTCTCAATATCTCCGTTAATTATTGCTGTAAACTCATGAAATTTGACTCAGGGATTGACAATGGGAACCTCTATCAAATCTCATTTCAGTATGTTGACTTTGGAAACAAATATTGCATGAAATCTTTATAGCATTATTATTTATTTTTGTGTGCATCACAAAATAAAGGAAGATATGGTACTTTTTTAGCGCCCCCATATTGTCAGTGCTATATGTACGACTAATATTTATGGTGTAAATCAGTGGTTCTCAAACTTTTAATACTGCGTACCACCTGAGAAACTGTTCAGCTCTCTGAGTACCACCATGATGACCAGTTTTAAAATATATACATATATGCTTTCTCAATTGGCTTTAAACACGCAGGAGAGATGTTTATTCCTTATTGTGGTTATTTATTGTTACCTGAATTTCATTTGCAACATTGTATTTATAATGCATTGTCATGCATTGACAAGTCATGACGTTCCCCCGCGTCCCACCAGAGAGCGCTCGCGTACCACCAGTGTTATACGTACCACAGTTTGCGCACCACTGGTGTAAATCGCTATATGGGGGGAATTGTTGCGCTTGGCGGAGGTCTGTGCTCTCCGAGTGCTTTTCTAGTTTGGAAATGGTTTTACAACCCTTTCCAGATTGTTGAGCAGGAACAGTTGTTTCTCTAAGACAATTTCTTGTGTCTTTCCTTCTTTGCACTCCATTTTTGGCTTAATATTTGTTAAAGAAATAATGGGACAGCCAAAAAAGTTACATGTAGTTGCCCACCTTGCCTAATACGAAAACCAAGTATGATCAGATTTATCTTTTAAATCATTTTTTTCCTCCCCCCCCCCGATGTTACGGGGGGGGGGGGGGGGGGGGGGGGGTTACCCAGTTCTTAAACAGTCTATTGTCTTTTTGTCTTTACACATGAAGCACATGCTGAGTCACATAACGTCCTGTTTTTGGAGCTGACCAACTCTGTGAATTAAGCAAGCTGTGACAAAATACTGTTAGCAGTAGCTACCTTGGTATAAAAGCTTTTATGCTTTTATTGCATACCTCTTACAATTGGGTTCATGATTTAGTGTGTATCCTTTCTGTCCTTGAGTCCTAATCTACAGTATAACCTGGTCATCCCCTATCAGCACCACTTACCAGCCTTTATTGGTACGGTGACGAACCCATCCAAAGAGCACATTAGCATATCAGATCTGAAGTGTTGCCTCTTGTCCTGAGCAATTTGGACTGTAAAACATAAATGTGGTGCTTTAGTGTTAATCCATGACTCACAGGCAGCCATTCTTTGGCATAATGAATTGAAAGGAAGTGTCACAAAAAATGGAATCAATAGGTTATAAAACCCCTGTGATGTTCTGCTGTTGAAGGGCACTTCCACACTGAAAGCTGTCCCTCTGGGCTTAATGTCTTTAGCATCATTGGTAATGAGGTAGCTCAAAGGTTTTATCTATCTTGACATGCACGCGCTTTGCAAAACAAAGTTTTGTAGTTGGAGTGAGGCGATCCCAGAGTAAAGAGAGATAAGAGTGGCTTTATTTGGGAACAGCTCTATTGTGAATGTACAGCGTGAGACATAACAGTTAAACACCTGACTAGTTGATCATATCAAGCTGCGATGTTGATAGTCTGTTTTTGATATAGAAATATCCTTGAATCTGGAATGGGGCAATGTCATGGCGATCTTCATCTACATATCACGAACAAAATCTATCAGTGTTGTGGCTGTGTTTTTGTGCTTTGAATCTTCAGACCACCAGATATGAGGCGAGACCACAGAGAGGTCATAGAGTGCATAAGCCTATGTTCCATTGTTCTGTGCAAAAGATGTGTACCATTTAAAAACTCCACAATGAAGTGGATTTAAAACCACAGAAAGGAGTTTCTTCTTTTCTTTTCTTTTACAATTTAATTTGAAGGAATAGATCAGTGGTTCTCAAACTTTTGATACTGCGTACCACCTGAGAAACTGTTCAGCTATCTGATTACCACCATTATGACCAATTTTAAAATATAGCCATATATGCCTTCTCAATTACCTTTAAAAACACAGAAGAGATGTTTATTTCTTATTGTGGTTATTTATTACCTGAATTGTTACTTTACTGAATCAGACATTA
Source organism: Hirundichthys speculiger (assembly GCA_018398805.1). Lineage (NCBI taxonomy): Eukaryota > Metazoa > Chordata > Actinopteri > Beloniformes > Exocoetidae > Hirundichthys > Hirundichthys speculiger. The sequence goes on from JAGFBZ010000762.1 coordinate 148,922, forward strand.
ACAACTCAGTCCAACAATTCTCACATTCTCATACTCTCATACAGAGCAAAATAAACACACTCAAAAGTTGTTATATCTGCACTGCAACTGAAAATGCAACAAATATTTTTTTAAAAGACAAAATTTTAATTATCTCAAGCTACACATTTTGTTTGAAATGTTGTATTTATAATGCATTGTATGTTTCAGATTTTTTTAAAAGTGAAAATGTGGAAAAAATGTGGAAAGTCCTGACGTTCCCCTGCGTACCACAAGAGAGCACGGGCGTACCACCTGTGGTACACGTACCACAGTTTGCGCACCACTGGAATTGAGGATTTACTTTAGGGATTTTTGAGTGGCTTTTACAGTTTTCCATCTTTACTACTTGCAAAAAAACCAAGTAACTTGGGAATCTCATAGTCACATCATGCAACAGCTGCATATCGCTTCACAGCGCTATGTCATACATCAACAACGATGAAGCTAGCTCAGAGACGTACAGTTGACATCATGGTAGAGTAAAGTAATGATGGAAGACAAAACAAGATTAGAAGAGCAAGGGACTTAAAAAGAATAATTCTCAGAGAGTGTTGTAAAAACAACTTAACCTCCACACCTGTAGGGGGAACACTGAGATAAGAATTACAAATGTTATAATCGATACATCGATCTAATAAATGTGTGTGTTGGCAGTGAGAGAAAGCTGCTTACGTTGTAAAAGTGCCTTGAGTGGTCCCTGGACTAGAAAGGTGCTTTATAAGCATTTTGTTGTTGTTTTGTTAAGCAAAAAATGTTTAGCGTAACATAAACATTGAGCTGCTTGCTAACACTCTTGTCAGGCTTGATGCTCACGCTAGAAGTTTCTTTTGCATTTCTAAAATTGTTGAGCATAGCACTACTCATTGCTTCTACTCATGTGTCACCTTGTGTCATTAAGAACCACTTAGAGTTTCATAAATGAAATGTCTGAATTAGCCCAGTACTGGAACTAGCCCTAGCATAGCGTAGCTGGATGACGGAACAAACATGCTGAGTCATAGTTGGGGCATTTTGAGACTTTTTTTAAAGGGTTTTTATTGGCAGAAATCTTTAAATGTTCAATTTTTCAATAACTCAGATGAGTTTTTAAGGGATTAATTACGATGTGCCCTGATGTAAAAATGCCTCAAGAGATATGCAAGAGATTTGGTTTTTAGTTGTCTATTTGTTGTTTACCATAAGTTTCTATTAGAGCAAATTTACATATTATTGTGCTTTCTTATTCAGTTGAATTTAGTATTTGGGAAATTATAAGGTATGTCTATAAACTTTACACTGTTGTAGAATTGTTTTGCGTCTAGTACTAGGATTTAGGAAAATAATTTAATCTGCATCATTAGTCAGCAATTACGTGTTTTTGATGGCAAATGATTTATTTTTATTTTTTGGTGTATTTAATGTTTTTTAAAGCTATGTTGAATCTGCTTATACGTGATATATTACAACATGTTTGTTAGAAGCAGTACGGCCCATGAATTTATCATTTACATTTCAGACGCCGTTGGGTTGGGTTTGGTTCTGGAGCTTCAAAAAATGACTCTTTCCAGTATAAACAGCAGGGAGGAGCCTTTGGTCCTTGGCCAATCAGCCTGTAGTCATTCTGTAGCCACGCTCCCAGCCCGGCCCATGCTGTCTGACAAAAGAAACACTGAAGAACCGAGAGCCTGTTGGAGAGCCTTTTTGTAATTTCCCAACACAAACTGCCTTAATATGTTCAGCTGCGTACCTGTGTTTACACCAGTGACAAACCCAGCAGTGATTCAGCAGCTTCCCTCAACTTTATGGGGTGTTTAAGTGATCTCATGAAACTGAGACTTTCAGTTTAAATGAACTGAAGTTATCTCCCATCTCACCGCTCTTAACCGACTGCATACAACCTACTGAGCAGCACTTAAACACACTATAAATAAGTCACGCTTCATGGACCTGGTATCACTGATTCTTGATTTTTATTTTTTTAGTTTAGTTTAGTTTAGTTTTTACACTTACTTAACTTGCTAGGTTAAGGAAAACACTATGGCTTGTGTTGGAATAGACAGCATGTTAAAATTTTCCATTGTCCAGGTCACTAATAGTGGTTAAAATACCAGAGAAATACAGCACAAAAGCTCTTCTCTCTTGTCTTTGCAGTTCTGTTCATAGCCGCTGGTTTCAGGGGGCGGAGCCAGTGTCTCTCTCTTCCTGCTTCTTTCGACGTTGTTGTTGCAGCTCTGAGCTACCAACTTCTCAGTTAATGCAAATGCAGTCGGGTGTGAAAGTGTTTGCATGTAAAGTTCGACTGGCTGGATAATTCCTTTCTGATCTGTGATGTCACAGTACCCTGAAAAACGTTTTTCAGAATTCGGCAGCCCGAGACAAAATTAAAAAGGTTGCTTTGTCATACGGTTTTTGAGCTGTAAGTGACTTCAAATGCATCATATGGCCTGGCCATCTGAATTCTTTTACTCTTCAGTACGAACATTTAGGGCCTATTCCAATTCCTCCCTTAACCCTCAGCCTTTGGCCCTCAGTCTTGGCCCTTGAAAGTAATTGGCCACGGTTACATGATGTTTTTTAATTCGGAATTAATAATTTCGAATTAAACTATTTTCCTTCGAGTTTACATGGAAATAGTAATTCCGAATTGAGGTTTACATGGAAAACACTTTTTTTCAGCTTTATCTAATTCCGTTTAAGGTCTGGGGGTTGGGAAGGGTTCTGATTGGATGGGGGGGGGCGGACATCTTTACATCTACTGGAAGAAAACAAACTTAGCAACAACTCGATTAGCAACAACATTCCACTTATTTTTGACCTGGGTGGCGTCTCTATCTGCGAAACCTCCTTCATTTAACCTGGCCGCTACAACTTTGAAAAGCTCACAATTTTTATGTTTCCTGCCATCTGTTCTTTTAATTATTTCCAGTTCCTCCAAGCTATTTATTAAATAAATCGTCTCTGCTCTTGACCACTGTTTATTGCGTGCTGCCATCTTGACACTTTGTTTTGAAAACAAGCCCAGCACGGAATATAAGCGTCATCGCGACAGACGGGCAAGACAACTAGCTTGCGCAGAAAGACCGGAATTAATTTAAAGCGGAATGAGTGTATACATGACCGCGGAATTATTGTGTTTAGAATTAGTTAATTATTTAAACCTTGAGTGCAGTTATGTCTTCAGACTGTGGGGGGCGGCCTTACGCCAAAGCTACGTCCAGTCTGTGAAGAAAACGGTGACGACAAAGAAGAAGAAGAAGTAGTAGAAGAATGAGATACTATAAATATATTTAACGAAGACAGTAAGATAATTTCGTAACATTTACATCTTTATTAACTTACGAAAATACTTACATTTGGAGCTAGCTTTTTTAGTTGCCATTCTTTTTCGAAGACGTCTTGGCGAAAATATGCAATGCCTTCTGGGTAGCCCTTACTTCCAAGGGTGGCGCCGGAGAATCTCCATATTGAGGGCGATATAGTCCTCAAACTTGTCCCTCAACTTGACGTTGTGAGAATCGGGACAGACACAGGCACTTAACGGGAGCGCATTTTTAAGATTGAGGGTTGAGATTGAGGATTTTTTTTCTAATGTCATGTAGATGCACTGCAGTTTCAGTGTTTACACCCTCCCCATAATGTTGCATCTTCTTCACATATGCTTTAGCAAATTCCACGAATTTGATGGTTTTCTTTTCTCAAATCTGTATTTTTTTTATTTAATTTATTTATTTTTAGGTCCTTTCAAGCCAGACTTTGTCCTGATTCGCCAACACACCTACAGCATGATTCCTGGTGAGGACTTCAGGAACCTCGTGATTGGCCTACATTTTGGTGGCGTCCCAAGCATCAACTCTCTCTTCTCCATCTACAACTTCTGTAGCAAACCCTGGGTGGTAAGCAGACTTTAATAGCTCTCGTTGCTTGACTTTAACCCCCACAAAGGAGTCGTGAATCCCCCCCCTCAGCAGCTGCCAGCGCTTGATTTATTTGGGCTATTAAATGGAGCTGGAACACCTGTGTCTGGACCAGGAGGCCCCCCATCCCCAAACTTTATAAGCAACTCTGTAGCGACAGAAAAGAGTGAAAAACACGTGAATGCTTGCTATAAGTTTGCATTTACTTCATAACAGTAGTCTTGTCACGTCCAGTTTGAGTTTAAAGTAAAGCCAGAGCTGACACAGTTACGTCATGTATGTCATTACAGCTCTTTTATGTATTTTACAGAGTATAAATACCTTGTTGTCAGATATCGTTGATGCACCTCCATACGACTGAAGAGATCTTGTTGTTGATTTGATACAGCTGATCTCAAATACTGAATTATCTGTGTAGTAGTCAGTGCTTCAAAATAAAGGCTATTTTTATAGCACACAAATAGAAAAACACCCATTAAAAGAGGAAAAAGGTAATCTAGCCATTCACGTCCGCAAAAGTTTTCCATCTCAAAGTGGGTCTAGGTATCTCTCCCATTCACAGCCAATTCCTCCGGTACAGAATGTACCGAACCAATCGTGGCAGGAAGGAGACGGGCCTTTACGCGATTACTGATGCCGGACTGTCCAAGAGCCAGTATTTCAAAACAGCCAGGCTGGCTGCAGAATTTCTGATAACACCTTGGATCACCTCTGAAGACTTTACTGCAAAACCAACAACAGTCATTCAATGGCGTTCCTACTCCACTGCACGCCATTTCGGGTATCTTTTGTTTTTGGTTGTCGCTCTGCCTACGTCACATGCTTAATTTTGTGAATTGATTCGAACCCAGAAATAAAGATGTGAAATACTGTATTCATGAAATGACTGCTAGCAGTAGCAGTAGCAGTAGCAGTAGCGGTAACAGCTCGGTTCCTTCAGACGACCGTGGGGGATGGTGGGCGGGGCACTAGTCCGCCGCCAGGCTGAGCACATGGACCTCAGCTGCTGCAGGTCTTCGAGTGGGACCTCTCGCCGTGCGGAGCTTAGCCTCAGAGCCATGGAGCGACAGAGCAAGCACATCCTTCGTATCGTGATGAAACGTCAGATTTAAACCTCTATCCAAAATTATCCAGAGACCGTTTCTTCCGTGTCCAGTGGTACTGGAACCAGATTAATTCTTTGGATCGAAGACAAGTGGCTACATCCTCCCTTCCTGGTTGAAATCAAGGAAGATTACTTGCAGCACCTCAACTGACCACTAGGGGCTGGTAGGCATTTGCCGATTGTGCTAGTAAAAGTGGCATATTATGCTAGTGGCAGTGCTCGTTTTTTGCCCAAATTATGCTCAAATTATGCTCGCTTTTCAAAATTATGCTACTTTTTAAAAAAATTATTCTGTGCACAAACTTCACAACTCACAAGACAAGTTTGAAAATTTATTTTATTAATCCTGGCCTGACGTTCTGGGCTCGGTTGTTCAAAACCTGGGTAACTTTATCCGGTGGTTAGGCCTATACGGCGGATAAATCTGCTATCCAGCGGATAGTTATCCAGCTTACAAAAATAGGTTGCACAAAGCCTGGATAGTGTGGTGGATAACTATCCGCGGATAGCTTGCTAACCATCGCGTTTGCGCAAGGTTTTGCACTCAAATGGCCTTCAGTTACCATGGATAATTATGCAGATTTCGAGTAAACAACGAACTGTGCGCATGCTAGCAGCGCGCACAAATACAGTGAAAACTAAACCATGCAGTTTCTGACAAAGCCCTGGATAACAAATTTAACATTGAATAATCTCACTCGTTTCTGAACCATGCAGTCCTTGCGGTTCGGTTTCATCGAATTCCCGCGGTATCTCAACACAACTCAAAAGCAATCGCAAAATAGGAGTGGAACCAAATGTTAATAGTAATCTATCGTTTTTAGTATCTGAGATCTTCTTTTTCTTGAATTATTCTAAAATTGTGCTATTAAGACAAGAAAATATACGGATTATGCTAGCAGTGCTACTTTTGGATTAAGGGCAAAAATTATGCTCAATTCCTCAGATTATGCCAAAAATTATGCTAGCACAATCGGCAAGAGCCTCGGGGCTGGCTCCAAAAGTGAGTCAGGCTCCATTGTACCACGTGGGATACATTTATCTTAATAACTTCTCCCGTAGAAGGATCTGCAAATTGTTTCTTTTGAAACAAAAGCTTTTTAACCCAGCAGTTTATATATTTTAAAATAATCAGAGGGGTGTCACCCCAGCTCTCTATGTCGAGTTTCAACGTAATCCATCATGCAGGTGTCATGTGGTCATAAATGTCAGGTGTAGCTCCCATCCAACCTTGCCTGCCCTCCGCTGCCTGAACATCTGCTGCCCGTCTCATTTCTTTCTCTTCTTCTCTTGCAGTTTTCTCAGATGATTAAACTCTACCACTCTCTGGGCCCCGAGAAATTCCCCCTGAACGAGCAAACCTTCTATCCCAACCACTCGCAGATGGTGAGTGCCTCGCAGACATTATCCTTCATCCAACAGGACAGAGAGCAAAGACAACACAAAGTCACACCACCAACCACTTCGTTTTTCATTCAGTCTTTATTATAAAAATAGAAAACACAGAAATTAAGTCAAACATTTCTATATCCCCATATAATAAGGAAATAACGCAGAGCCCCACACAAATCAGTTATCAGTGTTTCCACACAGACTGTACACAGCTTTCTCGATTTGATTTTTTTTTCTTCTTTTTTTTTTTTCTTTTTGAGATCAAAGTCGACCGATTGTTTCTGTGTTTAACAGACGATATAGTTTACACAAACGAACCACAGAGATAACGACACAGACATGCCACAACCGGAGTAAAAGCCTCATTGTCACTTCAGATCAAAATCTAAATGATTTTGATGAATTGAGCTCATCAGGTCACGATTGACTACTTATATATAATTTAAACCAACTTTTGAAGAACGATAAAATATCAATGCTACTTAAAAAAAAAGGGTATGAAATAGAGGGAATATAATTTCCTGTTCCTGTATTTCTCCTAATTAACTCCCCTGGCGGTGATGCTAGATACGACCGTGGGGAATCGTCAGCTGCTGATCGTCATGTTAATAAATTTTTGCTATGCTGTTATTTTCAGAATTTGCAGTGATGGCAAGCTACAACGTAATTATGAGATGTTTAATGTTTGTAAAGCTGCTGCCCAAGAAGCGGTTGTACTCAGCATCAAAACTGAGAAAAATGTCATGTTAGGGTTAGTTTCATTTACGTTTTGTCTTGGGAGGCGCTATTATTACAGAGGGAGCATTTAGATAAAATATGTTGGAATTTGAGTAGTTAAATCTAAATACATTTCAGGAAATGCACCTTCCCTCCTTCCCAAAGTTAAAATAATTAAAAAATACGCAGCAAAGAATTGTACCTATAAGCTAAAGCTAGTTTAGCATAACATGGCTAACCTGTCCAACCACAACCATTCAGATTCGCTAAAATTTGTATCTAGAACTTTATTTAAATCCAGTTGTTTTCCATTTTTTTCTGTTCACTATGTTGCTGCCTGTTAGCTGATCGTAACAGTAATGTGTTTGCTAACCAGCGCAGCTAAACGCTTGCCCGTCTTTAGCCTCATATTTAACATACAAACATGAACGTGACGCCAATTTGCTCATCTATCTTTAACAGGAAAAAAAATTGAGTGTGTATCCCAAAAAAAAAAAAAAAAGTTTTTTATTTCTCATTTAATAAACTCCTTCCATTAATCTTCGAAAGAAAACTCGTTCATGGCACCGTTTTTTTTTTTTTTAAAAACCAAAAGTGACAAAGGAGCTGTTAGTCTCTTTGAGGCCAGTCTGCGTCTGTTAATGGAATGGACTGAAGGGAGGTAAAGATAAGAAAAACCCGAGATGCGAGCAGGTGAAGAATGGATTTAGTGACAATATGTTACTTTGATTTATATATATATATATATGTCCATTTAAAATAGTTAAATACAAAAGATTGAATATACATTTAAAAAATATCTGATTCTCTGAAACCTCTGTTTATACTGTACTGTCATTGGACTGTTGAGTACCAGCGAAGGGAACTAGAATTAAAACACAAAAAGTACCTTACAATAAAAATGATGTTTGCCCTTCACTGTGGACCTTGTTGACCTACTTTATTTTTATTTTTTCTTGCCTTCTGTTCTGCACATACACCACATGGTTAATGTGTAGTCTAATAAAACATAAATAAATTTATTACAGAGGTTTCAGCTGAATCGATTCAGTTCATTTCTATAGCTTATGTTTATATACAGCAAAAAAATAAAATATCACAATCTCAGCAAGTAATGAGATCCTCCTTGTGTTGGCACTGCATTGCTTTTAACTTTCTTTTTTTTAATATATATATATATCTATATAGTGCACAACAGAAAGGGGGGGTGGGGGGTCCGTATGTAATGCAACTGCAAAATGAGTCGCGCCACAAACTTGCGGGGAAGCAGAGATGCCTCCGTCATCATAAAGACAGATTTTACAGTAAGAACTGAACATTATCGATGAATACCTCAATGTGACAGAATACATTTTCACAAGGTTTCTGGAAGCAGAATAAAAAGGTATACATTTTTTAGATCATGCACGCTGGCACTAACTGTGTTGATAAAGACTCTTGGCAGTATTGCTATCAAGCGCTCTGCAGGAGCGACAGGTTTGCGTCTCCAGTTCGCCTTCATTTTGAATCTACCATTTCTCACAAATTCAATTTCATAAAGTAACTTTAAGGTCTTATTTCCTTGCTTTTAAATGACCTGTAGTATACATAAACGATAGTAACACTAGGAAACTAGCGGCAGGATGCTAATTAAAACTAGTGACACTTGATACTGAACAAAATATTATTTCTTTTGGATATTAGCCATTTAATTCTGACAATCCCAGTAGAGGTTTATCATCATTGTGTACTTCATAATGGCCCTGTCTTTATCTGGGACAATAAAAATAAAAAATAAAAATCACAAGTGCTACAAACAGGCACTATTATACATTTGCTCTTTTCTGCCTCTTTAAAGGAGGCCACCAGCCTGGGCCAAGAATAAGAGTCCTACGATACTCTACAAATGATCAGGGATGGGACGGAGTCTGGGGGGGGGGGCAGTGAGTTTTAGCTGGGGTGCATTTGGATTCAGGGGTCTGTGGCGTTGATGGTGGTTTTGTCTCGGATGGTCATGCCTCGGTACCAGCTGCAGTAGCCCTCCTTCTGCTGGATGCAGGCGTAGTGCCGGGACTGGTAGCCAGGATAGCCGAAGTGGGACAGCATGTCCGTCCATAGGCACTCGTTCTTTGAGGTCACGAAGCAGGGCAGGTAGTGGCACGGCTTGATCTGCAGAGACAGACAGATTTATGATGTAGCCTCGAAGCAGGAAACAAAACTCTTAACCGACGAAATCTCTAGTCGAGACTCGCGAGGCGTGTGAATATTTAGATTCTGTAATATTCAGGAAGAGATGTCCACCAGTTTTACCCCGTTGACATTTACATACTGGACCATAAATGCACACCCTCACATGCACTGAACCAGCATTACAAAGACGAAAGCGTGACGTGATGTTGTCAAGCCAAAAGCAACTGGAAAATTATTGTTTACATGGTGGGAACATCTTCATTAGCCGTTTCAATTGGCTCGTAACTTGACCTGAATGAATGCAGCTTGAGCGCATCTGCGTTCAATCAAGCGTTTCATCTAAAAATCGGACTGTGATGTTGCACCTGATTTCATCTTCTGTTCAAAGACTCAGAAGTTCCTACTTATCCCCACTTGGTTGGCGGGATAACTTAAACTGTTAGACACAAACTAGATTTCTGTTATCAAGTTAGTGCTCGCAAGGTCATGCCAGTAGAAGTAACCCAACGATAGAGGCTACCTGCGGTGCTCATTTTTAATCCACTAGGTGGCAGTAATGTGGTGCATTTGGGGCTTTTTGTGGACACTTCCGGTAAAGATCGCAGCAAGCCAAAACAAGTGATATGGATCACTCATTTTACATCATTTTTCTACCTTCAAACAACCCTGGTGTGCTACTGCGATGCGCAGGGTATGAACTTCACATGGATCCACAGCAAAGAAGCTACACATCTGTCCCTTCATGGCTGACAGAGCTCTCTACCAGATGGAAGGCTGCCAGCGTCTTTGCTCTTGCTACGTTTAGCATTAAAATATGAGACCAGTTGTGTGCTTTATTGTCTGAATATCAACAAGAAAGCTCATAAATGTACTTTCATATGATTAAAGACGTTCAGTTTAAATGGCACCTGTTCTGTTTTCGTCTTAAGGCCTTAATTAGTCAACAGTGAGTTTACAGCGCAGGTTGTCTCTGAATTAGCTTAATGAGCCATTGACTGGTGAAATATCCAAATCTCTTCCATTTTAGAAATCAAAACATTTCACTACATGCTCTTAGTGCAACACAAAATCTTTCATTTTACTGCAGCTGCGTCATGGAGGCAACTCTGTAAATAACTAAGTGCTATACTGTAAACCCATCCTGGCAGCGGCGTGCTTTGTGCTATGAAATGTTTAATTAAGCCATCTCTCTGAGGTTAACAAGTTGTTAAGGATTCAGTCAGACTTTGCTCTGCCTTTTTCATGCGTCATTACTCCAGGTGTTTCAACAATGAATGAATAGACGGCACCTCGTCTAAAGGAAGATCACTTAGCTGCTCCGAGACGTGACGAACGGAAAGACTGCGTTTAGCGGCAACAAAAGTCGGTTCCTGGCTGCGAAGAGCTGCGCTTATTTGGGAGTAAATGCACGGGCAGATTCAACTGGCGCATTAGAAAAGGCACTTCCCACTTTGGCTGCGGAGGGTTTGTCCTTCACAGTTCAGAGATGTTTCACGTAACTTCCCCGCTTTGAAGAGAGTCTAATGATCTGTGGAGAATAATTTTCTAGCGGTTACGACACGCTCCCTGCTTTCTATTGCAGCAAATCATCGTTTGTGAGGGGTTTGCGGGGAAGGTGGGGCGTGATTAATAAGCACGATGATACTTTTGCTCGCGTTGCAGCTTCCCGACTTTCATTCTGGAGCCTCGGCTGACGGATGGCTTTCTCTGGACTGCAACCTTATAAAACTCTGAGCACAATTTACAAGCTCTGGCCCGAACCAGGAACAAATGGCTCTCGCTGCTAATCCACGTACTAAAGGGGGGGGGGGGGCCTGTGAGCAGATGTCCAGGACGCTGCCGTACAGTAGGACATTTGCGAGCCGGGCCGGCAGCTGCACAGCAGCGAGCTACATGCTCGGGGTCACACGGAGCTGGGAATGAAGACTTGAGCCTCTTCCAGAGCTGTGACTTCATAACTCCCAGCGATGGCAGTAAAACTTGTTTTCTGCATTTCTGTCTCTGTTCAACATCCATTATGTACATTAGTGGAAACTATGTCCCAAGAATGAGCTTGTTATTCCATCTTAATAAAAAAACAAAACAAAATAAAAGTGACAGTAGAATGAGTGGTTGTGACCAGGTTGACCCCTCGCTCACAGAAGAACCATAAATATCTCAGTAATTCCTTCTTTAGTACTTATTAACAGGCGCCCCTCTGGCCCTTATGTGAGCAGTCTCATGGTTAGTTTTTGATGGAGCGCTGAGGCACAGCTAACTCATTTTCCCTTCCTTTAGTTCCCACGTACCCTGCAGTTGCAGCCCAGCTGGTAGCGATGGTTGATGCCTTTCTTCTGCGCCAACGACAGACGCTCCCACCTTTCGTTGAAGTTGCAGAGTCCCGTGTAGACCTTGCCGTCATAAACGCGACCTGTAGAAGGCGAAAAAGAAAAGAAAAGGCAAAGCGGTGATCAACAGGCTGCGTTGAAACTGAAGGGAGGGACTGGATGTAATTTTTAGACAACAGCCAGTCAAAACTAGGTCAGAATGTGAAGTGAGAAGCAGTTTCCATCCAGACTAAAAATCTGTTTTCGCCTCTTTAATTTTAACTTTGCTAGAAAGCCAGAAAGTCAGAAGTTTGAACTGGAACGGCCCCCGAAGTTCACGTTTAGGGAGCTGTGGAAACGACTAAAGAATCCAACATGCCTGCTACTCCCATCAACAAAGTTCAAACTCAGCTAATTTTATGAGTTTGCAAGAGGACAAACTCATTTTCATTAAAAAAAACAACTGTCTGATATCACAACAAAGCATTTTTTTTTCTGCTGACGATTTTGAAAAAAAAAACCCAAAAACAACTTGTGATATCGCAGATAGATCTGGAGTAGCTATTCCCTCTAAAGTCTTCATCTTCATTATCAGTGGACGATCCTGCAGACGTGGCCCGCTCCACGTCCATGTGGTGGTATCGCATTTCCTGCCAATACTACAACTTTTTCAACGTTTTCAAGCACTTCCAGCTACAGCGCTGAAGAAGAGGACCTGCGCTGCCATCTAGTGTTCGGTGATGTATTTGCAGAGTGATAAAACCGCAATAATCGTAACATGCTACCTGCTAAGCAAGTCAAGCTTTATTCATCATGAGGAGAGAAAACATGACGCCAGTTTGTTAACGGAAACCGTCATTTTTGCAGTTTAGCCTAATCAGTACTTTTGAAATACAGTGCTACCTCTACTTACGAACATTACGAAATGCCTCAACGGGAAAATATTGCCTCTTGTTACGAAAGAAATTTCAGTATACGAAAGTTTACAGAACGTAAACATACTTATCGGCTCTGTATCTCGGTTTGAAAGCGGTGCGTCCCGAGCTGCTCTGCCATTGGCTATCGCTTAGCATCTTCCTGGCATCCCATTGGCTAGGAGGGCCCCTTGTCTGTCTGAGCGTAACCCAGCAACCCAGGTAAACGAACAATTATTACCTCTGCCAAGGAGGTTATGTTTTTGCCGGTGTTTATCTGTCTGTTTGTCTGTGTTCAAGATAACTTAAAAAGTTATGGATGGATTTTGATGAAATCCTGGATTCTTTCAAATTTTCGATAATTGTTGCGTTTAGTGGAGTTCTGCGCTCTCCGAGTGCTTTTCTAGTTCTAACATGTATTTCTTACAGGTTTTTATGTCATTGCATGTATTATTTATGAAATTTTTAAAAAAAAATTATGTTCGAATTTTGGGGGGCTTGGAACGGATTAGGGCATTTACATGGAAAAACGCGTCTCTACTTACGAAATTTTCAGGTTATGAAACTACTTCCAGAACCAGTTAATTTCTTAAGTAGAGGTACCACTGTACTGCTTTATTTTTGTAGTAATAGGTTGACCTGAAATCCACGTGGATCCGAGGTCTAATATTTTCTGGACACGTCTTCACTCGCGGGATCTGCGTTCGTGCTGCTTCGTTATTTAGATTTGATTTAAAAATCGTTCGTGGTGCAACTAGGGCTGGGCGATATGGACCAAAAGTCATATCCCGATATATTTAGGCTGAGTATCGATGTACAATATATATCCCGATATTTTTTTTCCGCAAAGTGAGAGCAAATGTTCAGTCAAAGCCAAATAGGACATGTCACAAGTAGTTTTATTGAAACCAGCTATTTCAGTGAACAGTGGCAAAATCAAATGAAATAAATAATAAACAGGTTTCTTCACCTGGTTCATGAAAAAAATGCTCAGTTGTTCAAATAATAAAATGGAAACAAAATACTGTAGTGCTTCTCGTGCACAGTAGTTGCGACTGGGAAGCTCAATGTCTCTGGTTCATAGTTTTTAGTAGCTTTTTGGATCGGACTTGTTCTACAGTTGCAACAGGGACCAGCAGAGCAAGGGTAACAGCAAATGTAAACTATATCGATATGTACGATATAGTCTAATTCCTTATCACATTTTAAAATATATTTATATAATTTCTATATCGATATATCGCCCAGGCCTAGGTGCAACACGGGAAACCGCGCGCGTTGCGCCATCTGACTTGTTTATCGGAGGTAAGACAATCTCACACAGTAAGCCCATTTTAAGCCAACACCCCTATTCCTGAATATTTAAAAGGTCATCAGACTTGTATTTTTAGCGTTGGACCATTCGCAGCGTAGCCGCTCAGGTGACACCGCTGCAGCCACCACAACATCACAGTTCGTCCCCTGAACACTGCAGTCATCACAAGGGAATCTGACAGCTCACAAATATGCTCTTCTTCGACGCCCCCCTGCAGCCCCCCCCACCTCCCAGCAGGATTACCAGTGTCACTTGCCGGCTGATTACGCGGCGACTACTGCTAAGATATCAGTCAGGCGCTCAGATGATGGGGGGGACCCAAACGGGTCGTCCTGGAGGCCCCCGGGGGTTGGAATTGCTCATAATGCAGTCCTGGTCATATGCAGGACTTAATTATAGACGCCCCGAGAACAGAGAGAGACGCTAATGATGTCACTCGCGCCCCGGCAGAGTAAACATAGCCGCCGCTGCCCGGCAACGCTGGGCCGGTTGACCCGATCCCCGTGGTGGAGCTGCAGTATTTACATGTCGGGGACTAAGCGACAGTTATACACACCGAGCTCTGCGGGGTCCAAAGTAAACTGGACCTCTGTTGGAAATAGCAACTCATAAAACACTTGCGCAGTCGCTTCCTGTTAGCTGTTAATTACAAGTTATTTGAGAGAGAAAACCGTCGTTTCTGGCCTGAGAAGCTGAGGTGAATGAGTTCAAAACATTTAAAAAAAAAAAAAAAAAAAAGCCCCCTGGTTTGCTTTCTTGCTCTGTGACCAACGGTAGATTATAAATAGCAGGAAAGTTTGTGTCACAGGACAAATGAAGTCCTTGGAGAGGAGTCGAGTTGGGAGGGGGGGGGTCTTAGGTCACACAAACTTGCAATGCTCGTAGAAATGCGTCACATTTACAGTCGGCGCATGCACCAGATCAGGAGAGTAAAACACACCTGTGATCAGGTACTGGTACTTGTTGATGTCAAACTTGACGCCACACAGACTCTCGGAGGCGTCCGTGTAAATGTGCTGCACGTGCTGGACTTTGTCAAAGCCTTTGTACATCTGCAGGGAGAGAAGAAAATATACATTTCAACGGTGAATATAATTTTAAAAAAGACAACATTCAAGCCCCAACTCTGACTAAGAAATGCAGTTTCAGAGTCAATCTGCACACACGAAAAAGAAATAAGATGTCTGACGGGAAAGACGCAGCCTGAGGCCTGATCCTTATTAGATCGTGTTCAACACTTGCTCCGGCTTCGATGCCGTTTCGCCAGGTACGGATCCTGAGAGTGTTTGCTTTGAGAAATGCCATGTTTTTTTGTTTTTTTCTTGAGTAATTTATTTGTCTGGGAACAACAGGAAATCCCTGTTTAGACGCACTGCGCTCAGAAAAGCAGAACAAACTGTTACTTGGGCCAGAACCCGCGGCGCTCTGAGGAAGCCAAAGACATTCGTCTCAGAGGATTTGCTAAAATTTGGAGGAAACTTTTTAAAAAAAGAAAGCCACGGTTTGCAGTACAAACCAACTGTACATGGAACGGACGGATAACCGCGCAGGTCCAAAGGTCGCGTCTTGTTCCCGGGGAGAAACCCCGTAGCTGTGCTCCGCCGACACGAGGCCACTTAATGCTTTCGTAACAATGTGGGATTGTGCAGATGCGGAGCATGACTCTGACGAAATGTTTACACTCGGTGCGAGGAGTTTGCTTGAGCTGTAATGCCCGTAAGCCCGCTAATCCTCCAGCCTGGCTCCTGTCGAAGCGTCAGGCTCATGCCAGCATCTGTCAGAAATTTGCAACGTTATGCAACAATGTAGAGGAAGTGGGGAGCGGGCTTTCAGGATGTGTGACCTGAACTGCATCTGAGGGGGCGGAGTCCCTGCATCACACAGTTTAGAGTCGGTTCTGTCTGCCGACGCTTAGAGAGATTGGAGATGCCGTTCAGCGATTGGCCGAACGTACAGATCACGCCGAACGAGCCGCGGTCCTCCGCGGCAACCGGTCGGTAGCGTTCTAAAGTACCTACAGTTTATCTGACCTACATAATGGAGTCCCTCACTGCTGCTGCCAGTAGTCCAGCTGCTGGAAACATCTGCTCGGCTCTAACTGACGTCCATATCTGTCATCGCACCAACTGCATTAGAAAACCTGACATGATCTCCCGCCTCTAACACGCGTGTAAAATTCAGCACTGAATGTTTATTCATCCAGTCTCCTGCCCTTCAGCAACATCAGTGTTTCACAACACTGAGGCGTCGTCAGCTGGTCTCGCATCAGCATGAAGCATGAAACAGGTGGCTTCACCTGGTGGCGCATTCAAGTAAAACAGCTGATTTACGAAAGATATCCAGGCAGTTGCACGTCCCTCCAACTTTTTTTCATTTTTAATTATTACTCATCACTTCACCGTTAGCAACCGAGAGCTTCAAACTTTCGTAAAAACATGGGTCGATTAGCTTGAATCACCAAAACACTTGAAACTAGCGATAGCGGGTAGCTTGTTTGTTGTTATGCTATGCAATGTTTTTGCTGGTCTTTATCTGTCTGTGTTCAAGATAACTCAAAGAGTTATGGATGGACTTTGATGAGATTTTCAGGAGTTGTGGGAAATGTGAAAAGGAAGAACTGATTTCATTTTGGGTGTGACTCGGAAGAAATCCTGGATTCTGGATCACTTTCAAATTTTCGATAATATTGCGGTCAATGGGGCCAAAAATGTTTGTTTCTCAATATCTCTGTTAATTATTGCCCAAAACTCATGAAATTTGACTCAGGGATTGACAATGGGAACCTCTATCAAATTTCAAAAGCTGAAATTTGAATCCAGAAGGCGGATTTTATCGCAATCTGTAAATCGCTATATGGGGGAATTGTGCTCGGCGGAGGTCTGCGCTCTCCGAGTGCTTTTCTAGTTTTAAAAATAAAATAAACAGAAATTTGCAAATTGTGTTTTTATAAGTGACTGGACACATTGTGTAACATATTGCTACCAAATGTTGTACATAACTTTTCGTGATGCTTTGTGGGATACAGTTAGTGGACTAGTTAGCACAGTTAGCATTGCTGATAAGACAGGAATGCTAAATGAAGAGCGGCAGCACAGCTGGCTCAAACAGCTGGCTTCCTGCTCACCCGTTAAAACCGGAAGGTCTGATTCACGAGTTTTGAGTCGCGGCTTTTGAAACGGTCCGGCGCCGTCAGGAAGCTAACTGGACCGCTGACCGCGGCAGCGTCAGCTGCAGGAAAACCGACGGTCTCACCTTCATCTGCTTGACCGTGTAGCGCATCGTCCCAAACGGACCGTCTCTCAGGAGCTTCTTGCCCACCACTTTGGCTCGGATCACTGTGAAGAAACAGACAACCACGTTCCCGTTAGAAGACAAGTTTCAACCTTCCTTTTTCAATCAAACATCATCCTGCGTCAGCCAGTAGGAGGCGTCGGTGCCTCACTTGGGAAGACCATCGTAGGACCAACTTGGCACCATAGCTGATCCACTTATCTGATTTTTAAACACTGAAGTGGCTTTTAATTCAGATAAAAGAATAAAAGAGGACATATCTGCATGTGACTCCTCCCATCCGGGTTAGGTGTGTGAAAAAAATCGATTTGGCAATATATCACGATTTTCGGCCGCCCAATATAATATCGATTTTTTTTCAAAAACATCGATAAACAACTCAATTTGTCCTCTAAATGATCAATATCATCTGATGAACATATACAGCAACTTTTCATCTCTACTTTTAATTTTGATATTAACTGGGTAGAATATCGCAATACATCGTGATATCACGATAATATCGTATCGTGACCCCTGCATATCGTATTGCGAGGTCCTTGCCAGCACTCACCCCTAATCTGGGTGTAACCGGTATGAGGAACCACTGCCACCTCAAACATCTACTTCAGCATTTCAGTAGCGGTTCTAAACGGGCCTCCATCTACACGAGCGTCAGAGATCCAGAAAGATCTTATCCGTCCGCAGAACCCTCATAAACGTCGGCGAGGTGAGGAAACTTGGCGACGGCTTTTGATTTGTTTGCTTTCACTGATGCCGGAGTGAGGAGGCTTTTTTGTGAACGCCTGGGAACAGGGGGAGCGTTCGGGACGAGTCAGCGATCGTCTGAGCCGCAGGAAAGGACCGACCCGGTCCTGCGGGTCCTGCATAAGCACCGGGTCCTCTGAAGTTCACCTGCTGCCCGAATCCAAGCAGCCGCAGACACAACTAACACTGGACATGTTTGTTATCTTCTCCTGCTGGAATTTCCTCCCCACATTCTTTGGGGGCTCACATTCCTCAGGGAAGGGGGGAAAAAAAAAAAAGAGGCAGGTTTTCCTTTCTTCTCACCTGGAGAGAGAAATATTCTTTCATCTGGATTTGAAAAATGGAAAGTGGGCAACTCAAAAGGTGGAAAGTCAAACTCTGGACAACCTCCAAAAGCGTTAGCTAAGAGGTTTCCAAACTTCACAACTACGCAAGTTCCGTATCTGCATCCAGGTTTGCTTTTCCTTTTCCGTTTAGTCGTGTTTGCAAATGAAAAAGTACAACGTTGAATGCCGAATTTCCAGCCAATCTGCACGTGCAAATACGAGTGAATACCAGTCACCTCAGCGTTCGCTCCCGACCGCTCCCCGTCCGTCCGCCGCTTCCTGAACTCTCCCTCCAACTCCTGCCCGGCCCATTAATCCGTCAGCCCTTTTAATACGATCCCAGCCCGCCATTACACGTTCGACCTCTGCTAAATGTACCGAAATGCTGTTTGACAGACGGCCCGCCGCCGCAGTTTACAGCCGAACCTGAACATAATTACACAGGAATCCGTGGATATAACAGGATGCGTTTGACCCAGTTAAATGCACCTCCGTCATTATTTTCAAATCTTCCTCCGAAAAAACCTGTTTTCTTACTCCGTCCTGACCTCAAACGCAGCCTTCGGGAGCCACAAATGTCCGGCTGTAAAGAACCGCGGGTCAGCTGATTGGACCGAACCACGTCCAGATAATACCCCTCTTGTTGGCCGGCGGCCACTAATTGGCCACCGATGGTGTCGTCGCTCAGGGTGGGGGGGGGGATACGTGCACGGCCCGAGCTCCTCTGAAGAGGAAGGATTCGTGTCGTTGGCCTGCAGTGACCTCTTGACCTCCTGCAGCTGCAGCTGTTACACTCACAACTGCAGAGCTTCATGCCAAACAGCCGCCATTACAAGTGTTGGACTTAGTTTCTTAATGTGATTCACATGACTCTAATTTAACTGGAAGTTACAGAGTAGCGGTGTAGAACAGTGGCTTATTTTTTGAGTTTATTCTAACTAATTCAAAAAAAAACACAAAGTTCTGTTTGAAATTGTTTTGAGTTCGATCAGAAGCAACTATTTACTCGATTGATATTGCTGTAAATATTGTTCAGTTTTCTATAAATCGCCGTCTCTACACACTGTGATGATGTCATCACTAATTAAAGAAGACCCACAGATGGCAACTTGTTCAGCCTGCGAGATAAACATAACCTGCAGCGAAACAGCTGAAATGTTTGGGACAAAAAAAAAAAAAAAGGAATAGGCCCATTTCTTAGTAATAGCATTATTTTTAAGTACAAAGCACTTAATTTAAGTTGTTTCTCCCTTTTTAGAAAAACAAAAGTGCATCAAAAGTGACTTCAAGACGATTTATCCTTCTGTGTAGCAGCTACGTACGAGGCTACACGCCGTCTGTTGCTTTTACACTTGTGTTTTATTGTTTACGTCGTTTTGCAATTCCACCACCAGCCACTAGGTGGCAGTGTGGGTTCTTCTCTGCAGCGCTGCAGATCAGTGTGTCAAGTTTCCTTTGGTTTTTTTTGTTTTTTTACTTTCTTGACTGAGCTGTTAAACGTTGAGCATCAGTTGTTTTTCCAGACATCGCAGCAGACTAGCATTCTACCCGTCTTAAAGACGGAGAAGTAGCGGCGGTAAAAAGTAGACCCAACCTACCAATCGGACCAGTTGTTGCATAGTTACAGTTGGACAGAGGTGCCTGTCAAGGCCTGGTGTAACAGCAGAAGTATAAATCAAATTTTGAAGATTCTACAATTTAACAAGCTGATATTACTTATTTAAAAGAAAAAAAAAAAAAACAGAGTATGTTCTTACACTGCTTCCATCTTTTTGGCCGACTCAAAGTCGTTCTGAGTTCATATTTCAGTTGGAAACTGAATCTGCAGTTTCCAACACCCACGAGTCATTTTGCTCCATAAGATCCAAACCAGTGAAAAGAGTCACTATTTGTACTAAAAGTTTGTTAACCAAAATGATGCCCGAGTCAACCTTAAAGCCTTTTGTTCTTTGGCTGCAGATTAACGGTACCAGCGGGACCGACTGAAGCAACTCTGAACCCGAGCCACTAAATCCTGAGAAACCTCACTAAACACGACAAAACGCCAGTGCAGCGAGGCTCATAAATGTTTTTGCAGAGGATATGAAACACATTTTCAAGAGTGGGTGGCTTTTTGATGATGAGAGAGAAGTAGCGCATCTGGCAAAAAAAAAAAAAAAAAGAAGAGAAGTGGATCCATTTTTCATTCAGTAATCCAGCTCCCGCCTTCAGCAGGGAATTATACTCGCTTCAATGCACATGCCACGTCTGAAGGTGAGCATGTAATCGAGTTAAACATTCATTTCAACCTACGTACAATGTGGAGAACTGTGGGCATGACAACAACAGCACCCCCCCCCCCCCCCCCCCCCCCCCCCCCCACCCCCTCACCAGGACGGCCTGTTTGTGCCACAACAAACAAAGCTGTCCAAATACACCAGTGTTTACACGACATTTATTTATTTTTGAACTGTGCCGCTTGAAATCAGACTAATTCAAATGCTCGGTCTGCTGCTGTAGCAACAACAACAGCAACAGAGGCCAAAAGGCAACACTTTCTGGCTTTTTTCTCTTTGGTGACCTTCTGTCAGGACACTTCAGGTGGAGCTAGAAACACTGCAGTCCACTGGTCGGTGGGCAGAGCAGACCACACTGCACCGACCCAACTGGGCCAGTTAGTGGAAACACGGTTCGAGACCCCTGAAGAAGACGTTAACGTGGTGGAGACCACTGGCTGAAGGAGGATGGCCAGTCTCACGACGGAGCAACCCGGGTCAGTAGAAGACCTTAACCCATAGAAAGACCCTTAAACCCAGTAAAAGACCCTTAACCCAGTAAAAGACCCTTAACCCAGTAAAAGACCCTTAACCCAGTAAAGAAACCCTAAACCCAGTAAAGACCCAGTAGAAAGACCCACAAACCCTTAAGAACCCTTAACCCAGTAAAAGACCCTTAACCCAGTAAAGAAACCCTTAACCCGTAGAAGACCCTAACCCAGTAGAAGACCCACACCCAGTAGAAGACCCTTAACCCAGTAAAAGACCCTTAAACCCAGTAAAGAAGACCCTTAACCCAGTAAAAGACCCTTAACCCAGTAAGACCCCCTTAACCCGTAGTAAGAACCCTAGAAACCCATAAACCCAGTAAACCCGTAGAAGACCCTTAACCCAGTAAAAGACCCTAGTAAAGACCCCCCAGTAAAAGAAGACCCTTAACCCAGTAAAAGACCCTTAACCCAGTAGAAGACCCATAACCCAGTAGAAGACCCACAACCCAGTAGAAGACGCTTAACCCAGTAAAAGACCCTTAACCCAGTAGAAGACCCATAACCCAGTAGAAGACCCATAACCCAGTAGAAGACGCTTACCCCAGTAAAAGACCCTTAACCCAGTAAAAGACCCTTAACCCAGTAAAAGACCCTTAACCCAGTAGAAGACCCTTAACCCAGTAGAAGACCCATAACCCAGTAGAAGACCCTTAACCCAGTAAAAGACCCTAAAACCCTAAAGACCCTTAACCCAGTAAAAGACCCTTAACCCCCCGTAAAAGACCCTTAAACCCAGTAGAAGACCCTTAACCCACCCCAGTAGAAGACCCTAACCCAGTAGAAGACCCTTAACCCAGTAAAAGAAGACCCTTAACCCAGTAGAAGACCCTTAACCCAGTAAAAGACCCTTAACCCAGTAAAAGACCCTTAACCCAGTAGAAGACCCATAACCCAGTAGAAGACCCATAACCCAGTAGAAGACCCTTAACCCAGTAAAAGACCCTTAACCCAGTAAAAGACCCTTAACCCTAAAACCCAGTAAAGACCCTTAACCCAGTAGAAGAACCCAGTAAACCCAGTAGAAGACCCTTAACCCAGTAGAAGACCCTTAACCCAGTAAAAGACCCTTAACCCAGTAGAAGACCCTTAACCCAGTAAAAGACCCTTAACCCAGTAAAAGACCCTTACCCCAGTAAAAGACCCTTAACCCAGTAGAAGACCCTTAACCCAGTAGAAGACCCTTAACCCAGTAAAAGACCCTTAACCCAGTAAAAGACCCTGAACCCAGTAGAAGACCCTGAACCCAGTAAAAGACCCTTAACCCAGTAAAAGACCCTTAACCCAGTAAAAGACCCTTAACCCAGTAGAAGACCCATAACCCAGTAGAAGACCCACAACCCAGTAGAAGACCCTGAACCCAGTAAAAGACCCTTAACCCAGTAAAAGACCCTTAACCCAGTAGAAGACCCATAACCCAGTAGAAGACCCACAACCCAGTAGAAGACGCTTAACCCAGTAAAAGACGCTTAACCCAGTAAAAGACCCTTAACCCAGTAGAAGACCCATAACCCAGTAGAAGACCCTAAGAAGACCTTAACCAGTAAAAGACCCTTAACCCAGTAAAAGACCCTTAACCCAGTAAAAGACCCTTAACCCAGTAGAAGACCCTTAAACCCACCCAGTAGAAGACCCTTAACCCAGTAAAAGACCCTTAACCCAGTAGAAGACCCTGAACCCAGTAAAAGACCCTTAACCCAGTAGAAGACCCTTAACCCAGTAAAAGATCCTTAACCAGTAGAAGACCCTTAACCCAGTAAAAGACCCTGAACCCAGTAGAAGACCCTGAACCCAGTAAAAGACCCTTAACCCAGTAGAAGACCCTTAACCCAGTAGAAGACCCTTAACCCAGTAGAAGACCCTTAACCCAGTAGAAGACCCTTAACCCAGTAAAAGACCCTTAACCCAGTAGAAGACCTTTAACCCAGTAAAAGACCCTTAAACCCAGACGTACATGCATCGATGGGATATCAGCCAGAGTCGTCAGGTGGACCTGCACAACATCAACGCTGTGGTTATTCATGTATATTCGTTTCCCATGATGCCTTTCTGCTATCTTGGAACCAGTTTTGCATTTATTGTCTGTACATTTTTCTAATCTCTTACCCGCTACAGCTCACTGGCTGCCTCTCATCTTCTCCTTTTACACTGACTGGACAGATCCGCAGCTCATCTGAGAGCTTTGTGATGAAAAGAATAAACAAATAAAGTCTTAGATTTAAATGAACCGAACTCCAGAGCGGCGGTGTGGTCAGAGGAGGGGGGGGGGCTGGAGACCCGATACGCCGGCTCAGGGGACAAACATCCCAAACACGCAAGGAATCCAGACCCGCTGACATCCCGTCGCATTTAAACGCGCCTTCAGGAAAACGACGGACATCTCTCGCACGCTTGCGTAACGGCTTCGCCAGCGACATCATCCGTCACCTGTTGACCCGCAGATGAAGAGGTGGGAGTAGCCGTTTAACTGAAGACTACATAGCTCATTAAAAAGGGAGGGTATGTACTTGTACCAGGATGATGTCATCACAGAGCCCTGGGCCAAGCACTGCTCCAGAACCACCGTCCCGCACTCGTCTGTCAATGCAAAACAAAACTCTCCCAGCGGAGCGAGGTCCATCCCTGCCAGTGGACCGATCAGAGCGTGAAGACATGATTATTACATTTCAAGGACGGAGCTCGTGTCCAGGCCTTTAATCTTGCGATTGGGAGGGACGCGGGAAAAGGAGCGTGGCTAATGGCTAATTTCCCCGTCTGGGACGGCCTTTTTAACCCAGCTGCTCGGCGACAGCTAACTGGCTCAAACAGCAGCCGGGTCACTCAGGTACGCAGCCTGGAAAACCGGTGGCAGGCGTTCGACCCGACTCAACCGTGGAACCAGCGTCACTCTTAATATCCAACTGGCCCAAAAAATAATGAGCGTCAAACAGAAAACAGAAAACGGAAAACTAGAGCCGTTTCCAAGCCTTTATCTTCATTTTGACTCATCCAGTTGGGCCCGTATGGGTCAGGGCCAAGAAAACAGCAGCAGCAGGCTTTGAACTCCACCGCAGGTCTCAAATTGAGAAGATCCAAGCTTTGTGCCTTTGATGTTCGACGGTGAGAATTACAGGGTTTCCCCCTCGTCGCATCAGGGCCTCAACCTCGTACCTTTATGTTTCCAACGTCTCCGTTTTAACGAGGTTAGGAGATGAAGGCAGGAAGGCGGGATTTAGTTCGAGCTCAGGGGAAAGACTGGACAAGGATTCGTTGGACACTTGGTACAACCCCGCCGCCTTCAACTCTTACTGTGATTTGTTACGACTTTAAAAATGGCCGAGGTTAATTAGTGACACTGGCGGTGTGACCTTGGTGTGCATCCTCCCAGTTTTTCAGAAAGACGTCCGTGGGCTGCAGGCGTTCGAAGTCTACTTCGTGCTAAGCCAGGACCTCGGAAAAGGGATTTGTGGAGCTCACGACTGATCGCTGTCCCCAATGAAGTCGGTCCCAGATGCTGTGCTGGCGACGCCGTGAGATATTTGAAGTTCTGAGGGACCGTTTGAGGAGGCTGCGTTTCTACTTAGTCCAAACTGGTCAGTTGGCTGGAGGCGCGGCAGCGTCCCCTGGTGGTTCAGCGGTTACAAAACACCGATGGAGACGGAGCCCTAAAGTCTCTGTTTCACATTTCAAATGTGGTGCTCTTTAGTGTCCTTCAGGCTAAATGTCTGACTCCTCCTCTCAAAGACACGATCGCGGAAAAATCAGACCATCGGCCCGAGTTGGCGCCGGTCCCGAACGAACTGACGCATGTCTGACGAAGACCCAACGGTCAACGTCTTATTTAGCAAAGCCTTGCTGTGGCAGAGAAACAGTCTCAAAGAAGGAAATTACACATTTGAGGGCAGAACGCGTCCTCATGGCGCGACGTTTTTCCCTCTCGCTGTTGATAGGCGTGAAACCGACGACTTTAGGTTATTCTCAAAGTAGAGGAGAGTTCGCCTGGCCAGTCGTATCCATCCACATCAGGACAGTGACCCGAGTGTTCCTCTGATCGGTTACATCACCATGCAATGGCAGTTTCGTTCTTGGCACTAGGGATGCACATGGTTAACCGTTTAACCGTTAACCGATAACAGTAACTCTAACTGATTAATACTAACGGTCAATTTGGTTTTTAAACTACGTAATTCAATCAACTCGTGGGGGCGTGTCGACAGGTGCAACAGGCCTCTGATTGGTCAATTCTACATCCGCGTAGAAAAGAGCGCGTCATCGAAAAAATGAGGAAGTACCCACATCTGTACGATTCTGGTTCTCCTCACTACAAAGACAGCACATATTCTAGTAATTCATGGAGGGAGATAGCGATGAATGTGGGTCTGGATACGGCCGAGACGGTGAGGAAGTGGAAAAACGCAAGAGATAAGTTTAGTAAGTTTAGCTAGTTCGTGATTGTCGCTCTTGCGTTGTGGCGTGGAATAACATAGCGGAGACCACGCTAGTAGAAATCAAAAGTAACGACGGCATCGCTTGCGGCAATTATCTTGCGTACACGACAACACGCGCAACATCGCGGCAGCAAAACCCTCCCGGACTTATCGGTTAACAGTTATTAGTCGTTAAAGGGCGTCGGTTAGCGGCCAAGTAGGTGCATCCCTACTTGGCACCAACGAGGAAATGAATTAGGATCGTAGGCAAGAGGAATAACGCTGTTATTGTTGGTTTTTAGGGGACATTTTTCCGTCTAATGGCATCGTTGTATTAGGAATTAAAGGGAATTAGACTCATCTGCTGTCTTTACAAGAACTGAAATTATTGAGGGTTCATTTTTTTTCCTTCTTCAGTGCCCTCATAGAAGGTTTTTGCTACGATTACAACTGAAATTTACATTTTTAAACCAAACAGTACACATCTTTTTACTTTTAAAACGAAGTGATGTAAACACAGATTAACCATGTTTTAGACCACTTCCTGAATGTTTTAAACCACTAAAATAACTGACAGGGACTAGATTATGCCGGTTACAGGTTCCCAGCCCCAACTGAGACGCCCAAAAGCAACGAAAGCCACTTGATGACATCACAACTCAACCGCAGACGTCAGTCCTCTCACTGACGGCACGAAACAACGCAAACAAGAGCGTTAGCTTAAAGTATTGCATCAGGACACAGCTGTGTGAATACTGCAAGCGTTCCTGCATAAACCACTCAGTAAGTCAGCGCTACACGACGGCGAGCCCATGGGCTGCCCGCGTCGCCGGCGCACCACGCGGGCTGCAGTTTATGAGAGTTTATTGTTCCAGGATGTTGTCAGGATGATACCGGGCCTCATGACGGGTTCCCGCTCTGCGTCAAATGGTATCAAAGCAAAACAGCAGCTCCGTCCGCCGCACAACTCGCCCCATCCGGGTCACCTCAGCGACCCGAGACAGCTTCCTGACCCTGAACGCCCCCCCCCCACAGGCCAGATCAGCTAATCCTGACGTCCAAACACAGAGGGCAGCTTGGACTAAAGCAGAACCAGTTCATATTCTGAGCACTGGGAGAAAGCATATCCAGGTAGTAAAGCAAGCTGTAAACACACACACACACGCACACGCACACACACACACTGCTGTTTGTGAAGCAGAGGCTTAAAATACCACACCGAGCAGATAAATAAGCAGGACTGCAAACACGTAACCTGAGTGCAGGTCTTTCTGCCAGCTGAGTCCACGCGCACAAAAAAAGGTACATGTTTATCTGGCCGTGCGCGCGCGCGAGTCCTTGATGTGAAGGAAAACACCTCCAGCACAGACAGGAATGAGAGAGAGGCATCACATGCATGTTTATAAGAGGCAGAGAGATGGGGGGGTAAAAGTGTAAAGATGTGCGCGTGAGTTTCCTCATTAGTTGAGGACACTTTGCGCACGTGACGCACGGTGATTTAAAGAGACTGAAGTTGAGAGGAGCGTCATCAGCGTCCTTTACTGACCAATAACTACCCAAACAAACATTAACAAACATTAATAAACATATAAACATCCGGGGATAATTATAAACTAGAGTTGGAGCAACATGTCAACAGATCAGCGCGTGCCGTCCTCTCTGCGCGCGCGCTCATCCCGCTGCTATAAACGTTTATGGACGTCTATCATTTAAAGCGGCAGCCAGGTAAAATCGACTCACCTATCTCCGAGTTGCAGAAGGCGTCCTGCGGGTGCGTGAGCGCGCACGAGCAGCCCTCCGTCAGCTGGTCGACCTGCAGGCTGCCGAAGACCAAGAGCGCGCTGATCAGGTGCTGGTACACCGACTGCATGTTTCCAAAGTTCCCGCTGCGTCTCTGCCGCTGGAACAACCCGTCCGGACTCCGACTGGATCCGCTGCACCTGAACTGGTCGTGGAGGTTCTGACTGAGACTCGAGCCTGTTTATGGGGGGGGTTTCTCGTTCTTATCTCTCTGCTCGCGCTTGAGCGTCTCTCCTGGTGGCGTGCAGCCGTGCAGCGGTTCATATAGTGTCGCGGCCACGCCCCCTCCCCGGCTCGCGGCCAATCAGGAGCCCGTGATGCCACGCGGACTCACGGTGACATAGGTAATGGAACTTGGAGCGGGTTCCGTCTTATTTTGCCAGACAGTACATAAAAGGACTACAGAAAAGAAATAATAATGCATTAAAAGCTGATTCACAGGGAGACAAAAAAAAAAAAAAAAAAAAAAAAAAAGCTGGGACAGAGTGTTAGTCAAGTGTTTTGACTGACTTCTAAAGCTTAAAAAAAATAATATATCTATTATGGGATAGGATAAAAGAAAATGATTCAATTTTAAACAAATCTGCTATAAATTATAAATCTATTTATATTCTTTTTCAGCAGAAAACAATGCTGTTCTTTGAAACACAATGACCAACTTGAGATCGATGCTGGAATCATGAACTATGACTGCAGCCGAAATCCCATTCATAAGCACATCACATCAGAATCTAGTTTTTCTAACTGTCTGTTTACATTATATGTCCATTATGTACATTATACGTTATAACAGCCATTCCTCAAACTTCAGAACACCGAAGGCCCATTTTGAAATGTGAAAAATCTCCGCAGCCCACTGAAACCTTTAATCACAACTGTGATCAACATTCTGGACTAGGAACCATGATCTGATATTAATGTGAGGGGTCAACAAATAAGGTGACACTTGTCATATTAAGTTAAGATGAGAGTAGAATAACACTTAACTGGTTTGTTTTGTTATGTCTTAATGTTTTTAAATCATGTTGTTAATATTTTACAGTAATTAAAATCATATTTTAAAAAGATCGAGGATTTAAAATATATTTGATTAATTTTAATGACCTCTCACGGTCCCACCTGCAGTACCGTAACGGCCCACCAGGGGGCCGCAGCCCACACTTTGGGAATCACTGCATTATAAGTCCCAGCGTCCCCGCTGTCAGGATGAAGCAATCCAGGGAATAGGTCTTTGTTGCAGTTCCTCAACTGACCACCAGGTGCTGGCTCCATTGACCTCCATGTTAAAATGTCAAACTTCTTGTTCATCATATTTAAGGCCTGGTACAAAAGTCTCTTGGGTTTTCTTAAGGCCTCATTATACTCCTCAGACTACTACATGAGTTACGTAGTACGAAGTAGTCAAGGCAGTTGTATTGACGGACCTTTCGGAGTTCTCCGTTGCCTGGCTACTTCGTTTTTCCGAAGACCAGCCTACAACAGCGACAGTATCTTCTTCCGTACTGTCCCATGGCGTGATGTCATGGATTGTTTCTTTACATCTCAGCTGACGTACTGGGTGAAGTTTACTGGGTGACAGCGGCAGGCTCGCCCGACTGCAGTGCACGTACGAGGGGAGAGGCAGCCGGCGACCGGCAGGTCCTGACACAGCTCCGCTAGCTCTCGTTTCAGCTCCGGCAGCACTCGTTAATAATATTAATTATCATCCTTGATTAACATAAACTAAGCTGGCCAAGCTGAAACAGCTAACTGTAACTGGTAGGAGGGTTCCAGCAATTTTCTTCACACTGCCGACTAGTGGTCAGTCAAGGAACTGCAACAAAACCAACTTCCTGACTGGCTTTAGCCCTGAAGTGGGGGGGGTGGTGCTCGGGTGAAATAGTGCAACAGGGTTTAAGGCCTTTATTTCTGAAAACCCGACACAATATAGCTACTGCCCCCTGCTGGAGTATATGTGCAATTACACTTTAGTCCAGTGCAGCAAAAAAAGAAAAAAAGAAGCGTGTTCCCCAGGATCACACGCGCACCCCCTGGCATCGCACCCCCCCCCCCACACTATTTGAGAAGGACTGGTTAAAGGTGACATGTGACTGTCTTGTGTCACGTGGGGCTAAATAAAGTTAGTAAAAGCACCTCTGTGCTAAACATTTCCCACCTTTAACTACAAACACAATGAAATAACATTTGATTTTCCTTCTACAGCTTCTTCATCACATCTCTCACCCAGCTGCCGTCGCTCTCGCCTCGTCTGCTCTGATTAGGACGTGCCGACGTTACTCCCAGTCAAATTAGCCAGTTAAACTCTCGTCTTTATTTCCGTCCTGACTTCATGGCCCTGACTGGAGCTGCGTTATCTGTCTGCCGAACCGCGGGAGCTGCGTCGGGAGTTAACGCCGCTCGCAGTTATGTAAGCAACCAGAAATAATCAGGCCGGGGAACTCTGACCCTTAAGGTGCTTTCATTAACACTTATCTCTCTTTTAAAAGCCTTCAAGGCCAAATAGGGACTTCCTTCTGTGTTTAAAACGGCGCCGATAAGCTTGTGCTTCAAATTTCTGTTCTAAATGAGGAGTTTAATTTAAAAGAATCTTTACAGGTGGTTTTCTCATTCATTTTATACTGAGGTAGTTACATAATATATGTTTTGGGGTTTTTTTTTATATGTTAACAGAAACAACAAACAGGACATGTTGCTTCAGACTGACGCGATCCAGAGAAGCTGTTTTCACTGTTTCCATTCGATTCTTTACCCATGACTCACATCCAGAATACATCATCCACCATGTTTTCCTTCTTTCACTCTCAGCTGTGAAACCGAGCCAGCGGGCCTTCAGCGTCGTGTTCAGGTGGACCGTCTCGGACCAGCTGATAAGAACATTTAACAGTCTGTGGAAATTAATTCCTCGCCGTCGTGTTTTATTACTGCTGATGGTCCAGAGCAGCTTCAGCTGCGAAACATGACAGCTGTTACCCAGCGACAGCTTCTGCCCAGATGTTGCTCCAGCCTGTAGTGTCGCGCTCCAGTCGTCATTCGGCGCTCATGACATTCCTCAGCGTTTGGCTTCTGGATTTACGCTTTACACGCCCAAATGTGGCGATGAAAAAAAAAAAAAGGACAATTCGTGCTTAGAGGAAGTCAAAGGAGTGCCTCGTTTGGGCAACATAATATATGACTTCATTCATCCACGCAGAGGTGGAACATGTTGCATATCCCAGTGATGATAACCTGAACCAGGAAAGGATAAAGAACAGTCCCAGGAAGGTAACTTTGGTTTGAAAAGGGACATTTGCTTACAGACATAAACAGATCCGGTGCAGATAAGTGTATGTGTAACATCTGCCCACATTTTCTCTCTTTTCTTTGTATTTATTTTTCTTAATATGACTTTAAAAGTAATGTCCAGTTCTAATAAAATCATCTGATCAGCTCAGTGTCGGACAAATAGAACTTCAGTTGAAGAACAAAATAGTAATTTTTACTGTGCTGTTGTTTATTTAACAAAAATGAAGCAAAAAAAAAGAAAAAATCATGTGAGCAATACCAAGTACCCCCATGAT
This sequence comes from Hirundichthys speculiger, assembly GCA_018398805.1. NCBI lineage: Eukaryota > Metazoa > Chordata > Actinopteri > Beloniformes > Exocoetidae > Hirundichthys > Hirundichthys speculiger. Next base: position 179,684 of record JAGFBZ010000762.1, read on the forward strand.
TCAAAAGCTTGTAGATCTACCTTCAGCAGCTATAACCTGGAGTGGTTTAATCTCTTTGTGGCTTGTGAACGGGCCGTTTCCCTGGTCAAGATAGAAGGTTTAGGAAAAAGAGGTAGGAAGTGGCTGGATGGTTTGTTTTCCATCGGCTCCAGTTTGGGTTTTTTCTGCAGACGGAGTTGGACTCTTTACTTTGTAGACAAGAAGAAAGAGAATTTTATCAATGTGTCCGCTTTAAGCAAGCCGCAACCATCCCACCTCTGGACTGAAGCCTGACCAGAACTAAGTTTTGCTGCAGTTCCTCTACTCACCACTGAGTGCTGGTTCCAAAATGGAGCAAATCCCAGTCGAACCCCCGTGTTGAAATGGAAAACCTTTCAGTAGAATTAAACACATTTCACAACCTGGTTCAAAAATGTGTTTTGGAGCTGCATGACTGGCCTCGGCTTCTGTGGTGGCTTCCAGTGAGCCTCCAGCCGGGCCTTCAGCCGGGCCTCCAGCTGAACCTCCAGTCGAACCTCCAGTCGGGCCTCCAGCCAGGCCTCTAGCTGGGCCTCTAGCCGGGCCTCTAGCCGGGGCTCCAGATGCACCAAGCTCAGCCATAAAGCTCTGCTGTGGGACCTGGCGTGCTTAGGTCCAGCAGCACTTGTTTCATTTTGGATGACATTTTGGTAGCAACACTTGAGATGAGGAAGTTCAGACAAAAAAAAAAGAAGATAAAGTAATATGAATTATCGCCTGGGTTAGCAGAGGCTAGGACATCCAAGCTAAAATGGCTAACTGGTGGGCGTGTTCCAGCGGTCTTCTCTTGTTCTGCTGTTTTCCACCTCGTCGCAGGATTGCGTCGTGCAGTTCACGCAAAAAGACGCTTCAAAAGCTCCCTGTACAAAACTGTGGGACACGTGACCAGATGCTTCATGCACAGTTATATAGAGTCAGTGATTTTAAGCAGGAAGTGGTATTTTTCTTGACCCAAACCCCTTATTTCTTTACCATAGACTGTATAAGAAGAACTGGACAACGCCTGTGATGTCACCCATAGACAACTTCCTACTTCAGTTAACAGCACAAGAAAACTGTAACCTGTTCGGTCTTTATTCACAGTCAAGTCAAGACAGTACTAAGAACTAAATAGCTAAAGTGATGACAGCGAGCCAGTGGCCATGGCAACTGTCAATCAAAAGACTACATCCCAAATTACACATACAATTTGCTCCTATATATAATTAACCCTGACGGGGTAGAAAAGATATTAACGACCCACACCTTTATCACTGATGTCAAATGTAGCCCCCAGAAACAAAGCAGTAAATTAGCTTTCTGTAAATGTTTCATCCAGGAGTCGGCTCGTTCATGATTTCCAAGACTTTAGTGTTCAGAAAGGTTCAAAAGGTGTTTGTTTGTTTTTTTGTCTTTGTGTTCCATTAATGTTTTTCTTGGCGTAGCCACGAGGTGCATGACGTACACGTGCGCTTCGACAGGATAAACTGTGGTTGATCATCACACCAACTCTCACCTAAGTGCGAATCTCTAGTTTATGACCAGACATCTGCCAACGTTCCAGCGTTACGGTCGCCCTCAGCGCTGCCCGGTGTGACGATGGTCTCAGGTGAAGTCAACACGGTACCTGTTACAGATTATGACAGAACTCAGAACCACAGCGTCTAAATAGAGCCCTGTCCTTGTTTGACCGGCCTTTGCAGCGTCGCCTGCAGACTTCCACGCGATAAAGAGCCGTAAGTGAACTTGAACTTGCACCACCTTCCCTTCGCCAGCTCGGTTAATACCCTCACTAATCTGAACAGAAAGCCGCAGGTTAACCTTGCTGTCTGCTCTTGAACATTTACTGGAATCTGACTGGTTGGGAAGCGTCTTCGGTAGGGATGTGTACGGAGAGCCGGTATTTTTTGGTACCGGTTCCTAAATGGTCGGTACCAGAGTACCGCTAAAAATTCTGGACAAACGATACTGTTATCGGTGTTTTTTTTTTTTAAAGAGAGTATACCCAGAGCAACATAACTGTCATGTAATGATACTGCCGCCGTCGACAGGTTATGATGTACCACCCCGTTGTTTTCTCTAGCCAATAGGTCAATATGTCGGCCGTCAGAGCTAAGCGATTGTAGGTATGGGGTCACTTTATCAAACGGAATTAAGCTTCGGCTCAATGCAATATATGCCAGAAAGTAGTTGCGTCCAAGGGGGGGTAACACCAGTAACATCATAAAACACTTGCAGTGTGCTCACAATATAAAAATTAAGGAGTGCGGCGTGTTTCACTGCCTAAACAACGCGGCTAAAGTTAGCATCCCAGCTAACGCTAACAATGCCGTGCTCTCCTTGGTGCAGGTAGACTCTGACACTACTTCGTCATCATCAAGTCAAGGTGAGATTATGAATCATTAAGTTGATAGTTAATTTACTCAGGAGAATGCATTATTAATTTTAGCAACGCTGATATATGTTACGTAAATCCTGTAGGAGGTATGTACGAAGCAGCAGCCACCACTGCTAGTTTCCCGATGCAGACAACCCCATTCATCGCCAAGCGACATCAAATGAAGATGTCTGCAGAAAAAACTGAGGAATGCCACAGGGCTGTTACGAAGTTTATTCTGAAGGATCTACAGCCCTTCACTACAGTCCAATCCAAGTGGTTTAGGTAGGCAGTAGCATAAGATAGCTTAGTCTACAGTCATGAAAAAAAAAATTTTTTTTCTTCACTTTCTTGTTCATTTTAATACCTGGTACCACTAAACGTCATCATGTGACTAAAACAGACAGAAAAGAAAACATGTAAAAACTTAAGTGATTTAGGTTATAATCAAGAAAACCATGAAAAATGGTAAGATATCAGCTCTTAAATAAAACTCTTATGAGCAATCTTTGTGGTTATCGTTATGTTTGTCCAAACAAATGTACCTTTAGTTGTACCAGGCATTAAAATGAACAAGAAACTGAAGAAAACAAGGGGGTCTAATCATTTTTTCCATGACTGTATATAGCCAGCTGCTATCTGTAAAGTATTAGTGTTACCCCCCTTGTGGTAATAAAAAACGATTGAATATTTTACCATCTTGTAACGTCTTTATTTTATACACTAAATTACATGTTGTGGTATCGATAAGAGTATCGATAAATATCGGTACAGATAAGGAGTATTGGTATTGGTATCGGTATCGATAAATTCCTAATGATACACATCCCTAGTCTTCGGTATCAAGGCGAACTAAAGTGAAGAGCACAAAAAGGAGGCTTTTCCTTTAAAGGAAGAGTGGGATCAATGCATCTCTTTAGACTGAGTGTCCCTCACAGGACGGTGAAAAGACAGATGATGTTGGACTCTTGAGCCGGACAACAAGTCCTCTTGTGTTTGAAGACTAAACTCACGGGCCGCTTCTGCAAAACTGAGTGCTCTACTTTTACTTTACTGTCAGAAATGGGTTACGGCTCCGGTTATGTGTGTCTCTCACAGCCTGTCGCTGTGACTTGAAGCATGCCACTAAAAATAAAAAAAAAAATAAAAAAAACAGACCCTGTGGAAATGATGTCGCTAAAGTAGGCCAACAAACTGTAAGCACGACGCAGAGCGCGGCGCGTTTCATCTCCGCGAGTCCAATTATAGAAAAATGAAAAGGCTCGGATCGAGGCTGGCCGGTCGGCATTGTGTACCGGAGGTCTCTGAGAGAACGGAGCGGTGACTCACAGGAAATGCCATTCATCCCACCGACGGGCCGCTAAAGCGACACAGGAAGAGCTGAATCTCGAAAAGAAAGCCCCGCCGGGAGCGACGGACGCCGAGGACTCACAGGGCCCACGTGTCGTCCCCCGTTAACTGGGACGGACAGGTTGACCCGTGCTGGGAGGAAGGGGCCGGTCAGGTCACAGGAAGCAAACATTAACTGGATGTTTCCTTGCTTTTGAGGTTATTTTAGCAGCGAATCTGTTTCCGGTTTGTTGGGCGGTGGCTGATGCACCTGGAGATGAGCGTGAATCCACTTCACTACAACACCGGCCACTGCTGTGGTTGTTTTAAGAGACGTGATTCTGGCGATTAAATAATGTCCCCCAGAAAGGTTTTTCTATATTTGTGCTTGTCCACTCTAATTATCGCTCTATATTGGTCTCTAACTACAGGGGCCACAAGTCCCACAAGCATGTAGCTCCATTATTTCTAAAATGGTCCATCTACGCTGTACCTTGGACCTTAGAAGACCCAGGACTGAACAAAAAAACCCCCTTGGCATTGAAGTACCATTTCAGTTTGGTTATAATGCGTCTGAACAGATGGACACAGCCACCATGATGTCACCTCTTGGTTTGTGAGCTGCCGTTCTGAAGCCTCAAGTTTGGCATTTGGTCACAGCCGTCAGATTTTTTGGAGCCACAGTGTTTTGACCAGAGGGTGGAACTGGAAAGCGATGCCTAAACCCTGCACAATATTTTGTATTTTGAAGGCCGTTTCTATATCGTCACCATCAACGAACCGATGATTTAGTGAATTTGGAGTCTGTTCTGGGTCACTGGTGTGTTGGAACCAGCTCCTTTTGGCCTCTGGTGGTCTGATCGGTTTTAATTGAGCACCTCAGCATCTGGAATAGACGTCATGTCGATGCGGTGAAGTGTTGTCAGCTGGGGACATCATTGTTGTGGGAATCGTCGTCATGGTAACCAAGAATTTACTGCAGAAGGAAGGAGTTTAACATGTTGTTTAAGTGACTGGATGTTTTTTTTGTTTGTTTGTTTAAACTTAATTAATTCCTAAGTTTAACCAGTTGAGTTCTGAACCTAAACCTAACCAGGCAGCAACTTGAACTTGAAACGCAAACCAAAAGTTAGAGAATAAATCCCACAAGGCCTGGAGACATGTCCTGGGTGAATGTCCAGTGATGACACCCCCGACCTTTGGAGTATAATTTTTGACGAGGATGAGTTTTATACTATGAATGGTGAGGGAACCGATACTGTAGAGCTAAATCAACTGGTCATAACAGTAAACTGGTCATAAATGAGCAACGTATAGTGTATCTTTTTATTTTCAAAAAGCAAAGCAACTCCTTTGGGGTTAGGGTTTTCGCTTTGGTGCAGGTTTCACTTTCCGTTTATCCCAGTTTGGGACTGGGAGTGTGAGCGACTGGGACAGTCCCGGGTTCAACGTCCTGCAGTGTTGTACCTGAACGCGTTCATTGAACGAAAGTTCACAAACTAGTTTTTATTTTGTGTGAACGTGAGGTGCTCTCCTTCTCCTTGACGAGCGTCGGGTGTGAACGAGTTCATTTGGCCAATTGTGAACGACGCTCTTTCAAAGTTAACGCACGGTCAAAACCGTTCCAGGTTTCCAGCGAACCCCATTTAAAATACACCACAAACGAGCCTGTTATGTATCTGAGGAAATCAATCAAACATGGCAACACGGCTGTCGCTGTTGTCACGCTAACAACTGCGTCATCAAATGTTCAAAACAAGCAGGAAGATGAAAGCTACTGTCGCCCAGAGCCGGAGGAGCGACCCAACTCCCGGTGGGGATTGAAATATTGAAATGGCGGAAAAAACATTTGCACCTTAAGGACTAGGGATGGGAATTTTTCCGATTCCGATTCCATTATCGATACTGTTTAACGATTCGATTCTTTATCGATTCTCTTATCGATTCTAATTTGGGGAAAAAGGAGAACAAACGGTTTTATTAGCATCAATTTTTTTTAACTTAGAAGTCACGACCTTACAAACTCAACAACGAGGTCCAAAGCCTGGATAACGTGTTAACTGTTGTAATATGTAACTGTGCAAATACACAAGAATGTGTAACATTTTACTAACAAACTAGGTAGTGAGCAGTAGCGAGTGCTGCTAGACTCTTCTAAATGTAATGCAGAGGGCATTCGTTTAATAGCATAGTGTTAATGTTATAGCGTGTTTTACAAAGAAGCACATAGGCAGCGGGATAGCTACTAACCAGAGTTACCAGAGGTGATCTTAACTTGGCTACTGCTGCTGGGTTGAGATCCATCAGTTCGAAGCGCGTCAAAAACACGACACTCGTTAGCATGTTGTGTGCGCAAATGTTTCTGCATGTTAGTCGTGTTCCCTCCCGACGCTGTTATCTCCACTTTACAATGACTGCTAGTTGCCTTGTTGCCATCTTTCTTTGGTGAAGTGAAGCCAAACTTTGGAGCGTTGGAACCTGGTGGGCGCCATTGTTGTTTACAACTCCAGTGCTAACGTGCTAAACCAACGTAACTTAATCATGTAAGTTCTTTCTGGAATTGACTGTGCGTAACTTACGTAAATTACGTGAGATTCGTGCTGGTTGGAATCGATAAGAGAATTGCTGGATAAACTGCCAAACGATTCCATGGAATTGAAACACAAGGAACCGGTTCTCTACAGGAACCGGTTCTTGATTCCCAAACCTATTAAGGGCCTGTTTTTAATCTTATAATAAAGACCATTTGGCAGCAAGTTTTTCCTCATATTTTTAGTATACTGTAGAGAGAAGCTGAAAGGGAAATGACAGTTTTACATGGGCTGTCCCTTCAATGCTAATGCTAACCCTGGTTGGATAAAGATTCTGAATTGGACACATAGTTTTCCACAGATAAAATGGATAAATTAATTGCCGTTTGTGGTGGTGTAGTATATGGGCAGTGGCAATTGATTTAATAAATAATTGCTCACAGCAACATTAAAAAATAACAAAAAATGAACTATTTAGTTCATTTTTGAAATTGTGAACTGAACTAGTTCATTTTAATTTCTGTGAACTATGAACTGAACTAGTTCGTGTAGAAAGTGAACTCCTGCACACATGGTACGTGACGGATTGGGGACTGATCCTGGGACCTGTCATCGGTCACCCCCCCTTTAAACTATATTTAGCTTTCTTTTAAATCGTGTGTTTGAACTTTTTTTAAAACTGTATCTTTTATTTAAAATGAATGATTCTCAGTGCTCACTGCTCTGTTTTGTTGCAAAAATGATATTTGACTGAGCTTTAGTTTCGACCCAGTAACTTGAATCCAAAGTCAGAATGACAACAAGAGAGGGGGGGGGGGGTCTTAGACTGGGACCTTTCTACCCTGACAATGGTCTTTTATGTTTCTTCAGAAGGTTATAATAAATGTGTTAACAGAGAAATGCCTTAATGTGACAGGAATGTAAGGGCTATCAAAATTCATTTGATATGAAGTGGAATTCTTATCATTGCTGCTATTATCTCAGCGTTTCAGAGCTGTCAGAATTGTTGGAAATGAGTTCAAAGCGTAATATCTGAGAACTGTCAGTGCGCTCAGATACTGGGCTATTGTTCTCATCCCCACCCTCTTGGCTGAACGGGAAAAGATATGGAGGCCGAGTGGCGCATTTGTCAGCAGTTCAATTCTCTGTCCCGCTAAACCGTTCTACAGATGCTCGCTGACTTCCAACGCTGGAACATCTGTCATCCGATATGGAGTTAAGATATCAGAGGAGGAAGCACAAACTCGTCTCTGAACCGTGGTCCCACTCACAATGGGACTCCCCCCTGCAATAAAAAATGATTTACGGTCAGTAACTTACCACTTCGGCAGGCCAAGGGCGACCACAGCAATCGCCGCTCAGACGCAGGGTCCCCTGTTGTACTCCGTTGTACATATTTGGTGCGTGTGTGGTCAGGAAACCCCACAAAATGACTACGTTGTATTACAGCATGAGACAATGAGACACCAGGCCTGACCATAAACACAGGCGTATGACAGCATAGAAATAGCTTTCCGGGATTCCTGAAGGTTGACGGAATACCTCAACTGGGTACAATGCTGAGTACAGGAAAAAACATACAGTATATATGTCAGCTAGCTGTTGGCCTTATGGTGATATAAAACTAGGTGAATACTGCAATCTTGTAGCATTTCTTGGAAGTTAAAGGTAGGGTGACTGTGATCTCCAACTCAAGAATTCATTCACTAATTACTATAAAAGCTGGTTCCATAATAAAGGTGTCTGGTATTCTGTCTAAATGAGGTTTGCTCTGTGAGCAGAAATGCGCAATAGGATAGTTTATCCTTACTTTTTATTTAAACCTTCACCACATACTTTTTATTTTATTTGCGTGAGTGAGATGGATGTAAATTGTGTCTTCATTGATAGATGGAGACTTAAAACAAAAGTTTGGTGGGAATCAAAAGGAGATGCCTGTGCAGTCATTTTTAATTCATTATTCTACCTGTGAGGTTGTTTAGTTAGCTAGTTAGATAGCTTGCTATCTAGTTAGTTATGGTCAGCTGACAACTACAGTACGTGTTGCCCACCAGCTTATTAAAGGCACTGGAAAGCTCACACCGGAGCGCTGCAGCAACCCTTGATGGTGGGTGTTTCTGATTTGTCCTAAATCAAATCTCTTCCTGTTTCACTCACTTTACTCGCCATTATTCCTTTAATTAAGACTTAATAATATTTGCTATAGTTAATAATGTTTGCTGGGGGGTCATGCTCTAGGTCTCTGAAAGCACCTAGAGACAATTTATATTGTAATAGATGCTTTACAAATAAAGCTGAACTGAATTGTGTTTTAAAACAGTCCTGCACCCATGTTAAATTTCATTGGCTAGCACTAGCCGTGTAGCCGCAGTTTGATCGGCTAACGCTTGTGTCAAGGACTGAAGAGTTTTGCCAGAAGCATTGTTCTCACTTCAGTGCACGGAGCCCAGTTCAGTTCAGCGATGCTTCAGAGTCAACGGATAGCAATCCTGAGGACGTTACCAACATGTTTGGGTGAGTTTGGAGTAAGAAACACAGCCAGGTAGCGAAGAGCGCTTCGCCCGAACTTGGCCCATATCTGCAGTTTCCTTTTGGCCCTCATTTGGCTTTTTAGCTCTGTGTGGTGTCTAAACCTATGGAGCCCCGTTTGGGTCATAATTCAATAAATAAATGAGTCTATTATTATGAAATACAGGCATTTATTATTATGAAATATGTATCCATTATTATGAAATGTTTCCCATTATTGTGAAATATATGTGTATTATTATAACATATTTCCCATTATTATGAAAAAATGTAATTATTATGAAATATATATTTATTATTATTTAATCTTAGTTGAATGCATAATAGTTTATTTCAGAATAGCTTTTTTTTAAATCTAAGAATGAGTTTTTACATAATAATGACATTTTGCCAGTGGGCGGGACCAGTGGTTGACCTGCACGCTCATTGGCTGATCCTTCTCCATTCTACGCTCTGACATCGACTAGTTTTAGCCGTGAGGTCCCGTTAGCAGCGGGCCGTGGCGTCATCAAGGTGCGCTCCTAGTCCGATTGTAGCTATGGCAGCTTGGACTGAGCTACGGGAAACCTTGACCAGGTTAGCAGACAATATCGAAAATGATAATTTAATGATACTATTTTGACCCGATTTGACGATTCACTGTTCTGTTGCTTATGCCTGAATGAGAGAACAGCCAATCACATAAATGGCTCCGCCCTCTCTGCTGTGATTGACACACAAATCATTCTTACGAAAAACGAAACCATTATCATAATAATGGGAAATATTTCACAATAATAAACACCTGTATTTCATAATAATAGACTCATTTATTCATTGAATTATGACCCAAACGGGGCTCCATATAAACCAGCCAAGCAGACATGCCATTTCATTATTTTCTTTGGGCCTTTGGGCCACGTTCCATTCCATGTCAAAACTAGCCGGTGAAATCTGGACCAAATCAGCCTCAACATGGCCTGCCAAAACCCAAGTTTGGCCCAGATCATGAAACCAAGGAAAAAAGTCTGGCCAACGTAGCGCTTGCCAGTGCTGCGAGTGAAGCCGTAAGAGCTGAAAGCGGCCAGGATTAAGCCCAAATATATCTGCTCTCAGAGAAGCAGCCACCTTCACAAATCCAGATGATTCTCCAGATCAGGAGTAGAGCCTCTGCTCGGCCCTCACTGGTCTTTATTTTGTCCCTTTCGCTGCATCACCATGGTGAGCTGCAGCTGCCACCATTAAACTCAACACGTAGTTTACAAGAGCAGCGACTGGACCAAGATCACCATCCTACAGTGATGCTCACTCATATCTCATCAGCAGCAACAACAAAGCAACATGGAATTTGTCTTATTTGTCACAATGTTTGATTGACAGAGGAGTTGATTATGGAAGTATTTCTGTGCCATCTGAGTTTGAATACGAATTTTTAAGATTGAAATTTTTCAGCATCAAAATCAGACTTTGAATTTTAAAAAACATCAGATTTCTAGCACAGAATTTTTTTTTGCCTCTGAATTTTATTTTGTTAAAATAAATTCAGTGTTTAAAAAAATTGTTGTCTTAAAATATTCAGTTTTTCAAAATTCAACACACAAAGAAATTCAACACCCCAAAAAATTCAGTGTAAAAAAAAAATCAACATCTCAAAAAGATTCAGTGTAAAAAAATTCAATTTCTAAAAAAAAAAATCAGTGTAAAAAAATTCAACCTAAAAAAATTCAGTGTAAAAAAATTCAACCTGAAAAAATTCAGTGTAAAAAGAACCAGAACATCCGGGTCACCAGGGAGAAGCAATCGATCCCTGTCTCAATTCAGCCAACGTCCAGCCAATCACGTTACGCTCAATTGGTCATGTGACACCCACCCAGATAGTAAGACGGACCGGTCGGCCATGGCAGCAAACTCAGCTGATGGTGCTGCGGTGGAGCGTAAAGTGATTGGCTGGTTCTTTTTACACTGAATTTTTTCAGGTTGAATTTTTTTACACTGAATTTTTTGAGGTTGAATTTTTTACACTGATTTTTTTTTTAGAAATTGAATTTTTTTACACTGAATTTTTTTGAGATGTTGATTCTTTTTTTTTTTTTACACTGAATTTTTTGGGGTGCTGAATTTCTTTACATGTTGAATTTTGAAAAACTGAACATTTTAAGACAACAATTTTTTTTTAACACTGAATTTATTTTAACAAAATAAAATTCAAAGACAAAAAAAAATTCAGTGCTAGAAATCTGAATTTTTTTAAAATTCAAAGTCTGATTTTGATGCTGAAAAATTCTATTCTTAAAAATTCGTATTCAAACTCAGGTGGCACAGAAATACTTCCATAGTTGATGACCTTCAAGTGAGATAAAAACTGAAAACAGAACCTGCTTATCTGACAGCTCCTCAAAGACCGGCCCCTAAGCTGGGCTGTCTGTTTACTCCTATTGTTTCTCCATAAACCAGTGTGTTGTTGTTCTCCCGCGAGCGTCTCGCTGTTCTCCATTAACTGCTTCAACTGGAATTCATCCGGACAGCCCAGTAAACTGAAGCCGTCTCTTCCGTTCATAAAACTACAAAGAAACTGTGTTTTCCAGAAACCTGAGCGGCAGCGGAGGGAAGGTGTGCGTGGGAGACCAGAGAAAAAGTTAATTTGGGAAAGTTGCTGGAGTGAGTCACCAGCGGGTCAAAGGCCACGGGGGTCAGCGGGGATCAGAGGATGCTGACGTCAGGGTGGGGGGGGCAAAAACACGGTTAAATTTAGAAATTACATCACATTATCATGAGACCCTGCAGTTTATTTAAGATTAGTCAAAGTCAGATTCTCTCCTGAGGACATATGTTGGAATTTTGTATCTGTTCCTGGTGGTAAAAGTGGAAACTGAAACGATTTTAGCGATGAGTCACTTTTGTATCATGGAGAGTTATTACTTTAAGACTGGTATAATTTCTTTATCATTGTGGGCGAAGGAAAATACTCCAGACATGACTGTTTATCATTTAACCAGAAACAGATGGATCCCTTGGGCCAAGGGGGATTACCACTCAGTTCACGCAATAAATGAAAGCCGTAAAATAGTTAGATAATGTGGCTTTTATAATATTATATTCAGCAGGATATTCATATAGAAAAAGGAACTCGCCTCCTTTTCTTCTTGTACAATTGATGGAGACTTTTTAAGGTGGCGCTAGTTCATATTTTTCACCTGACAGTGAATATGTCCCAGTTCAGGTGCTGCATCCTTAAAGGAGCCTTCCGGACTTCAATCGACCTCGAGGCTTATAGGAGGCGGTAATGAGGGTAAAATATTTGTTAGAGACCAAAACAACATGAATTGAAGCAGTTTTGGGTTAAAACTGATTATACAGTGGTCCCTCTACTTCCGAAATTTATTGGTTCTGGAAGTAGTTTCATAACCTGAAAATTTCATAAGTAGATGTAATATGTACAAACAGTATACATGTACGCGCTTACGCAAAATCTACGAAACGTACTCTCACTTTGACGATCTCTCTGTGCGTAGCTGACGAGAGCAAGAGATGGGAGATGTGGGGACGCCTATCAGCCAATCAGTGTTCAGACAACCGACGGCACAATAATGCCTGTCATAGCAGCCAATCACAGGTCTCGATATTCGTTCATGGGGCCTCCCCTGTCGGCTCTAGTTGCTTCCTGAGACTCATTCATGATGTGATGGGTTTCGCTTCAGCCTCGCGCGCTTCGTTTTAATTTTTTTTTTCTATTAATATTTTTGAAACTTCCGCAATGTACTGAGACAGCGATTGCTGAGACCGCGAAGTGTGGGGGATTACTGTAGATGCTCTGATTCATTCCAAGCCCCCCAAAATTCAGACATACATTTTTTATAAACCATAGAAATGCATCAAAACATGTAACAAATATCTTGTTACAATTAGATTACTGCACAGTAAACATAAAATGAGAGTTGTACATAAAAAAAAGAATAAAGTAAAGAATAAAAATTATGTTCATTTACCTTTTAACTGCTATCGTCGTCACCTTTTCTCTCTCAGCAGTGGTTTTTGCCTGACGTTTTGTAAAGAACTGATCCAAGGACGTTTGCTTTTGTCGGCTTTTAACAATCCTTCGAAAATGTGCAAGGCTAACATCAACATAGTGAGCGATAGCCCGACTAGTGAACAGTTTTTCTGGGTGATTCTTTTCAACGAATTCCAAAACTTCATGGAATTTTCCTAAAATCTCAAAGGGATGCCAGGAAGATGCTAGCCGATAGCCAATGGCAGAGCAGCTACAAGTATGTTTACGTTCGGTAAACTCTGTACTGTACTGTATTTTTGCCTTTCGTATCCTAAAATTTCTTTCATAACAAGAGGCAATAATTTCCCATTGAGGCGTTCCGAAACCTGAAAATTCTGTATGTAGAGACGTTTGTAAGTGGAGGTACCGCTGTATATTTGATGCAAAATAGCAATTAATGGTAAAACCTGAGTCATCTGCCTTTGAAGGACACAGACCCCACAGAGAATCATCACTTGAACCTGCGTTACACCCTCAGTACTACAAAACAAACTCCCAGCTCATTGTCCGGACTGTACGGACAATCCCTCTAACTATCCTGATTAACCTAACTCCAGTCGTAGCAGGTCTGTATATGTCCGTGTTTGTCTTTAGCCATTTGTTTCCATCCCAACAGACCAACGGAGTTGGTCACATGTTTCCCTCAGGAGTCGGTTAGAAGCAAACACTGAGTCAAAGGAAGGTTGACTGATACGTGACATCAGATTTGGATTCATCCAAAAGAGAAAAGAAAAGAATAGAAAAAGCCAGTGTTGCTGAGTTGTCTGCTGGGTAGGTCGGTGGGTTTGTCCGTAGGTTCCCTGGTGGCCCTGAGACGTACCTGGATTTTATGTGGGGCCCAACCGGTTAGAGAAGCTGGCTTAGCTCGTGCTTATTTACTACACTTGCATGCGTTATGGGCCCCTTCATTTGACCTGCACGGCTTCCCGTTTCAGGGTCAGGATACTAAAACCATAAGGTCCTTTGACCCATGAGACTTCCTCTGACCTGGCCTTAAACAACAGCCAGGTCAGAACGACACAGCGATGCATGTGCTTGATAAATGACTGGCATCTTATCCACAAAGGGAATATCAAACAGTCCCACTGGAAACGTCCCACACAACCCACCAATATTTGTTTGGAGCCGTAGTTGGGAGTTTTCGCTTCTCCCTGATGTGTCAGTCTTTGTGTGGGCAGCGATGACGCTTCCTCTGGTGGGACCGGAGGGGGGGGGGGGGTCCTGGTCCCGCTGACCGTGGTGGGCTGCACAAACCGCAGCAGGAGGTAAGTCATCGCACATTTGCTTTTGTAGCTGGAATTGCCTATTAATGAGACGAGAGAGTCCACGCAAACATTTATGCACAGCATGGGAACGGGGTTGTGTTGCGCTATTATTTTGCTAGCTGTTGGGAAATTCGCAGCGGTGTTGAGATAGCTTCAAATAACAGCGTCTTTGTCAAACTCACAGGAGGGGGGGTCTCCACTCGTTATCTGAGTCATGCCACAGAAGGTCGCGCCTCTGCTGAGTTTCTCCGTGAAACGGTCATTTCCTTTGAACATAGGTGTGTTTTGTTGAACGGACGCAGCTCCACGGTCCCGCTGTCAACACTGGAGAAATGTTTGGTTGCACCCAGCAGCATTTACAGCACAGGGATTTAAAAAAAAAAAAATGCTCCGACTTGTGTGCATTTCCTAAAACTGATCTTAATCACGTTCGATCCCACAAAGCAGCAGCGAAATAAAGTAGTTTGGAACTTAAAGGGGACATATTAAGGGAAGACAAATTAATTTTTCAGTGGCTAAATGCAAATATTTTATTGACTACCTTGTCACTTTGACTTAAGCGAGCCTGGCCAGCCGTTAACGGGTCTGGTACTCCTCCCATTCACAGCCATTTCCTCCGGTACAGAACGTACCGAACCTATTGAAAAGCAACCAAGACGGCTGCAGAACTGCTAACAACACCTTTGATCAACACCTTTGTTTTTGTTCCTCCTTCAGCAGTCATTCATTAGCGTTCCCGCTCCACTGCGGTCCATTCTGGAGGGCGTTTGCTGAAACCAGTCCGGACCCGCACTGGTCTGAAAATGTCATTCAGTTGGGATTTGCAGAACACTGTGACACCAGCGTTCCAGATCAGACCAGAATAATTATCCAGTTTCCTTCACTTTATCTCCACCCAACTTCACATCCTGTACTGCAACTCAGTCGAGCGTCACACAGAGCTGTAACACGAACTGGAAGAGAACGGAGAGAGCTTTTGAACTTTATCCGTGTGGTGTTTTGACCAAATTATGCCACAAACATTTTATCAATACTTCAGGAAACTGTGTCAAATATATCTTCTCTAAAAGATTATTTGAAGACTTGTTGACGTATTGCATGACCCAGTTAGCATAGTCAGGAAACAGGCTGGTTGCTGAGACGTTTTATTTCCTTTAGCAAAGGAAATAAAAAAATAAAAAAAAACTAAAAGCATAACTCAGATGGTCAGTCAGACTACCAATTTGTATATTTCCGTATATCATGTGAACATATCCTAACAGAAAGGTCACAGTGTGATTACTACTTCCTCTTTGGCTGCAGTAATCTCCATGATTGATTTGGCAACAAGATTTACACCCTTTTCTGACGCGACCAGGATTTGAACCCCAACCTCCTGCACGGTGGACGGCAGCACTATTGGATTACTGGATTACCGGCCTGTTACCAGTCAACCTAACCTGTTTGACTGTTGTACTTTTCTAAATCCAAGGTCACAATATGATTACTGGATTTAAAAAAAGTACAGCATGTTGACTGGTTAGGTTAACTGGAAACAGGCCAGTTACATGATTAGGCGTCAAAAATAAAGATGGCAAGAGGTTCACCAATCTGCAAAAAATAATGCATCTGGAATTTAAGGAGAATGTTCCAAGTGTAAAGTTGTGAAGACTTTGAATACCTCATCTTCTGTAGTATAATGTATAAATATCATGAAACGATTGAGAGAATCTGGAGGAGTCTCTGTATGTTTGGGTCAAGGATAAAATGTTTCACCTTCCGTATTTGATGTTTTTCTATGTTCTATTGTGGATAAAACATGATTTCATCATTGCTTCTTTTTCTTTTAAAAATTTTTATATTTTATGTATATTTTATGAATCATTTTATTTAGGAATTATGGTTGTAAAGAAAAAAGCAAGTAAACGATATATTTGAAAAAAGAATATATTTCCATGTTTTTCAAAACTTTTCTTTGCTGTTTAATCAAAACTATGAAAATGATTGAACTGAAATATTCAGAAAAGGCAGAAAGAAGCAGTAAAATTCATCCAGTTGGTGGTTGAAGAGCTGAAGAGTAGAGAATTATTTTCATTTTTCATATTCATCTAGTTAAGTTTAGCATTTATATGAAGGAAGGCACATTAAATGGCTTAAAATGAAATGCTTAAAATGATGGAGTAATGTGTCTCAGAAAGATGGTATTTCTTTTTTGTCCATTATCTATGGAGCCCCATTTGGGTCATAATTCAATGAATAAATGAGTCTCTTATTATGAAATACAGGTGTTTAATATTATGAAATACGTATCCATTATTATGAAATGTTTGCCATTATTATGAAATACATGTTTATTATTATGAAATATTTCCTATTATTATTAAATATATGTGTATTATTATGAAATATTTCCCATTATTATGAAATGTAATTATTATGAAATATATTTTTATTATTATTTCATCTTAGTTTAATACATAATAGTTTATTTCAGAATGGCTTTTTTTTTATCTAAGAATGAGTTTTTACATAATAATGACATTTTGCCAGTGGGTGGGACCAGTGGTTGACCTGCACACTCATTGGCTGATCCTTCTCCATGCAGTTGGTGGGGGACTCACATCGAGCCTGCATGCACCTCAGTTTACGGTTAAAAGTTGACATCGACTAAGAAACGTAGCGCGAAATGTAGGGAAAACTTGATTTTGACGTCATGGCGACGGGAGAAAGATCCTTTTCTGACTTACTCCGAGAGGTAGCCAACAGGCTCATATATTTCATAATAATGGGAATATTTCATAATAATAAACATGTATTTCATAATAATGGGAAACATTTCATAATAATGGATACGTATTTCATAATAATAAACGCCTGTATTTCATAATAATAGACTAATTTATTCATTGAATTATGACCCAAACGGGGCTCCATAATTAGCAGAGGTCTGGGGCAGTTTTTGGGGGCCTTGACTGTTGGTGTGTCTCCATGATCAGGAAGGCCCCCCCCTCCAAAATGAAATCTGCTTTTTGACATAAATCCTAACAGGGACTATTAGTGGAATGCTATTTTACCTCACTGTTATTCATTAAGAGACATTTACGGTCTGATTGCGTTTAAATTGGATTCCAGTTTCCAGTTCATCGGTTCATCCAGGACTGCAGAGTAGCACCCATTCCTGCTGCTCACACACACACCCCATATACACACACTTCCAGCTGTTGGAAAACATCGTCCTCCTTAATGTTCCCTTTCTCCGCTCCCTGTGTACAGTGCCTTAATTGAAAACAGCGGCGGCGCTGACATCCAGGCTGAACTCTGGTATGCGCTCTGTCAGAAAGAAGCTGCCGGCTCCTCCCGCTTCATGCATCCACTCGTTCTTCTGCTTCTTATCAGGAACTCAGAACAGGAAATGTCGTTTTAATGTATCCTGAGTTATCTCGTGGCTTTTGAGTGCGAATGTCAGCGTTAAGCTCCTTTTACATCCGAAAAAAAAAAAAAGAGTCCAGCTGCTGTGTTTCAGCCGGTCACAGAACTATTATCATGTCACCTAATTATGCAAATGAATCGTAATTCTACTGAGACCTTTTCCGGTCCGGTCATACAGTAATCCTCCACAGTTGAATGGATGCACACATTTATTTATTTTACATAGTCCAAAGTCCAAGACCTGGAATTATTGCGACCTCGACAACGTATTTAACCCTGTAAACCTAACTATTGTACGAAAGCATACCACTCCAGACCTAATGGGGGCAGCATTTCAGGGGAGATTAAGCATATGTTGGCAGCAACAGTTTATCCCACTTACCAATCTGGAACAAATACTGCCAGTTCTGCACCGCGTTTCCTTCCTTTATTTGATAAGACTTATCTCCACGGGGGAAAGCAATGCCAATGCCTCTTCTTTTGTAATTGTTCCTTCTCTTCAACTCCAACATGCTTTTTTTTTTCTAGTGGAGAGGGTGCAGGAGGGGGGGAGGTTGTCCGTTTGCCCTCAACACTTGTGGCGTAACTTGCAACCTGACTGGGTCACATACTGCAGGATCTGACGGCGCCTCCGTCACCCAGTAGAACAAATGCGCTGTAATCATGTGCAAACACGAGTTGTTGACATGAAAATAGTTTGGTATAAGAAAGAGGGGTGCTGCGAACATGCTACATGCACATGCTACAGAGTTGAAAATCCTTGTAATGACTAGGGATGCACGCAATTAGTCGTCTAAACCATTAAACGTCCGCTCACTTACTAGTCGGCACCAGAAATATTAGTCGTTTAAACCAATTTGTGTTTTATTCATGTACAAGGCCGCTTAACTGTCATACAGCCGCCCGCCACTAGTCGGGGCTACAGAGCCATCAGACAGCAGTCCTCCTCTCCGCGGCAATGCTCGAGTAGACTGGAGTTTTAAAACAGCACGGTGGGAAGATGGCCTCACAAAACCAGCGCGGTTTGGCGGTACTTTAATCTAAAAAATGAAAACAAGGTAGTATGTAGACTGTGTCAGAAACAACTGGCATACAATCACTCGACTGGAGCAATGCGCAACCACATTCCACTCAAGCATTTGGATGTTAATCTGCACGAGACGACGGTTGCTGATGCTAGCGGTGCTGATGCTAGCGGTGCTAGCCACACTCAGGCCGATTTTACATTGTTTACCCGGAGACGGTGTTCTCCCATCCGGTCTGAGAGGATAACGCAGCTCATCACGAAAATGACTTCGCAAGATATGCGACCAAGATGTGCAAGATACGTGTTTTCCTTTTTTTAGACTAGTCGACTAGTCTTAATTAAAATTTTCATTTAGTCGACAGGGAAATTAGTCGCCAGGAACATCCCTAGTAAGACAGAGACAGGGGTTTTGAAGGGAGCTTAGAATATCGATACCCGCGGCTGAAAATCGATACTCTCTGGGGAAATAAAATATCGAAATATATTGCAGAATCGATAAAATCGCTCAGCCCTACAGACCAGTCAGGGAGCTCAGCCTAAACGGTCTTTCTGTCTATTTCTTTATCAGTTTCAAGGGGTTAAAACATAAAAAAAACTCCAAAACTTGACACAACTTTGATTGTTTGCTTGCTTTGATTTTATTTAAAAGAACAAAATCTCCTTTTTTAATCGCGTCTTTTCAGCTCTGTTCCAAGCAGCCGGTTGTCGTAGGTGGAGCGACACATCTTTTTATGGTACTACAAATACAAAAAGTTGTGAAACTGGGTGGGAATGAAAAATGGGGAAACTGGAGAATTCTACTCTTTTGTGGGTCTGTGATGTCATAATGTCCTGTAAATCTGAACCGGTCACTGGATGACGTGTTTTCAGACTTGGGGTCAATTCTAATTCCTCCCTTAACCCTCAATCTCACCCCTCGGCTTTAACCCTCAGTCTTTGGCCCTCAATCATGGCCCTCCAAAGTAAGTATAAGGGTTATCTTGTGACTTAGAAATGGGACACCCCTTGAGTGCAGTTACGTCTTCGCCAAAGCTACGTCCAGTATGTCAAGAAAAAGACGACGACGAAGAAGGAGAAGATAATACAAATATATATAACGAAGACAATAAGTTTCGTAACATTTATGTCTTTATTAACTACGAAAATACTTACAGTTGAAGCTCACTTTTTTTGGCGCCATCCTTTTTGAAGACTTCTTGGCTAAATTACCCAGTGCCTTCTGGGTAGCCCTTACTACCAAGGGTGGTGCCAGAGAAAATTTAAATTTTAAGGGTGATACAGCCCTCAAAATTGTCCCTCAATTTGACTTTCTAAGAATCTGGACAGCACTTGCACTTAGCGGGAGCGCACGTTTTTGAGATTGAGGGTTGAGATTGAGGGTTAAGGGAGGAATTGGAATTCACCCTTGTAGTTGGTGTCACTTCAGACTTCTGAACATATGCTCTCAAGCAAAATAAGTAGAAAATAAAATCACAATATGTCTCCTTTAAAACGGATGATTTCAACAGTCTATTAAATCAATGGATTCCAGTTTAGCTTTGAATTTTTCTCTTTTTCGTAAACACATGGGTTGATGAGTCGACTACAGGCTGCGTATATATATATATACGGGCATCACATTTTTCTAGCCTGGGTCAACATCAGATAATTTACAGATGAAGTCATTTTGATTGCTTTAACAGTGCGACTGTTGTTGTATTTGAAAATAACTTGACACCAACTTTAAAGGATTTGATTTATGCTTTGGCGAGCTATAATCTCCCCGACAATGTTTTATAAAACCGCAGCAAACCACAAAGTTAGAGCCCAGTGTAAATGTAGTTAAGGCAACGTTCCATCCACTCCATAAAACCTAGACACGTAACATCTGCTTTATGTCCCGAACGTTTCACTAAAACGGTATATTTAGAAAGCCCAGCTTCCTTTCGTTTAATCTGTTTTCTGTGGGAATAGGACGCGATGCAGGAAGGAATTACTCAAAGAAAAGAGAGCGCACCGACCTTTTCCTGGAAACCATGCGATCGGAGAACAATGAAAGCAGCTGAGTGGCATTGATGGATGACAACGACCACCAGCAGAGTGTCACGGTGACCTCTGACCTCTCTTAATGTGCACACACACGGGAAAGCTTCAGTGTTTTTGTCCGTTTGCGTACGGAGTCATCGGACATACTGGTCACAGGTGCAGGTTTAGGGCTGCGATTGTTTTTGCCAGCAGCGCGGAGCTGAAACGATTGACTGAATGGTTCCATTCAGTCCGTGGATCACGGGACGGGGAATCCAAGAGCGTACACAGCTACCTCATTGCTGCTCAGCCTTTTCCGAGACCCAATACTCGAGGAGAGCTCGGAAAATGGGAAAGAAACTTCTCGTTTCCTCTTAGACTGGGAGGAATGTGGCACAGCGTTGATGGCTTTTGCAGGACCGGCTCACCCCAGGCCCGTCTGTCCTTTCTCCTCCGAAGGAGGAATGTACGTTGGTGAATTGATTATTTCTATTAAGTCCTGTTCGGGTCCCTGTTACAGCACAAGCGGAGGTGCCTGAAACTTCAGTATCGTCTGGACGTTGACTTGCAGATGTATCTATGTTTATTTTAAATTTAAACATGGATCGGACCCGTGTGGTCGCAGCGTTTTATTAAAACATCCTGGCTAACCGTAACAACCACATACAAGGTGATTGGTTTGGCATTTGCAGACTTGATAATGAATCGCTATGTGCCAAAAAATACAAAATGAGGAAAAAATGAAGGTGATATGGAAAATGCAAATTAAAAAAGAAAAAGAAAAACACCAACTAATGAAATCTACGTTATTTTATTCAGACAGTAGGAACCCAAAAATATTTCACATTTCCTCCTTTTAGTGATTTTATTTAAGATGCATTTTACAGGCCTGCAACACATGAAAAAGTTGGAACAGAAAGTTTTAAAGTTTGTAAAGTTGATCTAATAACATCAAACTTGAAGTTTCTTGCAGTCACATTGTAAAGAGGAAAAGCTGAAAGGCTAAAATAAAAACATATTCATAGCATAAAGGAGCGTTTTATTTTACTTTTATTTTAAATGTGCGAGACAGCAAGCAGCCATCTTTGTTTTTACCGCGGGCGACGTCACAGGAATGGCTCCGTATCTGGAAGCATGAGTCTTAAATTGGTACCAGTTGTTATAAAGTGGTTGGTACGCAGCCAAAGACTGGGTTTAAGAAAGCTGTAAATGTCGACACGTGCGGGAGGAAAGATGTCATCCAATCAATCAAAGTTTTCAGCTGGCTTTACTCGTACGCGGAGGCTTTCTGCTTTGGACTGGACCGACTGGGCCACACCCAGCACCTTAGGTGGGAGGGGCCATCGCACCTGCTGCTTGTTCAGAAGAGCAGTGATACGCGCTTTCACGTCAGTCTCCAATTACAGTGATCCCTTATTTTCCACGGTTAATGGGGACCGGTGCCCCCCCCGCGAAAATCAAAATCCGCGAACTGGAGCCGGAGCCCCCCGAGCCTCAATAATGTGTTTAAAATATGTTTAAAAAAACCCAAAAAAGTAGTGAGGCACTGCAGTGAAACAAGACAAAGGCTCAACTGTGGTTTTTCTGTTAACTTCACAGCCTCTGGTCTCTGAACCGTAGTAAAGAAACCACTGGTATTGTGCTATTTTTGGCTCATAATTAGCGGCTAACACGCTAACAACAACGATTTCTGAAAAATTCGCGAATAACTAAAACCGCGAAACTTAAAGCGCGAATTGGCGAGGGACCACTATATACCACAAAAAGTCGCTGGAGGGGTCTGAATACTCGTTAAATATAGCGACAAAGTCGCTGTATTTGGCAACACTGTTTCTTCGCGGCTGGCTAATGATCTTTAGGTGCAATACTGCCACCTACTGGGCTGGAGTGTGTTCATCAGAGTTACCGGTGTGCCAGAAGTTAGGGAACTAAAAGATATGCGAATATAGGCCTTATTTTTTCTGTATTTAACTAATTGAAATAAAAAACAAACAAGTTAAAGTCTCAGTCCCATATTATATAAATGATTATAATAAATTACAACTGAAATTAGTGGGGAAACAAATGTTTATGACTCTTATTTGCCCCGGGATGATGGGCAGCTGTCCACGTCACCTGTAATTAAAACCTCCCCCGAGGCCTCAGGAATTAAACACATGTAGAAGTAAGTTTATGTTTCGTTCCCCGGCCTGGTGAGTTCGTTTACACAGACTTCCTCTGTGGTCGAGAGCGGCATCCGTCAATCTGACGAGGACTTACGTTTTCATGAGTGAAATGTTAGCAGACATCACAAGTTTAAGTTGTCAAGTTAACATTTAAGTGAAGAAATACTACTTCTGCCCAAAGGGTGGCGCTAAAACAAAGACCACGATTCATCCAGTCAGTAGCTGTTCAGATATTTCACTCAAAACTACTCAAAATTAAATAAACAGAGAAAAACAACAGTCCAGATGAACTGTTTGAGCACCGTGGATATCTGCATCAAATTAAACGGCAGCGTGTGAAAAAGATGCTGACATATCCGAATAAAAACCTCCGGACTACCATTGGAGCCACAGCAGCATCCTGACAAAGTCTGTTTACGACAGAAACCCACAGAATGATGCACACAGCCATGGAAACGTCCACCAAACAGACAGTCAACAAAGATTTACGATCCTGACGTTGTCCCACCTTCTCTGCTGCAGAGATGTTGCCTCCGCTGACCTTTAGTTTTACGTAACAACCAAAACACCTTTCGTTACGCCCGAGAATCGTACCGTTCAAAGGGCTGTTTTCTGAACTTTCAGCGGTCCGCGAGTCCTTCTGAAAGATAAAGACGCTTCGCATCGCCGGCTCGACCGGACGCAGGACGAGCGGCGACGACAGAGCAGGTGGCATCGACCGCCTCTGTCACTTTTCTGTCAACACCTCGGCGTTGCTAGGAAGCGTCCACCCTGGAAACTTCCATCCTCAGCGCCGTTTTCCAGACAGCTGCCTGCCTCATGGAAATCCACCAGGACGGACCCTAATGGGAACCAGATGAGCTGAAATTCCACAACAATCATTACCGCGCCGCATTAGACAGCTTTGACTGGATGCACTTAACACAATGACAATGGCAGCAGTCTAGGGGCGGATGCTCACCCGTGGGGTTACTATGACAACTTGTAAATGTGTGTTGAGGGGGTGGATGCTTACGACCCATACAGTAGCTCCTGGATCCACCCGATAAGATCTACTTCTGAGGATGTGTAATATTTGTTTTATATGTGTTTTATATGTGTTATGTGTAATATTTGAAGGCTTACAGTCTGGGAATCTCACCCTCCCATCTATATGTGCTTTTACAACTCGTTTTGAAAGTAGTTTTATTTCATTCAGACCTGCGGGGGGTTAGGGTTATATTGGCCATTAACTTCAGGAGTGACAGGGCACTTTATTCCGATGAAGGAGCGAGAAGATATTTTGATTACATTAGAAAACCAGTTTAGCTCGTTTCCACTAAAAACCGGTGGTCCGGCAAAAACCCGTCTGTTCTAGTTCGGCGTAGCGACTGGAAACAGGAGTAAACAGGCGACTGGACCTGAATCTCCGCAGGTGTACGCGCTCGGAGAGCAGCTTTGACGGCGCTCTCATAATAAACGTTTACTGGTCTCCCGAGGCGGTCTCGATCTGCAGGCAGGGTTTGATGTGGGCTGGCTGTCTTTGGTCCCAGTGCGGGCGGACTCATGAAAAGGATTCTGGGTCGGGGTCCCCCCCCCCTGCCCTCCCCTTCCCCTCGCTCTCACCGTCTGCCTAAACCATCGCGCCTCATGTCTCCCCCTTGATGTGGCAGGTTTGAGTGGTCATAATAAAAATTAAGAGATCATAAATGCAGGATGGATGCGCCATGTGTTCTGCGTTATATCGTTTGGCTTCTGGCGAGAGGTTTAACTCCCGTTGCTGAGCAACTCAAGCGCTACGGAGCATCTACGAGATTGTACTTGGACTCAGTGTGTCATTTTTGTTACCCCTTTAGGACCTGATATCGGTCATGATATTTGTCGGACTTTGTCAGGACCAGTTGCTTGTCTGGGGACCAAAGCCTGATTTTAAGAGACAAAAGAGCATTGTTAATGCATGCGTGAACGCACGCCGGTGTAGCGGCCCGACCTGACCAAGGAGCTAATGGATGGATGGATGGATGGATGGATGGATGGATGGCGTAATCGCATCACAGCTACCATGCGTAGCCTGTTGCGTGCATCATCGAAACAGTATGAAACGGGGACATGACATGCAGGTTAGCGCAGGTCGGTGCAGCAGTTGACCACTAGAGGCCGGTCACGAGGCTCTGCTGCGGTTACAGCTGGTTACGGCTCACTGTTGGATGTCGCGAGGAACAAGGGAGGCAATCGACACAGCAAGTTGTCAAACGTCACGGACGACGTGCGGAAATACTGTCAGTGTTTTTCGTCAGTAAAATGAGAGAATCAAAGTCCCGACGACGTTGACGTGATGGCCCAACATTTCATCTTTGATTGTGCAGGACTGGTTTTCTCTCAAAAACAAAGCAACAACTTCTTCTGTGTAGCTTCTTTTTTTTTCAGATGGTTGTGTTTTTGACTCTGGGTCTGTATTCTTCCCCCAAGTGGAGAAGGTCAGTATTACATATACTGTACAGAAGCAAGAAGTGTTCACAGCGCGGCGGGTTGTGTGTGCAAACAGACGTGAACGCTTGACCAAACTGCAAGTATATTGCAGGCTTAAGGCAGGAACTGGTAATTGTTAATGTTAGGTTTTGTGACTTGGATTACTACTGTGGTCTGGATTAGTTTGGAGGACTAATGGAAGTAAAGCCATGTCCTGATGAGGATAACGATGCAAAGAAATGGATAAATGTGGATAAATTTCATGCTTTCCAACCCTGTGATGACATGTTCTGTTAGTCACCGACAGACTGATGCAAAGTGTTGCAGTAGACGATGAGTCCTTAACGCCCAGCGGCGAAACCAAAACACAGCATTATCGTACCAGCTGTCGAGCACGGCGGTGTAGTGTGTTGATTAGGGGTTGTTTTGCAGCAGATTACAGTCACTGACTGACAGCTTGAGTTTGGTCAGAATCAGTTTATTGAACAACCGAATGAGATGAAGAACAAATGTCCATCAGGATGGCTGAAAAATAAATGAATGAAAATGTTGTAGCGGCCTGGTCAAAATCCAGACCTCAATCTGACTGGAAAAAAAAATATAAGAGAGCTGTGAATAATGTTGTAAAGAAAAACGGGCCAGAACATCATGGTATTGATAATAAAGATGGTTTTACAAGATTTTGAATCATGGGGGTACTTAGCATTACCTGCATCATATTTATCTCCGCCGAGGAGGTTATGTTTTTGCTGGCGTTTATCTGTCTGTCTGTCTGTGTTCAAGATAACTCAAAAAGTTATGGATTAAGGATGCACATGGTTAACCGTTTAACCGTTAACCGATAACAGTAACTCTAACCGATTAATACTAACGATCAATTTTGTTTTTAAGCGTACGTAATTCAATCAACTTATGGGGGCCTGTCGACAGGTGCAACAGGCCTCTGATTGGTCAATTCTACATCTGCGTAGAAAAGAGCACGTCATCGAAAAAATGAGGAAGTACCCACATCTGTACGATTCTGGTTCTCCACACTACAAAGACAGCACATATTCTAGTAATTCATGGAGGGAGATAGCGATGAATGTGGGTCTGGATACGGCCGAGACGGTGAGGAAGTGGAAAAACGCAAGACATAAGTTTAGTAAGTTTAGCTAGTTCGTGATTGTCGCTCTTGCGTTGTGGCGTGGAATAACATAGCGGAGACCGCGCTAGTATAAATCAAAAGTGACGGCGGCATCTCTGCGACAAGCTGACGGCGACACATTGCCGCGAGAGTAAACACGGGAGTGTCCCCACATGCATCCACGACAACGCGCGCAACATCGCGGCGGCCAACCCTCCCGGACTTATCAGTTAACGGTTATTAATCGTTAAAGGGTGTCGGTGAACGGTCATAAAAAAATCCAAAATGTGCATCCCTATTATGGATGGATTTTGATGAAATTTTCAGTAGTTGTCAGAAATTGAAAAGGAGGAACTGATTTCATTTTGAGTGTGATCCGGAAGAAATCTGGACCACTTTCAAATTGTCGATAACATTGTGGTCAAAGGGGCCAAAAATGTTGTTTCTCAATATCTCCGTTAATTATTGCCCAAAACTCATGAAATTTAAATCAGGGATTGACAATGGGAACCTCTATCAAATTTCAAAGGCTGATCCAAATCTGATTCAAAACGTGGATTTTATCACAATCTGTAAATTGCTATATGGGGGAATTGTTTTGCTTGGCGGAGGTCTGCGCTCTCCGAGTGCTTTTCTAGTAAATTATCTATTTATTTTACTTCTTGTCCTCATTTTTGTTAAATAGATAACAGTAAAGTGAAAATGATTAATTGCCTGATGCTAAAATCCAACATGATCACACACACAAAGAAAAAGGATTAAAGGGAACGTGTACTGGCTGTTGCGTATGACTGTCAATAAACATGATCTCTTTGCTAACTTTGCTAACTGTTCTGTTTGCGGTTAACCGTTTGTTCGTGAGCTCAAAGGAGCTTCTTCCGTGTTTCCGTGGACGCAGCTTTGCCCTCCAGACACAGACGCTCCACAGACGAAGCTCTGCAGGACAGGAATGTCACATGGAAGCATGATCCCCGTCACCGGCCTGAGCGAAACCCTCGCTCCGCTCGCCCACGCCGACCGGCGGCGGGGGAGGACGGGTTTCCCTGAAGTATTTACACTGTGTGACCGGCCTCGACGGCGGGCCACATTTACTGAAAATGAGGGGGAGCCAGCGTGTTTCGAAAGAGAACCCTAGACCAGTGAACTCACCCGCTATATAATTAGCTTTTTTAGCATGTGACTTCTTAACATCTTTACCACACTGGATGCCTTTTACAGATGCCTGGAACAAAAGAGTGAGGGGTGTGAATCCAGCTCAGATCAGAGGAGGAGCGCCGAGGAGGCTGACGCTCGCCAGCCTTTTTTAAATAGTGGAAACTCGCTTTGTTGAACAGTCTCGTTAAGAATATCAACTGCTGCAACCTAAAGACTCGTTCCCATAAAACAGACTCCTTTATGTCTAAAGGGAACGTGAGGGCCACAGTGCAAACCGGCTTAAAAAATATGCTTTCTTACAGACTGAGCACAGAGAATCTAAACTCTACTTCAAATTCAACAAATAGAAGTTAATTAATACTTTACAAAGACTGCGAACACACAATGGTGTGTAGAGCTGAGCAATTTTATTGATTTCGCGATATATATAGATATTTTATCGAGTATCGATTTTTCAGCCGCAGGTATTGATATTCTAAGCTTCTTTCAAAACCCCCGTGTCCCACCTTTAAAAGCTTGCAAGCAACAATTTGCACTGTTTAAATAAATGAAACTATTTTTCTCAACAAATCTTTTATTCATTTTGTCCAGCATTTGCAAGCTGCCTGTCAGCCATATAATGTGTAATTGATGCTTTCAGTTCAATTAATTCAAACAAAGTCATTGGAAAAACTCACAAGATGTCACCAAAATCACTTTGTCCCTTTAAAATCTTTCAGAAAATGATGTAAATGTATCTTAAGATGAATATCAATATATATCGTATTTTGAGCCGAATATCGTGTATCGTATTGTATCGTATCGTGAAATTAGTGTATCGCTACAGCCCTAATGGTGTGTAAGGGTTAGTAATCGGTTCTCTAGTCTAACCAGAGGTCGGTTCCCTGCTTCAGCGCACCTCAGTCACACGAACGGATCATCGTCCGGGTCTGCACAGGTGTGTTGACGACCCATTCATGGGACTCAGGTGCGCTGAAGCAGGGAACCACCTAAGTCGTGCAGGACTGGGACTCCTGAGGACTGGAGGACTGGAGGTGAACACCCCTGGTCCGTTTGTTCCTCTGAGAACGTCCGTAACCCGTGACACAGTTGGGAATCTTCTCCTCCCCAGAACCTTGATTCTTTTACTTTCCATCCATCCTGGTGCAGATTTGATCCTGTTTGGGTTCATTGTTTGGCTGCATGACCTAATTTCTTAAAGGTTTTGTGGCTCCAGTGGCCTTTATTTACCGTGAATGAGACGAGAACGTGTGGCAGAGAGAGATAACATGCATGCATCAAAGGCTTTGGAGGCTGGGGATCGAACCTGTGACTGTGCAGGAGGACTGTAGCCTCTGAAGTCCTGCTGGACACCTGCTAAAGTCCCCTCAGTGACTGAAAGGTGTCCAGGTCCTGTAACAGCCTCAGAGCGTCACATCTACAGCTTCGTAATTCTTGTAGTGTTTTTTTTTTTTTTTTTTTTTTTTTTAAAGCAGAAGCTTTCCACCTGTGCTGCCAAATCCAGCTAATTTTTTCTTTTTTTTTTTTTGTCTGTTTCTCTGAACATTACAGTCTGACCTTGGGGTATATTTTCCAGGATGTGTAATTTGAAAAATCTTCCTCAGTGAAGAGCACTGAACTCCAAATTGTTTGAAAAATGGTTTTATAACCGTTTTTTCATTATGTGGAGCAACACTTGCTTCTCTACGAACATTGCTTATGTCTTTCCTACCTGCTGTTGTGTTAACGTACTTCAATGACGGGACCGCCACTCTTTTTTTTTTTTTCTAGTTTTTGGTGACATCTTTGTCCTGTTCCTATTTTAAGATGTTTTCTTGCAGGTCTGACAGAGCAGGGAAGTCATGAATTCATGATTGTAAGATCTTAGGATCATGTGATTTAGAATCACTGTATGGATCTACGGTCAGATCACTACATTTTTCTTCCAACACTGCAGGACATTTCCAGGTATTCCTGTTTTAGTTTTCAAAGGTGAATTTTTGTGGTCAGTGAGTCATGTGGAGAACGACGGCGAGGATGCGTCTCCGTCTGAAGCTCCGGTTACAGCGGAGGCAGAGGATGCGGTCGGCTCACCTCGAAGAGCCCGCCGTCATCGCCGCGCTGATGGGAACGACCGGGAGGAACAAGTCCAGACGAGGTGGGCGGGTACGGCCCCCCCCTCCACCCAAAACACTCTTCCCAGCAGACGGACGCTCTTCCTCTCTGCTCGGATCCTCTCGGATACTCGTTGAAGCTCAGGAACGTTATCTTGGAGTCATGTGACGCACACGTGTTACTGCTTTACTAGTTGAGTTCCTGCTGAGTTTAGATCAGGAAAAAATGCAAATGCAAAAATGTTATTTATTTCCTGCTGATCTTTTGAGTTAAGAAGAGCAATTTGCAGGCGTGAAGTCGTGAAGCAAAGGAAAATCCACAGTTAGGAAGAAAGACGCAGCATAAACTTGACCAAAATACACACACACACTCCTTCAAGATGAGGTTTTAAGTGTCAGCAAATGGTTAAAAGTGAGTCATTTAGACCTTTACTCGTCCTAAATGCAGGTAAATTCAACTTTAGATGAGCACAGTCAACATAAATCTCTACTGGATGATTCCTTGTTAAACTGGGCGGCGCAAGAACACATCTGGGGATTCGACCGGACTTGTCCAGATGTGGACTTCGAATGGGTGATACATAAGTAAATGGTATCCACTAGGTGGCGCCACCAGTGGAAACCTAACGTTACCGCTGGGTTTGGGGTTTTAGCACTGATTAAGATCTTGCAGACTATGTTCCCGTCATTTCACTAGCCATTTAACGAGACAAAGACCTCAACTGTGATGACAAGTCGTCAAATAAAAACTGTTCCCCTTCACATTTATTTCTAGAAAGGGCAGTCAGGTTACCGTCCATGTAAAGCTTCTGTTGGTTGCTCTGGTTCATATTAATAACTGACTCTCTGTGCGCTACACTCGTCCGCTGGTGCACGTGTGCACCCCCCTCACTCATTCATGCGCTTGTGGACTTCACTCTTTGAGTTTCATGCGTGGGAACCACACTCGCTCGGTCACCTCTGTGTGGGCCACATTCACATCCAACCGGCCCATGAAATAATATTCGTCCGGCCCTTGAGGTAACACAACACCAGAAGGAAAAGACATCAATTTCAATTTTCAGTTTTATTTCTATAGCGCCTGTTACAATGTCGATTGTCTCTAGCCGCTTTACAGAGACCCAGAGCATGACCCCCGAGCAAATATCACTAACTAAAATTATAATATTAAATCCAAATCAAGGATAATGGCAGGTAAAATACTCCCACAAAGGGAGAAAAAAACCTTTAAGCTAAGCAGTGGCAAGAAAAAACTCCACTTTAAGAAGAAGAAACCTTGAGCAGGACCTGGATCATCATCCTGATGAAGACCAGCCAGGTAGTGGGGAAAACAGTTTGATACGTAAAGCCAGTGATGGTGATCCACGTGCCTTTACTTTGGGCTACGCTTCCTTCAAACCGTCACCCAGCCGCCCTGACTGGCTCACTGCTCGGGTGCTGCAGGGGAACTGCTAGCTCCAGCTACGCTAGGCTGCTCCGCCACTACATTAGCTTGATGACCTGTTGCATCTGACAGACTATGGTCTAGTTGGCGGAACCGAGCCTCTAGCTCGCTGAGCCTCGCCTAGCCTCTAGCTCGCTGAGGCTAGCCTCTAGCTCGCTGAGCCTCGCCTCCAAAGCTGTGAATAAACTACATTTTATGCATTTACCATCCTTGCTAAAGGAGGTAGAGAAAAAGCTAAACATTTCACTCAGTGAGCAGTGGGACGGAGAAACGGAAAGAACGAGCAAGCCAAGCTAAGAAGCTAGTAGGCTAATAAGCTAAAGAGCCGGCGATTAGCGGCAGTGAGAATCCCAGAGAAAAAGTGCGAAGCGGAACTACGTGCGAGTGTTCAGTTACAATTTACAACAACGGTGTTGAGTTATCACCAAATCGAGTTTAGTTTTAAGTTTTAAAAGGTTGAAAGAATCAGAGACCGTGACACCGTTCAGTCCACCGTTCAAACCACCAACAGGAAGCTACGCAATACGTTACCCAGACGTCAGACCAGCCAACCAGAAAGTAAGAATCAAGTTAAACCTGAGGCCATCTGTCAGACGGCTCTGTAGAAACTGGGTGACGCTAAAGGACAGTAGATCCTACAGGTACGACAGAGAACTGTCCATTAGCAAACACCCTCAAACCTCCATGAACTAAAGCAGTGTTGTTAAGAAGAGCGGGAAAAACTACGTCCACTGTGACGTCATACAGGAAATTATTCTTGCTATTAGTTCTTGTTGGTTCTACGGTGGATCTACAAGCTACTGAATTATGGGGGTACGTAGCATTGCTCACATTTCACTTCAAGTCGTCCTTGTTAAAGGTGATCCTTCGAGCCCCTGATGAATGTTCTGTTAAAAAAAAAAATCATGACTCTGAGCAGTGCGTCATCTGTTGTTACTCACTGAAGCTGTATTTATCTGACATTAGGACCTGGAAAGACCCAGACGATGTCTTTTTAATTATGTCCTGACATCAACAACCTCAGTACAAGAGGAGGGAGTCATTTCTCATCCGCATGACTGGAGGCCTGTTTTTTTTTAATGAAGATTGGCCTGTAGATGTCATTTTCTTTTAATTCATGTACTTGGCCCAACTTACGTCTTTATATTTCCACCTGAAGAAGCCTCCTGCTTCAGGCCAAAACGAAGGAGCCGGGACGCCATGAAGAGACACCTCTGAAATCCAATAAGGTTTCTTTTCCTTCCTAGACTCTCAGCTACAGCTCTGGAAGTTTCCTTAAGACAGCGCCTCTAATAGAATAATGTAAATGTGATCATTTAAACCTTGTTGGTACTGGAACCCAGAGCTCAGGATTACAGGGTTTGGATTTTATCGGTTGTATCGTTGCATCTGACGGTTTTATTCTGACAGTTAGCTCATTCTTCACTCTCCGAGGTGCTTCGTGTGCTCCCAGGTGGATTAAGACTAGAGCTTCTTGTCCGGCCCCTCGTGCTGCCTGAAGTCTGGCACTTCTAAGGTGATAATGGAGACAATTAGAGTCTCTTTATCTTGACGGCGCGTCTGCCAGGCCCGTACCGTCAGGACCTGTCGGCGGCGGCGGCGCTAACACCCTCAGGCCACTCCATCAGTCCGAGGTCCGACGCTAGCCGGCTGCAGCGCTTCGATACGCGGCCCTGTCAACACCCAGGAAGGAGCTGAGTCCAATGATAGCAGCGGTTGTGGCATTTTCTTTCTCGTTGCAAGCCCGGCCTCACATTTCCTTGCATGATTTGGCGTGGAAGCGCCGGCTTGAACTTGTTCTGACGCTGTGTTTATTCAGCTTTGATCTTCCCCAGATAAGTACCTGACACTCGGTGCCTTTGAGAGATGAGAAAGCAAAAAAAAAAAAGCATGTGAATTCTTTCGAACTGAGGGCTTTCCGGCATTAATTTGCCATAAAATGTGATTTGATTTACATCTAAATCACAATTATAGACAAACTCAATGTATTTAAGCTGATGACACACAAACAGTTATAATTTATTGTGTCTTTACTGAACACACCCATTAAACATTCACACCGGAGCACAAAGTAATTACGTTAGCTAACGCTAACTGAAGTCAGCTGATACACCTTGAGTACACTTAATGACAATAGACTGGAGATGTGATTTAAAGCTGTCAGTGTTGCTAAAAGAGCGTTTACTGATGTGAATCATGTGTTGCTGTAAAGACGTAGACTCATCAGTAGTTGATCTGCGTGAGGGTGGAAAGTGCCCAGGCGTCCATTCGTCCACAGTTGGACAAACTGTCTATAAATGGAGACAGTTGAGTACTGTGGCTGCTGGAAAAGACACAAGGCAAACTTCTTAATGAGATAAAGAAGAAGCCGTGAGTAAGAGCTAAAGGCTCAAAGACATCACTGGAACTGGAAAACATCTCCGTTCGTGAGTCACGAACAGGCAGGATGTCAACACACGAGCATGTCAGGGTTTCTGTCCACCAGCTGCTTCGTAGAGGTCGGCAGATGCAGCAGGTCAATGACTCCAAGCAGATCCACCAGAGAAAATCCACTTTAACTTCAGTACATTTCGATTCAGCTTTATTTATGTCGCATCTGTGGAAATAGAAATCGTCTCTAGATGATTTTCCTTCACCTCAGAGATGCTGTGAACCTCAAAGGAGCCGTTCAGATCAAGAAGTCCTACAAATGTCTCTGAGCTGAAGCAGCTCTGGAAAGAGGTCAACGTTGGTCTGATGGTCTGATGGATGGTCTGATCCAGAGCAGGAAGCATTGACTTAAAGGCCCTGATCGTACACTTCCTGCTAGCCGCTACTCGCAAATTGCGGGTTTAGGAACCTCCGCTAACCGCTAATGCAATCTTCCGCTCCCTAAAGCCGCTACCCGTTATGCCGACTCCCTTACTCACATTGTAGGTGTGACACCGGGCGTGTCTTTTGCCCTTTCCGCAAACTCTGTATCTTGTGATCGTGGGTTGCAGGTAGCGGGGGGTCTGACAACCCGCTAACCCGGAACCAGCGACCTGCATGTCGGCCCATACAAGAGCGCGTCCAAATGGTATCAATGCGCGTGGACGTACACAAATGGCTCTACTACTTGAAATAACTCTTGTATAAAAAGCGTGATTTCAGCAGAGATCGTCTTAAACGGCTCACTCGCCAGTTAAACCATAGACGACCAGAGCGTGTTTACTGGGAGATCACAGACTATCTGGGACTTTCAGGTTGCCGGCAACCTGCTCATAAAGGCAATGGCTACTGACGCACTGATTGGTTTAACAGGTGGAACGCCCTAACCACTCCTATGGATAATGTAGCGGTTAGCGCAGGTGGGATAGCGGGTTTAGCAAAGTGGAAGATTGCGTTCTTTGCAGGGGAACGCCCCTCCCGCTACGCGCTATCCCTTAATAGTGGCTTTAGCAGATCTGGCGGAAGATCAGGCCCAAAGTCTCTGGTGCCAAAGGAGCGAAGGGTTCACTCTTGTGTGTTTCCACACACAAGTTAAGCACATTTTGGTTGTCTAGTTACAACAGAGATCACGAGAAGATCAGATCACGTTTTGTCAAATTATTGCAGAAAACTCCAAAAGGTTCCCATGTTTTTTTGCACATACAACTCTCTACTACCACAACATAAAGCATCACTTTAACTGCATGCAGCCCGACAGTGTCCTTCATGGATTTGAGGCATTTGCTGAGAGACAAAAATGTTTCTTCAAAGGTCACATGAGCTCAAATCTCCTTGGAAATATCAGATTTTTTTTGTATCATCTGCATTTTGTAAAGCACTTTGTGCTGCATTTTAACTAAAAACTAATCTTTAATTTTACTAAAAGTGGTATATAAATAAAGTTTGATCAGGTCATTTCATTCTTCATGGGAGCTCCTGCTAACTGGACCTAAAAGCCTCCTGGTACAGCAGGTGGAGCGCTATTTCACACACAACTGGGGAGTGTGATTTTAAAACTGGAAAAGTCCCTCTTTACTTACAGTTACATCAGTAGATTTACAGTATCAACAGGCGTCTAAACCATAAGGGAGGTTTGAGGTAATGTGTTGATGTTTAATCCACTTCAGTTCTACAAACTATGAGGAATAGCGTGTTTGCGGTCTGTCTGGTTTATCCAAATCCTTCCCAGTGAGATGTGGTCTTCCACCCAGCTTCCCAGAACCTCGCTCTTTTGTGCAATAAACCAGCATTCTTCCAACTCCCCCTCAAGCCGGGCAGCTTTAGGTTTCGTGGGGTGGCGTGAAGCCAGGACCTCTCCGGACAAACCGTGTGTACATCCAGATCTGACGGAGAGGAAAGAGTTGGCTTTCTTTGGGTTGTGTTTACCACATGTCTGTCTAACTGGATGTTTTAGAGCTTCCAGACATCAGCAGTTTCTTTCAAAGCACATGTGCATGTTTGTGAAGATGTTGTTCATCATGATATCATACGGTATCCATCAAAAAACGCTCAAATACACCGACTGCAGACGTGAACAGGCAAAGATAGCTTTTAGCACAAGCTAGAAGTTGTTTTACTTGTTAGTTTTTTTTACCACAATGGCACATGAATAGAAGGATCCAGAAGGATTTTACTCGACAAACACAGAGTTTTCTGTAAACTCACAAACGTTACACTGCAAAGACAAGGTTAGCTACTAGCATTAGCTGTGAACTGTTCACTACATACAGTTTCATTGTTCTTCACACTTTAATTAGCAATTTTTTTTTTCGGTGGCGTGGCTGTGGATCTGGTGGTAGAGCCATCCTCAGCCAACCTGGAGGTTGGTGGTTTGATTACTGGCCTGGCAGTCCGTACGTCAGTGTCCTTTGGAAAGACCCAGGCTATGTTCCAACTAGCCTATATGCAGTGTGTTAATGGGAGGTGTCTCAATGTAAAAGTAAATGAAAATGGGGAACTTTGTTCTTTAACGGCTTCACTCTGAGATTAGACTTCCCATCCATCCATCCATCCATCCATCCATCCATCCATCCATCCATCCATCATCTATGCCCGTTCAGTCCAATCTAGGGTCAGGGGAATCTGCTGGAGCCAATCCCAGCTCTCTTCAGGCGAAGGGTCCACCAGTCCCCTGGTCCCGTCAGTCCGTCGCAGTTAGACTTGTCATTGATCGTAATTTCAAAACAAAATTAACCCAATATCCATTGCCAATTGTCTAATCTGCTCCGCTGTTACCTTTTTGACCAAAAATGTACCATACAAGTGTCCCACCACCTCCACTACGTCAGCAACATGGTGACCATTGAGTTCATGAAGTGTTTAGTGTTCAAAACTCAGTTTTCTGACCTTATTTTCAAAAACCACCTGGGTGCTTAGGGTGTACCGAGGAACAGAGCCAAGAATAAAGTTGGTGTTTGTGTGGTTTGGGAGAAGGTGACGACTTTGGATTCTTATTTTTCCCTTAAAATGGCACTAGGTCACATTAATTAATGCATCATTTCAAGTTTTCAAAGTGCTCCAATAAGTCACACCTGTCAACAAAATTATGTATGATTTTTGCTTCTACGTGAAGCTGACGGCGTATGTTTGCCATATTTTCCATATCTGGGGACCTTACCCAGAATCCTCCACTGTAGCCTGGTGTGCAGCTGTATAAAAGAAGTAAACGACGGGAAGCTCAGCTCTGCAAGCTACAGTAGTGCAGAAAACTGCCACCTTGAGTTTGGTGGTGTAATTACAGAGGACACAAACACAAAATGACTTCAGTCCCACTCAAGGACTGCTATAAAGGAGCATAAAATCACACTTTATTTGTTAAATATTTCTTTTGGAGAACAAGAAGCCACACATAACTCTGAAGGAGTGGCTGTTTCTCTTCATCTCCTAGATTTCCACACATAAACACACTGTTGACCAGCAATAGCTATAAAAGTTGAGATGAAAATGTGCCACAGTTGTGTTTACATCATGTTTCTGGCGTTTCAAAGTAGCCTGAACACCAGAAACATGCCAGTTTAATGGTCATTTAAACCAACATCATTGTGTTACCCAAAGATGGCATCCTTTGGGTCCACTTTCCACATTTAAGTTGACATGTGTCGTTCTTGTCTACAGATCACAAACCCGTCCTTCCCCGTGGTTGTGAAGATGGGCCACGCCCACGCTGGAATGGGAAAGGTGAGTGTGTTGGTATATAAACTGCCTTTAATCCACAATGTTCCCTTCCCACCGCGATTGTCACAGTCAGTTAGTCGTTGTGGGACATGAGTTGATTTAACATTGACTTGGTTGAAAACAACAACTCCAGAACTGACACCAACAAGTGGCAGGTTTCCTGTGGCAGTTCCTTGGATGACCACTAGGGGGCACCTCCAGAAGTTAGTCAATCTCCACTGACTGACCCCCCCAAAAAATGTCCCAACTTTACAGCAGAAATAAACATATTTACAACAAAAATTAGTTTTGATGTCCATAAATAGATTTTAGATTCATGACAACTGCGGTTTGAAATTTTATGGACCTAATCAGGTAAAATTATATAAAGCCACAAATGAATTGATAATTATAGACATTGTTTTCCTGAATGACAGCTCCGTTGAAGATGACAGAAAACTGTCAATACTTTAGCTACTTAGGTTTTTTTTTTTTTTTACACATGTTGGTGAGCACTAAATTACATTGTATAAATTTTCATTTTGTTTGGTTTGTGTTCATTTAATGTTGTTTTCCCTCCAGTGCAAACCGAGAGTCTAAAAAGGTGAAGTGTGAAAACAACCTTCTTGTTCAGCTTATTTGGTGAATTTGACATCTGAGCTGTAAGAGTTAAGAGTATAATCGTTTTAAGGATAATATGGCTTGTGTGCTGTTAATAATATGAACAGACTGACTCTGGGTTGAACTGGAAGAGTCCAGGCTGAAGGTGGTTCGCCTGCACATCAGCTTGACCACTGCAGTCAGCAGCGGTTCTTACTTCGCTGAACGCCGTTTCAGTGAAGGTCACTTCAGTCAGCACCAGGTTACATGACGCCGGTCTATGTCTGACTAGATAAGATGGGAGCTGAGAGCTGAAGAAGCATCAAGCCAACGGCGAAAGCTGCCAAATGACTGCACTTTAGCTGCTGCTACAGCTGAACCACTAAGCTGCACCACAGCTAGCCTCGTTCGTGCAGCTAGCTACGGGTAGCCTCGGTTGTGCAGCTCGTTACGGGTAGCCTCGGTCGTGCAGCTAGTTATGGCTAGCCTCGTTCGTGCAGCTGGTTACGGCTAGCCTCGGTCTTGCAGCTGGTTACGGGTAGCCTCGATCGTGCAGCTGGTTACGGGTAGCCTCGATCGTGCAGCTGGTTACGGGTAGCCTCGGTCGTGCAGCTGGTTACGGGTAGCCTCGGTCGTGCAGCTGGTTACGGGTAGCCTCGGTCGTGCAGCTAGTTACGGCTAGCTGCGGTAGCTTGGGTGGAGCTCAGCACTGGGTTGGCTGGATTCAGTTCCAGTCAAGGTGGCGCCCCCTATAGGTCCAATAAAAAATAAACTTCAGATCCACTCCTCAGACAGCTGTGGGTGATGGTGTCACAGAACATTCATCCGGTTTGTTTTTTGACTTTTGTGATCACGTTTTTCATCCTGTTCCTGTTTCCATCTGTAAAACATCACTTAGACTTAATTAGTTATTTATCAGCGTGTTTAACTCTTTACCTGAAGGCTGGAGTCGTCTCATCGACAGGCGAGCCCAGAGGCTCTGGTTTGTTCCTCTGTAGACCAGGACTGCAGGCTCACACAGAGATCCGTCTAGATTGCAGTCATGTAAATCAAACATGATATTATCACAGCAGCTTTGGCTAGACTGAGGTTCAGACAGGAGGTCGGAAAAACCCAAACAACCGTCTGTTCAGACCGCAGTTTGTTCAGACCAGCTCTGACTCTCCATGGACTCAAATCCAGAAACAAGGGTCCAGTTACACTTTCAATCAGTCTGAGAACTGTACCTGGTTGTTTTTGTTAGCATTGTCTTTATTTTGCTGCTCTCTTTCACAACAGGCCGGCAGACCGAGAAATTCAGGCATGTTTTATTTTGAGGAGGGAGTTTGGTATTAATCAGTGAGATCTATTTTAAAAATGTAGTCACAGTTCAACGTGGCCGCTGTAATATCAAAGTTCGCAGTTCGCGCCCACCGATCTTTAAAATTCACGGGGGGGGCAGGCTCTGCCTTTATATCTGTCGCCGACTGCTCGTCTGTCTGGATGGGCTTGGTTTCCTGTTCAGGAGCCAGACGTGCTATAGAATATCCCATAAGGCCACTGTTCAGCAGGACCTGGTTTAACCTCACAGAGTTGGAGTGTACTTTGGATTTAGATCATTGCTGTTTTGTCTGCTTTAGTAATTAAAGCCAGGAACATGAGCTGGTATGCCATATATGTTGCTAATGTGACTGGATTATAACCTAAAGGGACTACAAGTGGAATTTTACCTCATATCTGTAGTCGTTTTGTTGCATTTCCATTTCTGGTGCAGAGAAAATAGATCTGTGGTCTTCTGCTCAGCATTTTCTGGAAGAAAATCTGCAGGGTTTGTTTACGAGGCATAAAAGGAAAATAATGCTTTTATTTTGAAAATTGAGGAACAAAAGCTTCTTACCTGTTCGGATAACAAATATCAACATTTTGTTTGAAGACATGAAGCATTTCCTGAGTTTGGAGGCTTAACTTAAATGTCCTTTCTAGGTCTGCTACGACCAGAAATGAATTGATGCTAATGTTAGCTTAATTTAGTGAAATTTTCAATAATTATAGTTGTATAATTTACATTTCTGTGCTCAATCTTTGGCATACTGGCTTATTTTCTAACCAAATTCAGTTCATCGTCACTGCTAACACCCCCCCCCCCCCCCCCCCCCCCCCACCCCCGAATCTAGAGCTCAAGAGCTCCCTTTTTTTAACTGTCTTTACAGCTTTGCTAAAGGCATCTGGTTTTCTTATGCAGGTACATTGTTGTTGTTTTAAGGGATCAAGTACAAGTCTGTTCCATTTACCTAGCCAATAAAAACCGTGGATGCCTGCTACTAACGGTTGTTATCAATACTAATTCATAACAATGTTGTTGAAGGCAGCGTAAAAAGCGAACAGCAGTATGTGTATGACTGACTTAAAGGCAGGGTAAGTGATTTGTGGATTATGTCATCAGAGATCTGGCTCCTCCCTCCAGCACTCCCGGAAAAGACAGGTCCCATCATGAACCCTCCGAAGCCCCTCCCTTTATGTGTACAAGCACAAACCTCCCTTCGGTCAGTGATTGGCTGGAGCAATGTTTGTTGTGGTTTTGGGGGACAGGCTCCTCCCACTGTTTTTTTTATTTTTATTTTGCAGAGGCAGAGCTGCGTAGGAAGGTGAGTGTACTCCTCAGATGGGTAGCTAGTGGGTTAATGTGACAAAAAGCTTTAAAAGGTCAGTTAGAAAGTATGTAGAATGACTTACCCTACCTTTAATGAGAATGAAAAATAAGGCAGAGCTGTTATAAACAGTGTTGATTTTTTTTAAATCAAAAAAGCAGTCGTGTTAGATTTTGAAGTCTGGGTAGGTGAGGTTTGGGTCTCCTGACTGGGAACCTCTGACTTATGCGTCCCCCCCCCCCCCCCCCCCCCTTCTCTTCAGGGTGAATCTGAAAAAAGCTTTGTGTCACCAAGTTCTTCTGCCACTTCAGAGGTTTTGAGCTGGAGGTCATTTCTTTCCTTCATCTGTCCCATTTCAATGCCTCAACTCGTGACTTTTTCAGTCGGCCAACAAAACCGACAACAGCAACGGAGCGAGAAAGTTTTTACCCAGTTTTTCCAGTTTGTACTTGCTGGTATGTCATTTTTCTCTGGAGGGAGACCAGCTTGGGATGACTTTTTCCACCAGGCGCTGTTCTTCACCTTCTCTGGCCACCTACTACCTCTGGAGCCACGTCCCTGTTTTTCTGTTCGGTTTTCTTTTGTTAGCCGACTGCACCACCTAAACGTGAACCACTGCGTTCTTGAAGCTCATCAAAGGATGTTTTCATCTGGAGAAGAAACGGATGGATGGATGGCGTCCATCGATGTCGCTGCCACATGGCAGAAAAAACAAAAACAGAACTGGGTCGGCTGAGCCGTGGAGTGTAATTCTGACCCAAATGGAACAAATTCATGACCTCCATTACTATCTAGTTTAGCACAGGATAGATTTGAAGCATCCATTATGGAAGAAAGAGGGATGTTATTGTCCAGAACTCCTCACACCCACATCGTTCAAGGCAACCCTCAGTTTTCACAGTTACACCCACTAATTTGGATTCATGTTCTGGTACTGATTACGGGAGCAGGAGGGTGAGCGTCCAAAATTACATTTCACTCATGTGGGTTTTTCTTTCCTTTATTATGGTTTTAAATTGCCAGCTCGGGCCATCCGCATCTACGCAGCCTCCATGAAGCAGCATCGTCAGAATAGACGGGTTCATTTTTGGAGCTTCCCTGCAGAAAACCCGCATCACCGTATCCTGTCAGCGCGGCTGGATTCTTGCTGCATGAACGTCTTTTCCGTCGTCCTCTTGACACTTTCCACTGAGGTTAAGGAAAAGTGTGTACGATCCCACCGTGAGCCCGGCCCGTTCTGCTGCCGACGCTCGTCCAGTTGGGTTTCTGCTGCTGAGAAACAGCAGTGAGGTTTACCCTCCTCCTCCTCCTCCTCCTCCTCTCTCTGTCTGTCGTCCACGCTAAAGGAGATTTGCATTAAACTAAAGAAAACGGTCGCCTCTTGACAGCTAAACTCTTTTCAGCCTTTAATGTAGCGGGCCGATGTTAGTACGCAACAGAAAAAAGAAAGAAGAGAACTAGGACGTCAGATGTAATTTAGTCTCATTCAAGTCGTCTAACGTGTGTCGTTGTGCTCTGCTCTGCATTTTGAGCTAATTTCAGAAACCGAGTGATTCAGTTGCAGCTTCTCATGTGGGATTCGTTCGTGTTGTTGCACATCAAAGCGCCAACGGTTTACTGGAGCAGTTTACTGGAGCTGTCAGAGCTGGCCACTCCTCATTTTAAAGACCGAAGCCTACGTTTGCCCTTTACATCATCTGGTGGAGGCTTGCGTCATCTGGAAAAGTGTCTTCGGATTTCTTTGTTCCACTGGGACAATTGGAATTTCATTGTCACGTTTTTGTTTGTTTGTTTATTTGTTTTTCTCAGATTTGTTGGTTTTCAAATGTTTAAATTTGACGTGCCTCTGTCATGGATGCTGGACGGAGCTCAGCATCGTCTTGCTGAAAGCTGCAAGGCCTTACCTGAAAAAGACGTCTGAACGGACACAGATGTTGCTCTAAAATCTGCATTGACATTAAAGCAGCACTTTTGTGTTAAAACTTCACTTTCATTTTGATTTGAGGGACTATTTGCTAACTTTTAAGCATCATCATCAAAACCCAAAGTTAGCTCAGCTAACTTTGGGCGTCGACTGCGTTTCCCATCATGGTGCTCTTGCAACGATTAATCCAACTCACGAAGCTACAGCGAACTTCATGGCAGAGACGAATAAGAGATGCAAGAAAGTAAGAAACTGATTGAGGAAGATACCAAAGAGGGATAATCCTGGACAGGATGTTGAAAAGTGACTTCACCTCTTTACCTGTATCTCAGGGGTGTCAGACTCATTTTCACTGAGGGCCACATCAGCATCATGGTTGCCCTCGAAGGGCCAGTTTGACAGCATGAATGTAACAAAATGCAATGTAAATCAAAATAAATTAAACTACACCTTGTTAAATAATGGTTTCTGTATTTATTATGTATTCAAGTGTCAAATATTTAACTCATTATTATATTCAACTCAGGGTTTGTGGTTGTAAACCTGCTCTCGCGCAGGTGATTTCAGAAGCGTTAGCGATTCTTTGTTTCTCTTTGAAGGCTAAATTTAGCGTACTTAGCTCCATGTTTGCTGTCAAAACGCTGACGTAGATTATGGTGTTTCACAACAACACTGCCTCATAACACAAAAACACAAAGTTTCTTCACCTTGAGGTACAAACTCTGCATCAAATGTTCTTTTCTTGGACATGTTAGGGTTAATTTGTAGAGGTTTTTCTTAAGTTTGTATGTTCTGAAAATCGTCGTCACTGTTATTGTTGTGGGTAACGACGAAATGCATTATGCATTATATGAATTTTTAAGCGGCGTAAGCTTATTTTAAGTCTTAAAATATCGGTTTAAAATTTCAGCCAATAATGCACAAGTTCTTGAGGGCCACATAAAATGATGTGGCGGGCCATATTTGGCCCGCGGGCCTTATGTTTGACACGTGCTGTAGAGGGACTAAGTTAAAAGACACTAAGGTTCCTTTGTGCTGCTTTAACGTGTTGTATGTACAAGAAGCCCTAATGGTGCTAATGCACCTCCACACCAACTGAACCCCCCCCCCCCCCCCCCTCCTTCAGTCAAGAGGAAGCAGCGACCATGTTTCCCAAAATACTTTCAGCTTTTTTGATTCGTCTGAACACAGGACACTTTCATGTTCACATCTGTGTTCATCTATACATGGCAGCGCTTTTTGATTTCCAGAAATGTTTCTGAGCCCAGAAGCTGTTCTGCTGCGGCGTCGCCTGAGGACCCGGCACACAGAGATTCCCTCAGATTCTCAGAATCAATCGATTTTACCAGAACCGTCCAATCAGGAGGCAGAAGTAAATTAACAAAGTTATACGTCTCTGTTTCCACAATGTCAAAAAGCAGAACCATCTTGAGCTTTTATTTTTACAAATACACATGCACACGCTTGAATTTCACTGGCAGATTTGTTCAACAGAGTGACGAAGCTTAATTTACTCGCCGTGCTGTTGACTCTAATTAGAGCCCATAAAGCTCAGGCTCTGTTTGCTCTGCAGGAACAGCTGCAGGAACAGTCAAAAGTTTGCGTCATCAGAACTGATTCAGAAATGTTCACAAAAAAAAGAAAAAGAAAATGCAAATAGCACCAGTTACTAAAAAAACATTTTGTGTGATTGCGTAACCGGTGCTGCAGGAACCGAAGGGAACAGCGGTTGCGTCACTTAAATATTTATTCAGAGTATGTTGTGGAAAATACCTGCCTGAGTTTTAGGAGGTGTCATGTGCCGACCGTCTGTGTTTACAGCTCGCAGCCCGATGTCGTGACGGTGACGCTGCCGAACGCCACCTCCGGCGACGTTTCCACCAGGGACCCTTCATTATCCGGCCCGAACGCAAGCGCGAGATCCCTGCTTTGTAATTAGCATCTCACTGACAGGCGGCGTCTTCTCCCACAGATCAAAGTGGAGAACCAGCAGGACTTCCAGGACATCACCAGCGTGGTGGCTCTGGCCGGGACCTACGCCACCACCGAGCCGTACGTCCAGTCCAAATACGACATCCGCATCCAGAAGATCGGCAGCAACTACAAGGCGTACATGTAAGACTCCCTCACGTCTCGCTTGGTTTATCTGCAGAGACGGATGGCGTGTGTGGTTTACTCTTCGGTTTACTCTGGCACCTTTCACGAGAGAGGTTTCAAAGAGGTTTATCGCCGGGTATTGACATTGGATACAAACATTGCGTGACGACCTGAGAGGGTTTTTCCAGCGTGGATCCCGAATCTCAAACAAAGCAGAAGTTATTGTCTGGAGAATAATTGCTGTTTATTCTCCACGCAGAGCTCACCAACGTCATCCACGAGCGTTAGCTAACCCTTCGACAGCTTCCCAACATTATTACGTGCATCTGCTTGCGCCTGCTGTGTTGTTCCACTGGCCTCGATGCCTGTTGCATGTG
Source organism: Hirundichthys speculiger (assembly GCA_018398805.1). Lineage (NCBI taxonomy): Eukaryota > Metazoa > Chordata > Actinopteri > Beloniformes > Exocoetidae > Hirundichthys > Hirundichthys speculiger. The sequence goes on from JAGFBZ010000762.1 coordinate 224,336, forward strand.
ACTCAGTTGGGGTTATAGATGTCTCACAACCACCATCTACCAGCCTGTGGTGATCCAAGACTATTTGCCAGCTACTAGGGTTTGGTAGGCAGTCGATTTATGTCGCTGCGCACAAAATTCTGTTGTAAAGTTTTGACACATTGTAATTCAAGTTTTAAAAGGTCGAGGCATCATACAAGCTTTAAAGCTATAAAGACCATTTCCATCCATCCATCCAACCAGCCGTCCGTCATCTTTTCCCAGTTGGTCAGTTGGAGGCCACGCATGGAAACAACCACACACACGACCGTTTCCACCTCAACGAAATACAACTCCAACATAAAACCAGAATGCTGCACGCCTTTAGATGCTACATGTTACGAACAGAAACCTGCTGTCACATTAGCGCTCGGACTGCGTCCGGGAATCTCCACCTACCGTAATTCCTCTAACAAACACTCCCTGATACCAGCGCTGCTCACCTGCGCCCTCCTCCCATCAACTTGGAACATCTTTGCAGCTAAATGCTTGCCATTTTTGACTCTGTATTCGACCAACATCCTTGCAACTGCTTCATGTCTCTAACTGACCCGCTATGATTGCATTGAAGCGTGATGTTAGCATGATAGGTGCTGAAACATACCGCAAACCCGCGTATTACTGCGCTGATGCTGACGTTGTAAAGAGCAGTGAAAAAAAACTAGTTACAGTTGAATGGTAACGTGAAACCGCTTGAGTCTTTAATCTGCAAGGACGCGTGAACGAGGGAAGGTTGTACTGGATTGTAACATGTGTTGCTTGTATTGGGAATTAGAGGAAATACAGCACTTGATAAATAGTGAACTAAATTTACAGATTGCGATAAAATCCGCCTTCTGGATCAGATCCGGATCAGCCTTTGAAATTTGATAGAGGTTTCCATTGTCAATCCCCGAGTGAAATTTCATGAGTTTTGGGCAATAATTAACGGAGATATTGGGAAACAAAAATTTTCGGCCCCATTGACCACAATGCAAGGTTATTATCGTTAACGAAAACGAACGAAATAACGAAAACTAGAATTGAAAAAACATTTTCATTAACTGAAATAAAACACAGTAGGCTAGTACCTATTACGTAGTATTATATTTAAGGGTGCACGATAACTATCGGGCCGATAACAGGAAATTATGACGTCATCCCGATAAGTCCGATATCACGACGAATAGCCCCGATAACATATATATTTTTGTCAACACACAGTGCCTCGCTCCTTCTGAGCCTTGAATGACCGGCAGTGAATGTTATGTTCAAGTAACGTCGGCATAATCAGAAAAACGATTTCACAGTAAGGAAAATCAAGAATACCCCCTCATGCCAGAAAACAACTCGTTTACTCGGTCATAATTTTGGTAGTTTCTGACTTGAATTGATATTCGCATTATTTTCTCACATGTTACACATAAAAAATAGAAAAAATAGAAAAGGCTGAAAGAACGACTAGGAAACAAGGAAACGGAGGAATTTATGTTACACCTTGAATGCAGCATTGCGGCACAATGCGCTGATTAAAAAAAAAAAAACATGGCGGCGATTGTATGGAACTTCGTTAAAGTTTCAGAAGAAGATAGTTCGCTGGTTATTTGTGACAAATGAAAGTGAAGGAGGGAAAAATAGCACAAGCTTTAATACGTCAAACCTGATCAGCCACCTGAAACATAACCATCGCTTTCATGGAGTTTTGAAATCGTGCTAACATGAGCTAACGTGAGCTAATGTGAGCTAGCCAGCAGCAAGTCTCTTTGAATTGCCTTGTGTACGAAATGTGCTCTACAAATAAACTTGCCTTGTGTGTTATCGGTTATCGGTATCGGCCTTTAGGAGCTAAAAGTTATCGGTATCGGTTTTAAAAAACAGTTATCGTGCATCACTAATTATATTTCTGTATACCATTGACAGTTCTGAGTGAACTTGTTCAGCTAACAAATGCAGATGTTGGTCATCTTGGATTTCTGGCAGTTTCCGGCGTCGGTGTGTTTGTTTTCCCTCCCATCTGGAAGCGAGAGACCTTTCTCTGCAGGATTAGTTGAGCATGAAGCAATAATGAAGTGAGAGTTCACACCCTCCCAACTTTCACGTCTCTGAGTCTAAACAGTTTCTCAGCAGGAATCAGAAGAACAGAACAGCTCGGCTTTATCTCATCTCGTTTTTTTCCCCTTCGCCTCAGCATGAAAGCTCTGACACAAACACGTCGTAGGTGTGGACGGCAGCCACCGTTGCTGATGAACTCCTGATAGTTTTCCCCGCGAGGTTTACAACTCCAGGAACTGTGAGACCGACTCTCTGGAGGAAAGATGATTCATTTGACTGACTTTTCCTTTCTTTTTTCAGGAGAACGTCTATTTCCGGCAACTGGAAGGCCAACACAGGTTCTGCCATGTTGGAACAGATCGCAATGACAGACAGGTGATTTGTGCGTGAAATGTAAATTGAAAGCATCACGCAATGATTTGTAGATGTCATCAATTAATGCTGAAAGATGGAAGGCCTTGTCTGAAACAAACGTCTTAAGGCTCATTCATGCTTCTGTGTAGCAGCTCTGGCATCTACGCTTGTGAGTTTTTGCTTGTCGCTCTTTTCTGCAGCGCTGTAGCCTGCAGTGCTGAGCTTCCTTCCTTTACGTTGCTCAGACTTATCAATGGAGCTTTTAAAGTAAATATAACGTGAGCTGGTGCTGACAGATTTTGGGCATCAGTCATTTTTACAGACGCTGCAGGAAATATCGTTCTCCATGACCACATTTCCTGCGGTCCGCGTTAACGTGCAGTTACGTTTGTAGATGCTACGCTGTAGCCTACGGCGTAGCTTTGATGCAGATGCATCAACGAGCCTTTAGACGTCTGTGGTCACCTTTCAGCATTGATGTTCCCTCTCCAGATGTGCCAGCTGCCCATACCCATGTGGACTTCATCCCTGTACCATCAGAGATGCAAGCTTTGACCCTACATGCAAAAATGCAGGTGTTTTAATCAAATACTCATTTCTTGTGTACTTTGGTCAGAGATAACTGTGTTTAAATGCGCTTTATATATAAATTGAACTTACTTACTTACTTAAGGACTCAGGGCTGATAACAAGTCAAATAACATGGCTTCCAAATCGATTTTAAATTTTGATTGATCCGAAAACTTGGCAGTTTTTCCACTGTGTCCATTTTAAATGGTCCAGAAAGGACAGAAGTGTTTCTGGATCATCTGGATCATCCGTCTTCTGTCTAAGATTCTTTTTGCTTTTTTTTAATACCTGATCATGTCCCTTAATTTTGTTGCCCACATACAAACTTTAGACATGAGAACTGAGCTAATGTTTTTTTCTAATATAATAATAATAATAATCTGACTTTTTGTGGTAAGAATAAAAGATTTTAAAATCATTTAATGTGTTTTTATTCACATTTTGCAGTGTCCTTGTTTTTGTTTTTTTCTGACGTTGCAGCTGCGTTGGATTTATTTTTAGAATATTACATCCCCAACTGAACGGCTCAGTTTGTCTGCTGTGATTTCTCCAGAGACGAGCGTTTTCTCATCCGTTTGTGCGACTCCGTTCCAGATATCGTATCTGGGTGGACTCCTGCTCTGAGATGTTTGGAGGCCTGGAAATCTGCGCCGTGAAGGCCGTCCACGGAAAAGATGGCAACGACTACATCATCGAGGTCGGTCTGCCCCCAGATATCAGCTGCAAGGCTTTCAAGCAAAATAATAGTTTTGTTCAGAAAAGAAATGACAACTTTCACAGAGGTCCAGCCTCCTCGTCTCAGACTCCGCCCACTTTCATATCATGCTACTTAGCTGTACCAAACAGTGGGCAGCACAAAGCTGTGGCACCAGTTACAAAAGAGGCACAGCCAGCAAAGGAGAGGGGTGGCATGGACTGGCAGACTCCACCTAAGGCCCAAATTTATTTCACAATATATTTCTTAATTTTTGGCTGATATTCTATCATTCAGCCCAGAAAGCTCTGAAAAATATGACCGCTAACTCCATAAAACGTCTTCCTGTAAAACTATACAATGTTTTAGGAATAGAATAGAAATAGAAATAGAAATAGAAATGTCTTTATTGTCATTGTATCCAGGGGGGTACAACGAAATTCAGTCACTTCCACTGTCGCACACAATAGAGTATGGATAATGTATGTAGAGTATGGATAAAAGTGGTACAAATAAACCAACGTTCACCTTTTAGAAACATGACATTTCAAATTAGAGCTGTTTTACCTTTTAAACAATTTCATGCTTTAATTACTATTCTAAGCTGTCAGGTTTCTTCTTAAATAATTTAATTGTTTTAAAGAAACATTTTTAGCAAAGATAAAGAGTATGAAAAGTGTTGCATTAAAAAAAAATGGTTGGAATGGTCCTTGAATGATCCTCCACGGCTCTCGGCTCCTTCAGCCGGCTGGCCTGGTTCTCATTTAATTTCATTTTTATTTTATTGATTCATTCCAGACATGTCAAAACAATCTTTTAAAGCATAGACAATTTTAAAACTATGATGAATCTATATCTGAAAATAAATATAATATATTTATAAAATAAAATATATAATAATGCATACATCAGTATACACTGACACATGTGCATAACCATAATTTAGAAACATATAGAACCGCTTGTAAATAAATCTAAATATTAAATGGACATATTCCCCCCAAAAAAGAAGAATTAAGAAATAAACAAAATTTATACCCAATGTATACACACAGATCTATATACATACACATACATACATATACATACCAATATGCAAAACACATATCTGGTTTAACATGTCTGAAAAGGGGTAGGAAGAAGTAAAACTTATTTAATCCTTCTCCAATGTTCCATGATTACCCTGAAAATTTATCTGGTGTTTGAGGCCTAATACTAAATTTTAGTTGTAATTTATATCCAGACAGACATTGACATCTAACTACAAACATACATACTGATACACACACATTCACACTACAGTACATACTACAGTACATACTATAATATATACTATATGTACTATATATATATATATATATATATATATATATATAATATATATATATATATATATGTATATATATACAGTACATACTGCAGTATATACTACAGTATATACTACAGTACATACTACAGTATATACTACAGTACATAATATAATATATACTACAGTACATACTATAATATATACTACAGTACATACTGCAGTATATACTACAGTACATACTACAGTATATACTACAGTATATACTACAGTACATAATATAATATATACTACAGTACATACTATACATACTGCAGTATATACTACAGTATATACTACAGTACATACTGCAGTACATACTACAGTATGTACTACAGTATATACTATAGTACATAATATAATATATACTACAGTATATACTACAGTACATACTATAATATATACTACAGTACATACTACAGTATATACTACAGTACAGTTTTCTGCGTGGGTTTTGTTAAAATATGTTTATTAAAATATCGGAAAAGGTTTAAAATGTATATTGTCCCAGTTGACACAGTTTCTACTACACCTCCTCAAGCGGTTTATATGAACACACCTGTAAAAGCGAGGATGAAAAGGGAGCTGATGTACAATCTAGATATGTCAGACATTTCAAAAAGACTTCAGGAAATTAAATGAATTTATGAATTTATATATGATGGTGCATGTCAAAGGGCCGGTTGAATGGTAACTGCAAGACTATTTAAATAAATACACTCAACACATCGTTATGGTCCACATATGTCTCTAAAACTGTATAGAATTTTTATTGCAGGTACGTAATTATCTAAATGTTCTCGCGGTCCAGATAAATGAGGTGGCGGGCCGGACTGGGCCTGGAGTTTGCCAGTCTGCGTTAGCGTGTTGGGTTTGGTGACGTCACGCCCAACATCTGCAGATAACAGGTGAACTCCCTTAGTGGACAGATGTTCTGCTCGTCAGGTTCAGAACATGGTCCAAACCTCCTCCTTTGAGCTCTGCATTCATGACCACTCCTCTTCATCTCATCGGTATTTGAGCCTTTTCTGATCATTATCTGCTCCGTCTGCTGCCTCCACATGTAAACAGTTTCCTCTCATCCTGCACGCTCATCATAACAGATGTTAAACAGAACCAACTCACCAGCAGAAACCAGCGTGGAACAATGTCTGAAAAAGCCTCATTTTAGTGGAAGAAAGTTAAAAAAAAAAAAAAAAAAATCAGAGGAAGTTATAAAAAAAGACACAACTGGGCAAAAACAACTGCAACAGGCTGCTGCTTCAGTGGCGCCATTCTGGGGATATTTTTTATGGACGACAATCCAAAGCTCAAACAGAAAATAAACAGTAACATGCTGATAAACAGTAAATCATTTACTTTGGTAGAAACACATTAAATTCCTTCAGGGAGTTGCTGTGACGACCAAAAGCGCTGCTTAAAATAGGTAACAGAAGCATGACTGAGCAGGACGGCGCAGCTCCTGGATGTTCAGTTAGTTTTTTTTACTAAAACTGAAGTGACCTTCATGTGCTGGTACTGTTGATGTTGCTTATTCACCATCTATCCGTCCATCCATCCATTTTCTAAAAGCATTTATCAGCTGAAACCATCTCATGAGAGGCACCAGCACCAGGACTCACTGGACTCCATCAAACCGGTTTCAAGAGCTCAGAAAGGCTCAGTCGTGTTTGCTAATTATAACGGAGACGGTTGGTTGTGAGAAGATCTGGAAGCCCAAATCCTCACACAGTGATAACACAGTGGCAAGAAAAAGTTTGTGAACCGTTGAATATTCTTTGGTTTTCTGCCTTAATGTGACTTCAAATGAGATCGGCACTTAAAGGAAGGAGCTTTTGACCATTCCTCTGTACTGGACTGCTTCAGAAACACTCGTAGGATGTCTGGACGTCGTTCCATGACATCTTCTTTGGGTTAAGATCTGGACTGTGACTGGGCCGCTCCAAATGATGGGCGTTCTCTTTCTGAAACCAGTCAGTGGTGGATTTACTCCACTGCTACGGTCATCACCTTCAGCTGAGCTCCATCCGGACATTATTCTGGGAAATACATCCATCCATCCATCCATCCATCCATCCATCCATCCATCCATCCATCCATCCATATCTATGCCCCGTTTAATCCTCTATCCACAGGGATCTGCTGGAGTCTATCCCAGCTCTATCTAGCTCTTCTTCCTCTGGGCAGGGTCCAGGGTCTCACATGGACAGGTCAAACAACCACACTCACAATCACTCCTACAGGTAATTTAGAACCAGTTAACCTGACATCCATGTGTTTGGACTGTGGGAGGAAGCCGGAGAACCCGGAGGAAACACACACAACCACGGGAAGAACAATGGAAACTCCACACAGAAAGACCTGCTGAGGTTCAAACCAGGAACCTTCTACCTGTGAGGCAACAGTGCTAACCACTAAGCCACCGTGCTGCGAGGTAGCAGAGCAAGACCAAATAATGATGCTCCCTCCACCATGCCTTTCAGTCCGGATGGTGTTTTAATGTTCGGACCGTTTGTACCATTCTTGAGCCATCGAGTAATCTTCCAAACAATTAAACTTCTGTTTCATCAATCCAAAAAATAATTTTTGGATTGCCAAGGCGCTTTTTGGCAAATTTCAGGTGTGCAGCAATGTTGTTTGTGGCGAACAGTGGTTTCCTCCATGGCGCCCGGACTGTTGAATAACTCAAGGCAGACTCATGAACAGAGGTGTTTGCAGTCCCAGCGACGTCTTCAGATCTTCAGCTGTTGCTCTTTTTACTGGGTGTCTACTTCTGCTGAGAGTTGCATCCGTTCATAGATGTTTTTTATAGACACCTAAACACTTGGAGATGACTCTGCATCCCTTTCCAGCCTTGTGCAGATCAACTGCCCTTCAACACACCTCCTTCTTGCGAGCTACTGGTTCCTAAGAACAGCAAACCTTAAAATGCTTTACTCAACTTGTTTCATTAATGAGACTCAAGATCCACAAACTCCTGACCCAGTTTTCAGAATTTGGTTTATGGGTTCATTTATCACTTGGATGAAGATCAGATCACTTTTTTTTTATGACAAATTGATGCAGAAAACCTGTAGATTCCAAAGGGTTTACAGATTCTTGTCACTGTACTGTGTAAGAAGGTGAAATTGAAAGTTTTTTTTTTTAAAGCCAGATAGAAGAAGACAAATAACTGCATCATGAGCAATCAGTTTTGTTTTTAGAACAAGTTCCTGTGCCGTCAAATCTGAGGAAACAGGCCTGTCTGGGGCTTCTGTCATACCCATTTTTAGGCCGAGAACATGGTATCACTCCTCCTCCTATCTATGAGCGGGGTGAGGTAAGCAAGTGAGTCCTGAAAAAAAAAAAATGCAAACTATCTCAGGAAATATCTCGAAATATCCCTGGAGGATGTGTAGTCTGGACTGTGGACGGTCCGGACGGAGGAACGAGTGCTGAGTCTCAGCGTTCCTCTGCGTCCACTCGTTTCAGAGTTAATAATTGTCAAAGACTTGTTAGTCTGCTGGGGATCTGTTTTTACGTCGGTGCAAAGACAACAGCCGTGAGACCCTCTCCCTAATGAAAAGTAATGAGCTGCTCAGAGGAACTTCATTAACTCTGTGCCTCTGTAGGAGTGAGGTGGCGTGACATGTGACTGGATCTGACATGGCGTGATGATTAAACGACAGAAGCGACCTCATACAGGAAGCTTTGCTTTATGTCAGCCACATGAAATTAAACAAAACAGTGCCTTGCCAATCAAAGATATGTGCCGTGAAACAATGTCACGATCACTTGTTATAAAGCAACTGTGATTTAATACCAAGCAAACGTGAAACATCATGGTCCAGTTTGTGAACATTCATAAACATTTAGGTCATAAAGGTACAAAAAAAGCAACATGATTGAACATGATGAAGTTGGGGTACAAGGGGAGAACATGCAGAGAAAAGCCCCCAGAAGTCAAACTAGAAACAAGTCTGATGTCACCTGGGAACAAGGTTTAGCTGCAGTTCCTCGACTGACCACTAGGGGGCTGGCACATCAGTCTCATCTCTCATCTCTTTGTGTCATGGCTAAAACTAGAGCTGCCCGATACGACCTCAAATCAATATCATATATAATAATATTACAACATTTTTATTACACTTGGACATTTTTGAAATAAATGAAATGCATACATATTAACTATTTTTTTTCGAACAATCTCAGTAATGAAATAATAATTTAGATGGGCAAGATTACATCGGTTATTGGTTCTGAATGTCAGTTTCAATTAATTTTGACTAATTTCTGAGCCCTAACTAAGACCTAATGACGCTGGTTTAACTGTGACAATAATATCGCCTGCTGTGCTGTTAACTGTTCTGCCATGACCAGTTTTTGGGTTGGCCTTGGGGGAGAACCAAAGTCATGTGAAGTAGCTATCGTTGCTCCCGTTTGAAGGCTGTTCTGCAGATGTCCGCCAGGAGCTCCGCAGCTCCTTCGACCCTCCTCAGCGGCTGGGCCGAAGGAGCCAAGAGCCGGCTGGTTCCGCTTGATCCGATTTCCACATCTCCTCATTTTACTCCGCTCTACACGACTCGTTTCAAATGTTGCTTTGGTGGAGACATCACACTCATCAGAGTGAGCGTAAGGCAACATTAGCTAGCATCACACGTTAGCATGAACTGAGGCAAACTAAATTTGCAGCGGCTGACATAATGTGGGCGTGTTCCAGCTGACTTCAAGGCCTGTCGCCCAGGACGAGGAAAAAGACGCCTCAAAATCACTCCTCAGAAAACGTATGGGTTATGTCATGAGGGATTTGTCCAGTTCTTCTTATAGAGTCTATGATTTTAAAAGATGCACAAACTGCTAAGTTGGGGGCTTGAGCTGAATTAGATGGCTGCCGCCCCCTAAAATTACTGTGAACAAATCTGGTGTATGTTGTATATCTTTATTTTTTTTGGCATTTCAGTAAGACCTCAAGAAATGGTGTCAGTCTTAAAAAAGGGCATATGTGTCCTTTAAAGACATACTTTGAAGGTGAAGTCACCATGATGACACTGTTCTAGATTAGAACATCTTTAGAACATCTGGATCAATCAATATGGTTGGTCTGTGTGCAATGTTGTATTTCTTTATTTTAAAAGTCTTGATTTTGAACTCACAAATTTACAGAAATCACGTGATGAGTAGGGTCTTTTATTTTGGGTTTAAAGGAAGCCAACCTGACCAGTCGAACACTGGTTTATTCATCTGTTAATGGGAGTGTCTGTTAAAAGTCCAGATGCTGGCGATTATGCTGTGATTCAGGGGAAAAGATCAAAAACTCCTGTTTGAGTCACCGCATGAAGCACGTCCCCGTCTTGTTGCAACTGGTTCCTTTGGTACCATACTGGTGGAAATGGCTGCGAATGGGACGAGTACCTGTGAAACGAGTGTGGCTGTTCAGGCTCCGCCCACTCTGCCCTGCATCATTCTTTTCAAATGATCCCAATGTGCTGTCCTGCTGATGATGATGTAGCACTGGTAGCAACTACATCCCATAATTGTACAATATCATCATAAAATGCACTTGTTTAGAAGTTTATATAAAAGATTTTACATGTTCTCACAGTGACGAAAATGGACCTTTTCTTTGAAACGTTGCAACAATCGTCTGATACTGCAATACTTCACAGGAAGGAGAGCAATGGGTGTAATGCTTACATGATACCGGAATAGTGCATATATTTGAAACGTGGACGTGTCTAAACGTGTCAAAGTCGAGTCTTGCAGCAGGGAGGAGCAGAACGGGTGTTATCGCCGCGCTGAAGCTGTTTTCCCAGGAAACCGTCTGCCTGTCATCGCGCCGTGACTGCATCGTAATTGTCACCGAGCACAATGATGTGCTCCGTGAACTTTCCCACGGATCTGCTCACATCGTGTGGACGGACGGCGCTGCTCAGTAACACTAATGTGCTCCGGTGCTGAAAGGGAGCAGCAGCAGCGGCTCCGGGCCTCCGCCGAACCGCTCCGTATGCTAATAAATCAGCAGGGCGGATCCCGCCACACGCCGTTTGAAGTGGGGCCTGGCGAACGCCGGCCGGGCCTCCGCTCAGTCCCGTGTGACGGTGACTCAACTGACCAAAACATGGCGCCACACCCCTTCTCACCACCGAATTCTCGCCAAGAAGCAGGGCACACGCTGTAAAGGAAGGGCTTTATAAGGCTCACTAATGCTGTCCAGAACAGCATGAACCCAAACAGTCTGAGAGGTTCAACAACTCTGAAAAACAAGGAAACAGAGCCGAGTGCAGGTAGAAAGCAAGGACACTGTTGTTCTACGTCTTCTTACAAGTTCAGCTTTGTTTGTGCTTTAACCTAACAATATCAGAGCTTATCTCGGGCTTTTTTTCAACCAGATTGCAGCCGTGCACTTGCAGGATGTCAGTCAGAAGGTCAGATAACAGCAACTGGATGAATGGTGATGAAATGTTCTAGATGTTTGCTCGTCTTATCAAAACTAATATGATGTCCTCCCCTTTTATCAAGCACCAGTCATTACTTCATCGCTTTAGTTTGCGTGCAAAACATTTCAGCAGAGGTCCAAAGACCTGGTGCAGGTCGTGCAAAGAAGCCCCAAGGAAAAAGCGTAGGAAATAGTCAAGTAGCTGCAGTTGCACATTACGGTTAGCCCTGAAGTAGCAGTCGGCGGTATGAACGGTATACAGTAGAAACGATATAAATGTAGCTAACGGTAGAGATTTTTACAGCGATTTGACTTTGGTCGAAAGTGAATGTGAAAACAAGGCAGCGGTTGCAAACGTGGAGCGAGGTGAGAAGGAGGAAGTGCTAGTAAAAACAGACTGGTGCAACGTCGGTCACTTTGTACGATAAAAAGAATCAAAATGGATTTAAGTGACAAATGCCATTACTGAATACTTGTCTCAGGTCATGGCGCCATTTCTTACGGTGGAAAAAAAGCGGCTTTAGGAACATGATAAAGACACTTGATGGCGCTACAAGTTACCTGCAGCCCCCTGGTGGGCCGTCGGGGTACTGCAGGTGGGCCATTAAAAGGTCATTAAAATTACGAAATATGTTTCAAATCCTCAATTTTTTTTTAAATATGTTCATGATTCAAAAAAATCACATGATTTAAAAATATATAGAAATAATAAAACAAACCAATTGAGTATTATCCTACTGTAATCTTAACAAGACAAGTGTCACCTTATTTGTTGACCCCTTACATTAATACTGAAATGTAGCTTTTAGTCTTGTATGTTGATCAAAGTGGTGTTTAAAGGTCTGAATGGGTCACAGAGATTTTTCCCATTTCAGATTGGGCATTGGTATTCTGAAGTTTGGGGATGGCTGCTTTAGGCAAACTGAAATGTACGACAAAATCCGCCAGCAAGTAGAGAAAGATCGCGAGCATTAAACACTATGAAACTACTACGGACTTGTGGTCGAGTCGCACAAAATGGAGCCTCACAGTAGTCTCACAATCCATTTCATCAATGAAGAGTGGAAGTTGTGCAGCAGATGCCTACAGACACAATATTATCCTGAGGGTCATACAAGTGAACTCGTGTGTGTGTGTGTATGCATATTTTATATATACAGTGGTACCTCGACTTATGAACGTTTCTACTTACGAAATTTTCAGGTTACAAAATGCCTCAATGTTACGAAATAAATTTCAGGATACGAAAGGCAAAAATAGTTTACCGAATGTAAACATAGCTGTCGGCTCTGTATCTCAGTTTGAAAGCGGTGCGTCCGAGCTGCTCTGCCATTGGCTATTGCTTAGCATCTTCCTGGCATCCCATTGGCTAGGAGGGCCCCTTGTCTGTATGAGCGTAACCCAGCAACCGAGGTAAACAAACAATTTTTACCTCCGCCAAGGAGGTTATGTTTTGGCGGCATTTATCCGTTTGTCTGTCTGTGTTCAAGATAACTCAAAAAGTTATGGATGGATTTTGATTAAATTTTCAGGAGTTGTCAGAAATTTGAAAAGGACGAACTGATTTCATTTTGGGTGTGATCCAGAAGAAATCCTGGATTCTGGATCACTGGAGATTCTGGATTCTGGAGGTCTGCTCTCTCTGAGTGCTTTTCTAGTTCTAACATGTATTTCTTACAGGTTTTTATGTCAATTCATGTATTATTTATAATTTATTAAAAAAATTATGTCCAAATTTTGGGGGGCTTGGAACGGATCAGGGCATTTACATGGAAAACGCGTCTCTACTTACGAAAGTTTCAGGTTACGAAACTACTTCCAGAACCAATTAATTTCATAAGTAGAGGTACCACTGTATGTCCTATTAGCAAAAGGTGTGCCACAAGGTTCAATTTTAGGGCCCATTCTGTTTTCGATTTACATCAATGATATTACCTCAGCTGTCACTGGGTGTAATATTCATCTTTATGTATACACTGTATATAAAATAGCCCTATCCTGAAGTCACAATTGGAGGTACCTGTGGGATCTTCAAGTCCAGACTCATGAACTGGTGGTCCGCACCAGTCTGACATTGTAACCAAGCAACAGCAGCATCAGCGTGAAGGAACGGAAGAAGCTTAAAAACACCGAGGGATGAAACAGGAAGAAGAAAAGACAGAGATAACTGGAACAGTTGGGGATGGGACCCCCTAACTGGGGCAGCTGCTCCACCGGGTCTCCAGAACAACACGATCTGTTGTTGAAAGAAAGGAAGGGAGTTTTCAGCCACAAGTACAACGTTGGTCTTATTTGTGTCACAAAAACACAGACCAAAACATAAAAAAAAAAAATAACATGACAGACGTCATTATTTAATGATTTAATTCTGCTGCCTAGGCTTTTCCTCTACAGTATCCAGGGGAGTGGATCGTGGACGGTGACGTGGAAACCTTGGTGATGAATCTTGATGGCGCTCAATCCGGGCTGCGTTTTATGCCTTTTTAAGTCACATAAGTGCAGTCAGAACCAAACAATAGACCTCCAGATGTTCAGAACGCGGCTCACACAGAGGTGCCCTTTAGAAAGCATTTATACCACAGCCCTGATACGACCCACAGAGAGAGAGAGAGAGAGGGAGAGAGAGAGAGACCGTGACAGAGGCGCACCCGGGCCCGGCGCTGGTTCTGGTTTACGGCCCGCGGCCGGGGCGCGGCGCAGTAGCGGCAGCAGCCACG
>JAGFBZ010000763.1:600000-772500 GCA_018398805.1 Hirundichthys speculiger
AGGAAGCAGCTGCAGGTTGCACAGCAGGTCCAGATGAACCCTCCAGATGTGCCCTGCTCTTCTTCACCCCCTCCCCAAGAGAAAAGACGCAGAAGCTCAGAGCACCGAAACACAAACACAGAAGAGAGGAAAGACTTGAAACAGAGGAATGCAGCAGGTAAAGAGATTCAATAACGCCGGTTTACGTCCAACAAAATAAAGACCACTTTAGAAACGAATGCGTTAGATTTTACAGATTAAACACATCATCTGTTTATAGACACTGCAGATTTGCAACGAGGCAGCTGAACGTCAGCGCATCAGGATGCTTCACATCGTCATTCAGAACAGAGCGCCGTTACCTCAGGAGGGGCTGCGGATACGCCGCTTTAATGGAACTAAAGTACAGTGGTTCTCACTAATGCATCAAAATGGTTGTCAACAGGCTTTCAGCTGCTGCACCGCAATTAAAGGTCTCTCATTGGTCAGTGGATGGCCGGCTTCCCATCGCACTGAATTACAATGCTGTCAAGTGTCTCATAGCACTTATGAGGTTGGCAGCGCATATCCGTTCCCAAAATACCCGGACTGGTTCTTACACCCAGCACTTAACGCCCGCTGCGCTTTCCAAATTTTGTCAAAAACTAATTGGTAGTGCCTGAGAGAGAGAGAGAGAGAGAGAGTCTATTCATTTGTGAGACTAAACCAGTTAAAACATTCATTAAGGTTTCAAAGCGTGGAACGTTTCTGGTAAATTTCTACGAGCGTTTCAGAAACTTTCCACGGCAAGATGAGATGGGGACTTTTAGAAATATTAACGTTGGGAATCAAAATGTGCCTGTAGGATCCATTTATGGTGCAAGTTGCCAGTCCTGTTTCACAACTAAATCACACACAGCCTCCATACAACGTACACACACACACACACAGAGCCTTGTGCCTTCAGGACTGCCTTAATTCTTCATGGAGTAGATTCAATGAGGTGTTGGAACCAGGACAAAGTTCCATCTTTGTTGTCATGTAACTGATTGTGGTTTTAGGAGGTGAATTTAGTTCTTCTAAGCTCCACTTTGTGGTTAAGTTATCGAGATACATAAAGGCCTCTTTAAAAAATGACGGTTATGAACACTTTTGCAGTGAAGTCAGTGGTCCACGCTTGAATCTAAGGGTGAATTCCAATTCCTCCCTTAACCCTCAATCTCAACCCTCAATCTCAAAAATGCGCTCCCGCTAAATCCAAGTGCTGTCCCGATTCTAACAACGTCAAATTGAGGGAAGAGTTTGAGGGCTGTAATGCCCTCAATATTGAGATTCTCCGGCACCACCCTTGGAAGTAAGGGTTACCCAGAAGGCATTGGGTAATTTAGCCAAGACATCTTCGAAAAGGATGGCGACAAAAAAGCTAGCTACAAATGTAAGTATTTTCGTAGTTCTTAAAGATATAAATGTTACGAGACCATCTGATTGTCTTTGTTTGAGAGTTTTTTTTATGGATTATTAACATCGTTGTGGAGTAACATTTTTTTTTTTACTTTACGATGTTTGTCAGCCGGACCGTATCCTCTATTGTGTTATTTGCTAATATTATTTAGAGAATATACGGCGCTCTTTTCAATGTTATCCCTGTGTCATTTCAGGAAATACAGAGACAACACGAGCTCTGATACATTTCAGTCTGAAGATGTAACTGCACTCAAGGGTTGTCCCATCTTTACAGACTAAAAACTATGTTAATAAAGTTATTCTTGTTGATCTAAATTTCTCTTTTTTAAATTGAATTGAATTGATGATACTTTATTGTCACTGAGCCAGAGTTTTTTGCTTCCTTAATGTTAATAAGGATACAGTGTTATACAGAGGTGGACTTATAACAATTTTATAGAGAAGCACTGATTTAGTTACACTGTAGATGTAGATGTGCTTCCACAGTACATACTCCTGAGTCGTATTTACTTGATTATTTTAACCAAGATTATGCTGCAAGATGGTTATACCCATTACCTTCAATTTACCAAATTTCCAGTTTAATCCAATTATATTCCAATACATGCTCATTAACGGCTCGGGAAATCATCCAGTGTTGAAAGCATTAGTGGTATAACCTGCTTCGGTTGTTGGCGTCTTGTCTAAACCGTCGCTATGGTGTTTGCACAAAGACCTGCTGAAGAGCGCTGGTTTCAATGAAGCCATAACCGCACCTCATTACCGGCAGCGTGAGACCGCCGGATCCTTTGCAACACGCCTTCTAACGACCCCCGCGGGACAGATCATCTGAATATGCAGCAGGGATGTGTGTGTGCAGAATGGCCCAGTCTCCGGGGCTGGCTGTGAACTGGTAACAAAGACAGCTCAAGGACCGGCGCATGCACGCACACACATGCACGCACACACACGCATGCACACATGCCTGCACACACGCACGCACACGTGCGCGCACTGGATTGGCAGGAACACATAGGCTACAGCAAACAATGACTGATCTCCATGGAAACAAATACACTGCAATGTTCATTTCTTTAAGCAACAGCTTGAACTTTTGAAAATGTTCCCTTAAAATGGCAATTTTCTGTGTTTCCTGTAGCTGGAAATGGTTTACCACATTAAAAAAAAACAACATTGTCCCTTTGTGGTAGAGGTCTTCGGAACAACCCGACAACCCGAAAACCCGAGCACCACCAATCAAACAATCATGTTGCCGTAGCGTGTTATTAGCGGTTTGCCTGGCAGCTGTAAAGCACAACGGATCGCCAACATGACAACGCTGGATGAGAGAACATTTTCAGGACACGTCCTGACCGGTGTAGGCTATTAGCGTTAGCAGTTGCTACCAATAGCATCTTTATCCACAAAGAAAATAACAACGTGGATTTATTGTTGTTTACATCACGTAGCCTATGTAGCAACTGAACCGGTAGAAGAAGACAACTTTAGGTAAGAAAATCAAGTTTTATTCAATGCTAGATAACTTTTAACATGAGCAACTATGGGCTGTATTGTCTCGGTTCTATTCGGGTAACTCGATTCGGTTCGTGGTCGGAAACTAAAGACTCGGGTCGGGTTGGTTCCGGGTCGAAATTTTCACGGGTCCATTCGGGTTCGGGTCCATGAAAGTGGACCCGTGAAGACCTCTACTCTGTGGCTCCATTCTGGAGAGAGATTCTTGGGGTCCTGGAGGTTGTTTTCAAAAGGAAAATGTTCTTAAATTTTAAAGTCATGTCCCTTTGTGACCTAGATGCACTGGAATATACAAAGCAGGATAAATATCTTTTGAAGGTGTTGTTAGTAGGTTGCAAAAAGGCTTTGACCAGAAAATGGCTGAAGAAAGACAAACCAACACTAAACGAGTGGATTGATATATATTATAATATACACATGATGGAGAGAATGACATTCAAACTAATGGAACCAAACTGAATATTTTTGAAGAAAACTGGGTGAAATGGCTCACTTATGTGTCAGCTGATTAGACCTGATTTTGTATAAATGGCAAAAGTAAGGTTAAACCCCTTTAACAGAATATAATCTTTATTATCTCTAGCAGCGGAATTGTAATGTTTTTATGGATGATGTACTTATGTTGACTCTGCTGTCTTATCAAATGATCAAATCCTCCCTATGTCATGTTATGTCATGTTACATGTATTATGCCTAGATGGCACTAGTGTTACTAAAAGAAAATGAATAAAAAGTAAGTGAAAAAAAAAACCAATATGTGATTGAGTTGGTCTTCATGCCATACCTTCTGGGTGCTCTGACAGTATCATTTCAATCCTATATGCTTCCCTGCTGCTAATCACGTCAAACGCTGTATTTCACTTAACTTGAATCAGTACTCTCGTTATCCTTTCAGGTTTCATTTTGGGATAATCAGTGGATTCGCTGGGCTGAATCTCTAAAAACAGCCTTATTAACAGGGTGTAAATGAAGTTTCCCAAGCATGAATCACACTTTTGTGTGCTGAATAATAGATGCCAATAACAGCTGCGCGCGAGGCAAGATTAGGTTTCCTTATCTCACACGTGTAGGTGAAGGAGTCCAGCGCCTCAGTGTGAATGGACACACACCAGCATCTCCCCCTCATTTTCCCTCCACCAGGACAAACCTGTTAACGTGTTATAATGGCCTGTTTGTGTGTGGTTTCTACAGTACATGAGAAAGCGCTTCACACAACTGTGTGATGCCGGCTTGGCATGCTTTTTCTTTTTTTTTTTCTCTCTTTGCAAAAAACATTTGGAGAAGAAGGTAAATGGCGTTCATCTCCCGCATGCAGAGGTACATAAAAGGAACGCCAACAGCCAAAGTGAAGGGGTAAGGAGTCTTCAAACTGAAGCATATCTCTAAATTCCCCTCTAAGACTTTAAGTAATGTTCCTAGTTCTCACTGATCAACTCGTGTTGTGCCAAAGACCGCCGGAGAAACATGGAGTCAGCTCAACAGTGAAGCGGCGGCGTGCAAACGCTTCCTCCTCGTCCTGCCAACATTTCCCAGTTTCCCTTCACCTCTCTGTCGCAGTCCCGTGTGCATTTTCAATCAGCAACGCTCATAAACTAATACATCGGTGCACGCGACAGGTCGCAACGAGCCCGTTTAAAAGGCAAAGCATATCTCGTCGTGCAGTTTTCCAGGTCTCTTGAGGACATTTAACCTCACATCCATGTCACGTTTTAATGCACATTCACTTTTGCATTTTGCAATTTGCATTGCACCAGGTGAGGAAGTGTTTGAGGCGTTATGGTGTCCCATTCTTTCTACAAACATGTCCTTTGGTCATCAACATTACAATAAAAATACATTTTTGAAAGTGCAACATTTTAATAAATTGCAATAACTTTGAAATGTGTTCAGAAAGTCATTATGTGTTCTTTTATTGGTTTTTTTAAATGTCTTAATGTTCTTGGGCCATCTTATTTATCTGACCTGCTTTTACCATATCAACCCTCGCGGACCCTGAGGTCCTCTGGTTCTGGCCTTTTAATCATCCCAGGAGTTAGAACAAAAACCCACGGTGAGGCTGCATTCAGCCATCATGGCCCTCATCTGTGGACCAGCCTGGAGGTTCTGGTCCTGGTTCTGGTCCTCATCTGTGGACCAGCCTGGAGGCTCTGGTCCTGGTTCTGGTCCTCATCTGTGGACCAGCCTGGAGGTTCTGGTCCTGGTTCTGGTCCTCATCTGTGGACCAGCCTGGAGGTTCTGGTCGTGGTTCTGGTCCTCATCTGTGGACCAGCCTGGAGGTTCTGGTCCTGATCTGTAGACCAGCCTGGAGGAGAACATCAGGACCACAGAGACTGTTGAGATGTTTGAAAGGAGGCTCCAGACTCACCTTTTTAACCTGCTTTTACATGATTCTTTTACTCTTAGGTCTTTTATTCTACTGTTCTTAATCTAATTGATTTTAATGATTTAATTTAAGTCTTACATTTATTTTAAGTCTTTGCAGTTTATTATCATTAAATTTTTACATTTTATTTATAAATTCTAAACTTTTACATTTTCACATTTTATACATTACATTTTATTATTATTTTATCTACTGTCTGTTTTTATCCCTTTTTTAAACTGTCTTTTAATCTTTTAGTTTTTAGCTCCAGTGTTTCCTCATGGGGGTCCCTCCACACTGGGAGTTGTGTCTGGCCTGCCAGCGGGGGCGTGGTCTTGGAGATCCCTGGGGGCTGGGGGGGTCTGCATAATGTGTAGAGTCTACCCTGGTCTACCTGGGTTGAGGTGGTCTCTGGGACGGCGCCCCCTGTGGCTGCGGGCTGTGGTGCCTCTCAGTGTGGATGGACTCCCAGAGGTGGTATTTCCTCACCTGGATCCTCAGTGTCCTGATATGTTACTGAACTATTTTTATTTTGTGCTGTGAGTGTGCATGTGTGTGCTGTGTATGTGTGGGGGGGAGAGGGATGGGTTTTTATTATCTGTTATGATCCTGGTTTTTTTTATTTTGTGAAGAACTTTGAGTTGCATTTTTAATGTATGAAAAGTGCTATATAACTACCACGACTTCAGTCCTTGTACTGCGTCTGCTACTCATTACGTCGCTCACAAACCGTCCGGCGGCTCTCAGCTTTCTGTTAGCTGTTAGCATGTCCGCTGCCCTGTAGTGTCCATCCAGCTGATTCAGAGAGTCCACAGAGTCAAAACCTATCTGGGTCCACAGCTACACGACTCAGTGATATAGAATATTAAAAAAAAGAAATAGATCAACTAACATCCTGAGCAAAAAATAAGGAATCGCTGTACAATTAAAACTGAATTGAATGGAAATGATATGCTGACTGAAACATTTAGAATCGCTGCTCTACAGGCTTCTTCTTGTTTTTTGTTTTGTTTTTTTTGTAACTGCACTTTTGCTAGCTCCTTCTGCGCTGTCATGTACTGGACCAACTGTCAGCTTTAAACTCAGGCAGTTTCCATATTAGCTGTAATACTCGATTCTGGAACATTTATCCCACCAATCCACAAACCCGCTGACTCAAATGAATCCCCGGACTCATCCGGGTGTGCAGAAACATGACTCGGTGATATGTTGAATGAAACGGTGCAAAATCAGAATCGCTGCTCTGCAGGATTCCTCTTGTGTTTCTGTTTCTGCTGTCATATACTTATTTGTGGTTGGAGACACCAGGGCTCAAGGCTGACTGGCACGAATTCTACATTTGTTCGTATGGATCCGTGAGGACTTGGTGGATCCAACTCTGAGTAGTGACTGATCCAGAAGGGCTCCCCGGCTCCTTTCCAGGGATCTAAAATAGTCCGTCCCAGATGCCTTAAAGCCCAGAGGTGTTGACGCCATCTTTGGACAAAGCTTATGCTTTCGTACAGTAAAGTTTTGCATTTGTTCACGGAGGTTTGATGTGAAACTGGAGCTCATCGGCCCGGCGTGTGAAGGTAACCCTGAAACAGAAGAAAACAGGAGTAATTCATTCTGACAGAAGTGTGTTCAAGTGATTATTCATGCAACAACACGCTATTATTACTGCATAAAGCTTTTCTTTACGATAATTAACATAATTCATTACATCAATGAATAATGAACTTTCTTTAATCTTTGTTCAAGTTTTTTGGGATGTTGATTTCCTGCTGTCCTTTTAAACTTTTGCGCTGCCTCTTTGAAACAGATCTGTCATGTGTTAACACTCCGCAGTGTTGTTGTGATCCATTTTTAATGGCGTTGGCCTCATTTAAGGTTGAAGAAGATTCATAATCCACAACTTTATTTGGATTCATTCATATTACAAAGGTTGGAATGACTGTTATATTGTAACTTAAAAGAAAAAAAATCAGGGTAACATTATGAAAACCGTTAAAAAAATGTATAGTTTACACGAACAACAAGAATTAATTGTCATGTATCAATGTGCACGTTCCAGCTAAACGCCTTTGATGTACTTTAATGAATAAAAAAGCGAAGTACGTGTCTAGCGGTGGTCATTAATTTGGTTCCCTCAGGGAACATTTACTAAGCTCTTTATGCCACTTTTATCAGGGTAAAGCTACGCGTTTGATATTAAAAAATGTAAGTTGAATGAGGGAAATAAAATAATCCAGAAGCGAAGCATTTAACATTTACTAATGTCAAAGTTAATCCAGAAATCCTAAATTTATCCAAAAACCCACATGTAAGCAATCCTACTGATGCTCTGCTCCTCGGCCGGAAACCATGGAAACCCACATCCCAGATGATTAAATGTGAGAGGATATGGATATAGATATTATAGCTGTAATTCAAATGGAAATCTCTTTGACTGCACGTAAGCCTTGTAATATTTTAATTCTGTGTCTCTTAATTGTGTGTTGTTCTTGCTGCACTTCCATGAAAACGTAAAGCAAAGCTCCAGGAATATTAGGAATCCATCATGACGACTGTGACGTAAGTGAGAGTGAGCAGAAGGATGCAAAGACCATATGGTGGAAGGCTTTCACCCTCTGAGAGCGCCGCTTTGCTTTAACTCAACAGAGCGTGGAGAAGAGAAGCCTCCGAGCCTCAGAAATGAAGTCGGGATGCAGCGTTGCTGCAACGCCGTGGGTAAACACAGTCAAAGGCAAAGATTGTTCCGCGCTCTCTACCTCTTATCCTACCAAACTCAAAAAAGAAACCGTTTTGAGTGAAACTGTGAAAATAAAAGTCATTAAACAAGGGAGGGAAACAGCAGCTGTTGGGTGAATGGTTGAACTGCTGGCTCTGGACGATAAGAAAATGGAAGAATCTTTCTTTTTTTTTTATGTTGAGTGATGCTCAAGACTCTGCAGGCGGCACAGTCTCCAGGGAAACTGTCTTGACTTACTTCCCACCAAATTGTTTTCCAGCCTCCCCATTAAATAGCAGACATGTTTGAGATAAATCCACCATTCATAAGCTGATAATGGACTATGGAGCCATTTCCTTCTGTCCCTGTTTAACCAACGTTTAATCAGCTTTAGGCCACGCCCTCATCAGGAGCACACAAACTCTGCCAGTTGGATAAATGTGGCTAGTACAATTAATAAATAAAAACTTCCCCATTATGCTTCCAAGTCCAGGATGAGTTTTATAAAACTTCTCCGATAAAGAAGTGACATGCTTTTTGTCTGTGGATGCAAATTATACTTATGCTGACCTGTGATCCAAACCTGCAGAAGATAATAGTGTACAGAGATGCAATACTGTAAATACTGCAGTTAAAAAAAGGAAAGAAATCCAGATTCTGTCACTGAGGAGCTGTGAACATAAACCCTCCGTGATCGGCAGTCACAGGTTTTACACGACCTCTTTTTCCCTCTGGCAGAACTGAGAAGCCGGCTGGAACACGCCCGCCTCGGTCCAGTTTGCTACTTTAGCTTGGCTGGCTTGGCTCGTACTGACCCAGGGTGATAATTAACTTCGCTTTTGCAATCAGTTTTATCACTTCTCTTAAAACATCCTCATTTCAAAGTGTTGCTGCCGTAACGACTTCCCAAACGAGTGCAGCCAGACCTGGAACGAGAACTAGCGCAAGCTAATCGGGCAAGCCTGGAGCCATAGGATGAAGGGACCAAAACCAGTGACTAGTGGTCAGTAAGAGAACTGCAACAAACCCTCCTTTCTGGAAGGACTCAACCTGGAAGTGGAGATGTTAGCGGCTGACTCAGACACAGCTGTAAGGGCTGAAATAAATTTCATTTAATTTCATTTAACCTTTATTTAACCAGGTTAGTCCCGTTGAGATTAAGAATCTGTTTTTCAAGGGAGACCTGGCCAAGACGGGCAGCAGCAGCAGAACACCAAGTTACAGACAAAGACATATAAGAGAAACAAAGTACAATTTACAAACACTAAAATGTGCATAGAGTAAAACTATCAATAAATCAAGATGAGAGTTTCTGGGAGTAATTTCTACAAACATCAAGCTAAAAACAGCGACATCCCATAGAAACTGCTTCCAAGTCCTTTCATCTTAGATTTAAAAACATTTAGCGACACGAGCTCCTTCAGTTTTTAATCGTTCTGCAACAAATTCCAGACTGAGGGTGCAGAATACCCAAAACCTTCTTTTCCCTATTTCAGTCCGAGTATTAGGGACAGAGAGCATAAAAAAGTCCTGGGAACGCATTGAATACTGGTCACCGGGGGGGGGGGGGGGGGGGGGGGGGGGGGGGCATCCTACCCGAGAGTAAAACCCACAGTGATGAGTCAGTGATTTACAATTTGTAATAAACCTTAGGGACGCATGGTAGGCTGTATCAACCATATGGAGACATTAAGCAGAGGCCGGCGTGTACAAGAGATCACCGTAATCTAACACAGGTAAAAAAGTTGCAGCAACTAGGCGCTTTTTTGCATAAAAGAAAAACACAACTTATTCAGAAAATAAAAAGCCAGTTTTAGCCTCAGTTTCTTCACCAGGTTCAGCACTTGAGGTTTAAAATTAAAAGAGTTATCGATCAAGATACCCAGGTACTTGTATAAAAAAATAAAGACTGAAACTGGGAGCATCCTTTTCACATACAAGTATGATGAGGCCCAGAAAGTTTCATGAACATCATTCATTTGCATTTGTAAATATGTCCTGTTGTTGCTGCTGGGATTTTCCTTTTTTTTTTTAATATGTATCATCAGACTCCCTGTGGTGGCTGATCCAAATGGACTCAGATCCCTTGAAGTTGCCAGATCTGACGCAAATGAATACCTGTGGACTTAAGCCTGATTTATACTCGAACGTCAGGTCGTCTGCGTCACCTACGCAGACAACGCAGAGATGTCCCCCCACCCTACGCAGACACTCCGGTGCACCTACCTAAAACTGTAGGTCGACGCAGACAGCGTCGCAGAGAGGAGAGAAAGGAGGCCTCTGATTGGTCAGTGAGGAAGTGGAAAAACACAAGAGAAAAGTTTAATAAGTTTAGCTAGTTCGTGATTGTCCCTCTTGCGTTGTGGTGTGGAATAACATAGCGGAGACCGCGCTCATCTCTGCGACAAGCTGATGGCGACACATTTCCGCGAGAGTATACAGGGCCCTTTACTCTCAGAAGCAAGAAACTTGGTTGTTGATGCCCCGTCTGGAGGGAAAATGTCCTGGTAGAAACTGGCATGTGTGAACTGACCGTCAGTGGTTTTTTTCTTAAAGGCACATATGAATTGACGCCCACGAGATCCTCCTAGGTCAATGTTAACCCTTTAGGCACCAAAGTCGCAATATTGCGACAAAAAAATCTTGTTACTACTTTTCACTAGGAGATGGCGGACATGTGTGCCTGTAATCTGAGAACCATTTTTGGTGGTGGCGATATTCAAAGTTTTAGCGTAAAATGAGTTTGAAAAACATCCTCCGGTACAGAGACGTGCGGCAAAGCAGTGGTAGAAATGTTGAGCGTAGCGAGAGGAGAACAGAGCGAAAGAGTGGTTTTTAATTTACTCACGATGTCAAGAGGCCATTTTACCATCCACGAAGTACTTTGTCAGGTTCTGGCTAAAACTCTGATTCTGGGGAGGAAGCAGAAACTGACATTAGTAGTGACGGTGAGTCGGCGCGCCATAGTCCACAATCAGCACATTGTTTATCAGATGTTTCACCTCAATGTGGTCGGGGTGAAAACATTCTGCGATCGCCAAGCAGGTCGAGGTGTCATCGAGGCTCATAACACCGCAAATATGGAAAAATGTAGTGGGATGAAAACAACCGCGGTTGTCCGGGCAACGCGGGAGAAGCCGCGGGAAAAAACACACCACTAATGGTGCACCGGAAATCACGGTGATGATGATGGTGGTCGCTGAGAGTTCTTGAGAGACGAGGAAGAATATCGAAAAAGGAGCCTAAATTTTGATGAGCCTGTTGGTTTTTGTGGAGACGATCTGACAAATTCTGAGCCCATTGATTTCATCACCTTTTCCAAATGATGAATTCTGGAGCCTCATCACCAATCAAACAAATAGAAAAGGCCACCAGTTCTTTGAAAGGGAAATATTGAAACCAAACTCCAGATTTCATGACTTTATGATGTGACTGTCCCTGAAATGAAAGCTTTCATTGTGCATGGGGCTTAAGGAAAAATCTTAAATTGAGGACTATTGGGCAGGTTTGGGCAGGTGATGTCACAATAATCAAATTAGATGACAAATATACTTCCATTCTAAATTTAGGTTCATACTGAAGATATTTCTCATTTACAGTATGCCTTTATCTTAAACCATTTTAAAGTTATAGCCTTTTGAAACCTTGCCATCAAAATTGAACATTTTCCAATATGGCCGCCACCTTGTGATGTCATAAAATGCAAATTATATGAATAATTTCATTCCCATCACAGACTTTGAGTCATACTAAACAATTTCTCATTGACAGTGTACCTTTATCTCAAACTTCTTTCAAGTTATAGCCTTTTGAAATCTTGATATCAAAATTGTATATTTTCTTGAAAAAAACTAATGCCTAAAGGGTTAAGATGTTCATAGATCTCAAAGTCATGACAAACTCTGGCTGTTTAACTTCTGCTCTTCCTTACTTCAATTTATTCAAAAAAAAAAAAAAAACAAGAGACGGTCAAATCTCTGGTTTGGCTTAACTGGGGTCTTTACCACCAAAGTGTGATGGATTATCATGGTTGCCTTGGAATCTGGGTCTGTGCAGGCTTTTATTTTTATCTACATGTATGTGTGAATATGTTGGAGTCTGAAGACCGAGACTTCCATCATATTTAATGAAGTGTGGAAGCCTGAGCACATGTGTAAAATAAAATACAGGAGTGCGACTTAAATATTCCTGAAATAGCACTGCACACTGACATTCAGGAGTTCATGACATAAATTGTGAAATACATTTCTGATATTGTTAACTCACAGGCTTAAGCACAAAAAACAACATTTTCCAAAAAAAAACTCACCTCCATGGAGAGAAAAAGTGACATCCATTCAATCTGAGTAAACTGAAAGATGCCTCTCAGAGAACACGTCTAAGTTAGTACAAATATTATACATAATTACATCACACGTTCTGTAATTATGTATCTTATATGTCAACAAGTAACCTGCAGTCAAATATATAAGAGCAAGAATCAGACATCCAGGTAGGAGGTCTGTCACCGTCAGTGAGGACGAGACTGATTTGATTAGTTTAGCTGATGACAACCATTGCAGAGGTGTAAATTAGAAATATCTGAATTTTATCTAAAAGATTATTTTAAATAAATTCTATTCTAAATGTCATGTTTTAGACTGACTGTGTTTCTCAGTAATACTCGTACTGTTAGTCGGTCTGGTTTTCGTCGTGCAGTCCAACGTGTGGCTACATGACAGGAAACCTTTAAAAGCTGTCATTAAAAATGTAAAAAAAAAAAAAAATAAACAAAACACGGTGCATACAACAACCCTGGGACTATTATGAGCCGGTAAAGTGTAAAAACTTTCACTAGGGACCAACTCAGAGTCTGGAGTGAGAAAATATTTTTGCAGCAAAATGGCAGTTAATGAGAGGCCACATAGGGCGTTCAGTTTTCATCAAAATACATTTGTGCTTTAAGCCTTTGACAAGAATAAAATATTAAATTCCTTTTTAGTGCTAGTGTGGATTGGGCTCCAACAGACGAACCAAAGTCAATTTAATTTTGTCGCTGTACAGAAGGTGTACAGAAAGGACTGATGGTACCTGCCTCTCATGGCCTCTACTTCCAAAGAACTGGGTCAGGACTTAGTTATTCATGACAAACCAGACACGTGTCAGAAACAGAGGAAATCTTAAATGTCAAATTTCATGACAGCATAATTAGGGGACTCAACAAATGCAGTCTGTCAGGAAGGGTTTCCAGGAGAAAGCACATCTGAGGTTCACGAAATACCACAAATACCACAACAGTTCTGGACCAGTGTCCCACGTTGGGTGATAATCCTACAGTAGGGATGTAACAATATAGAATATTTGATATCTCGATTACAGTGACCAAATCGTCACGGTTTACTATATTATCGCGGTATTCTTCATTGCTGTGCAAATGTCCAAAAAACACAAAGTCTTGTGATTTTCTCATCATACTAAAATATCAGAAGCGAAAATTTTTATCAAAATGAAACTTTCACATTCAAAGGGCAAACAACTGGCACAGAAAGAGGTTTTATTTTAAATGAACAAAATAAATAACAGGAACAAAGCTGATTTGTCTGGTGCAAATTTAAATAAACACTTTAACAACCATAGTAGGTCAAAATATGCAAACAGTTATGAGGAACAAAAATTATAGAGCAAGCGCAAATGAAATAAACTTTTGACTTTAAGATGAACCATAAATACGTATAAATGTGCAAATAAAGAAACAGTTGTATAGGAGCCAAATATGTTGTTATGATTTGTAGTTCACTCTGTGTATCTGTGGGTGTCGCTGTGTTGTTACCTGAGGGTCAGGTATAAAGGTAGCTGCCTGTTATTGGTTAGGTGTTTGACCCGGAAGGGCTAAAGGTTTTTGACCGCTGTGGCGCTAACTGCCGGGGTTATGGTTGTCGGATCAGTTAATGGAATAAATTAATATTTTAACTGCATCAGAAGAACATTGTTCTGGTCCTTTTTTTCATCAACACGCAACGGTAACGTTTACGAAATGTGAGTTAATGAAGCGCGTCAACCAGGTTACTCTTGGTCAAACATCTCAGTAGCTTGAAGCATTAGCCTTAGCTCCTTCAAGTTGCTTGTACAAATTACAATAAAATGTAAACAAGTGCTCTGCAGACAGGATAATTGTCCTCCACCAGTTGTCCCTCTTCATTCTTTAAAAAAAAAAAAAAAAACTAAATATGGCCGGACCTCGGATTTCGTCATTTTAGTGGGTTGGTAAATGTCCTGCGTGCTATCACCATTTTCCGCCATGCTAACGTTACGATGCCGATATTACAAGCTACATATTCACACGAGACACAGTCGCGAGTCGCTCACAGACTTGAATGAGGGTGATATTACATATCCCAGTAATCGACCGCGATAATGAGATGAAGTCAAACATAAACGCTAATCCTTATTGCGTACAAATTCTACCGCGCTTTACCGTAATATCGGTAACCGTTCCATCCCTATCCTACAGCATCTCTTCATCGAACACTTCCCTTCAGACGGAGACAAAGCTAAAACACAGCAGCATGCTAAAAGTGAATGCATTTCCCCAGAACAGGCGCTGATTCTTCAGTTGCCTGGAGGTGGCTCGTATTCGGGACGTCCGATGTCATGCAAAGCGCTGTGTTCCTGAATATTAAACGCAGGCATGCGGCAAGTGGGATGAGTGTGTGTTGTGCAAACAGATGTCGCCCTGGGACGTTTGTCTACAGTGCGTGACAACAAAAATACAACCCCTTCATTCCAGCATGTTAAATGAGTCCGAGCGTGTGGCGCCCTTAAAACACTGGAGATACCTTAGCAGAATCGTTTACCAGCAGTATTCTATGTGATAGAAAGAAACCTGCTGGAAAGATATTTAAAGATGGATGGTATTCGACATTTCTAAAAATATAGTGCCCACTGACCATCGGGAAGAGGAGAAGGAGTGATGATTCAGGGTTGTTTTGCTACAGGACCTGGGGACCTAGCGGTCACTGAGTCAACCACAAACTCTTTCAAATATCAGAGTATTCCAGACCCAAATGTGAGGTTACCTGTATAGCAGCTTAACCCTTTAAGCGCCAAAGTCACAATATTGCGACAAGGAACATTGCTGAATAAAATAGGCTGTATCTCTAAATGTGATGCCAAATCTTGTTACTACATTTCACCAGGAGATGGCGGACATGTGTGCCTGTAATCAGAAACCATTTGTGGAGGTGGTGCTATTCATGTTTTAGCGTAAAAAGAGTTTGTTAAATCATCCTCCGGCACAGAGACGTGCGCAGCGCACTAGTGGTAGAAATGCTGAGCGTAGCGAGAGCAGAGCAGACCGAAAGAGTGTTTTTTCATTTACTCACAATGCTGAGAGGTTGGTTTATCATCCACAAAGTACTTTGTCAGGTTCTGGCTAACTCTGATTCAGAGGAGGGAAGACATGCAGTTGTCCAGTGAAGTAGAAACTGACGTTAGTAGTGACGGCGAGTCCGCGCGCCATAGTCCACAATCAGCACATCGTATAGCGGGTGCTTCACCTCAGTGTGACCGGGGTGGAAGCATTCTGCGATCGCCAAGCAGGTCTACATGACCCACGTACAGTTGTATACCAAATGACCCACGTACCGGGCCGGGGAGCGGGGGTTGGGGAACCCTGCTCTACAACACGGTTACCAGGACCAACCACCACAGCTGATGGACCAGCATCAATGACTGACCATGTGTGGAACTTGAAAATACAAGTGTGTACGTTCATCACAGAGCACAATTTGTTGTTCCAGCTCTTCCAACCTCAGGTAAATTTATGCCAAAAAGAAATAGCTGAAGACAAAATAGCTCTGAGTAAACTGTTGATTTCTAATCAACATGCAGCTATTTGAACCCACATGAAACAACACCAGAGTTTAAAAAAAATAGTTTAATGTTTTGGTTGTTAATTGAGTAGTTATTTTATTGAAATATTTTCTATTAATTTTCTAGAATTTAATTTACCATTATATCTTTTGAGCAAACGGATTATGGAAATGTTGCCATATAGAATTCCAGTGTCATCTACAGTTCACTGTTGCACTTTATCTTTTTACTAAATGAATAGTGGTGCATAACATTTGGAGTTGATGCCCTTTGTCATGAAGCTTCAACTGAATGGTTGTGAATTACATTTTTATCCTGCCTGACTGAATTTCACATTTCCTTAAAACATGTCACCTTGTGACTGGAGGTCATCTTGTGAGCTGTAAAGGACAAAGCTGAGCAGCAAAACTTGATATCAGAAGTATCCTAAATGCTACATCTGTTAACTACCATGTTGTAGTAACAACCCCAACTTCCACCACACACACACATGCACACAGGCACGCACTCATGCACATGCACGCACGCACAAAAATTCAGGCTCAGGATATTTTTTTAACTTTAACCCTTGTATAAATGAAGTATAGATTTGTCACGTGTATCACTAAAATAGGCGCATTGTTAGAGTCTCACACTGACAGGTGTGGTCATGACTGAGGATTTAAAGGTGAGGTGGGTGTTCTTTGAAAAAAGGGTCCCAGCGATCCAACTCAAGTGAGATTTTGAAAATATACACTCCCTCCCTCCTCCCAAAGGCTCCGCCTCCTCCTCTTCAGCTCACCCCTCGAAACCACGCCTTCACATGATTTACGACTACATGAACCACAGGGAGGGAGGGAGGGAGGGGTGGGAGTGCATTGATATTTGATGGAGGTATTAGGCAGCCATTAAATGTAAAGATGATCAGTACATTGATTGGTCAGAGTTGTTCTCTGATTATACCCTCTAGACCGCACCAAAACATTTCGTTTTTTTTGCAAACATTTTATTTCAGTGTGTGTGCAATGGGAATGTGAAAAGGTTTTCAGGCAATATTGTAAAAAAGTGCTGCAAAAAAAAAAACACCTACCCCACCTTGAAGTTATGGGAAAGTTTAAAAAAAAAGGTAATTTTAAGTTATTTTAGATGGATAAAAGCAGCTCCGCTGTAATTTGTTATTTTTGCTGATTATTTATTTATTTAAATCTAAAATCCTGTGTAAAAAGAGATTAAAAGAAAAGATAAAATACACATGAAAAGGTAGGAATTACCTTAAAAGGTAACGTATCTCCTATAAATATTTAAATTCATTGGTATAATGTGATTATTTCATTTATTTCATTGAGTTGGTTAAAGTGGTATATTTTGAGATAATGAAACTCTGTGAAATACGGTTACCTACGTGTAACTACACTATATTGTTTTCCATATTGAGACAGGTTTAATGTTGTACAGCACTGTGAATGAATCTAATTTGATAACTTTGCATTAGAACCTGGGTTAGGGTTTAGTTTTGTAAATACAGCTCAGGTCTGATTGACAGGTGAAAGAAAATGAAGCTGGAGTCCTCGTGTCCAACGAGGCTGACCAGTGATCCAGTGATGGCGAGCCTCCCAGTCCAACGTTGAACCCCACCTCACCCTTCAGCCCGACCTTGTGGTAGGAATTGTGTCAGTCCCACTGATGGACACCAACGAGAGCCAACTTTAGATACTTGTCTTGACTTGACTATTCCCCTGACTGATCGACTTGAACTTTGATTGGATCCACATCAAACAATTTCTGGATTGGACCTCTCTTTTTTTTGTGAGGGAAAAGACATTTATTTATTTTCTTTAGTTTTATTTTTTTAGTTTAAATGGGCTCATAAGTATTATAAGTGTTGTATTTGCATTAGTTCTAATAATTTTTGAACAAAAAGGTTACAATTACTACATATACTTGTGTGGATTGGTTACTACTATTACTCTCAGCTCCTACGAACCAAGGCAGCAACATGTACATGCTCAGAAGTGGGTTACATTGGGGTGATGCAACAAGACAATAACACAAAAAAAAAAATCCACCAGCAAATCGAAATCTGAATGACTGAAAAGAAAAATAATCTAGAGTTTGAAATGGGCTTGTCAAATCCAGACCTCAGTTCACTTGAAATGATGTAGAAAGACATTAACAGAGCTGTCGGCAAACGCACAAGAATCTCATCTGAGGCAATTGTTGCAAAGAACGGACCGAAATTCAGACGCAGGAGACTCGTAAGGTCATGCAGGAAACGACTACTTCAAGTTTCTCCTGCTAGTTGTGCATCTACAAGCTGTTGGATCATACAGGTACAAAAGCCGGAGTCCCCCAAACATGGAAAGTCCATGTGACCGGTCGTACGGGATTCTGCCTGATTAAAGACATTATGTTTCACCATGTCTTGTTTCTAGAATTATACATTTAAAGAGTGCTGTCCAATAAAATGTGAGCTAAAACCCTCTGAATTGTTTACCCTCCAGTGGTTAATGTAATGTTGATCTATGAGTTGGAGCCCACTGGTGGCGTTTTATTTTGAAATGTCAACGTATCTCTGGCTGACCAGGGCACACGGGCGTTTCTGCAGGACCCCTGCAGGGTGCTTCTGGTGCGCCTGCGCGGCCACTCTGCAGCCGGTATGGACACATCTTTTCCTTGATGGTTTCATCTTTGTTTGACAACTGTCGTAAAAATATTACTAATTGTGCATATTAGTTTACCAATAATTGATTGAGGTTCTAGTGAAGCAGTTATAAAACACTTAAACAAAGCACTTGACAATCTGACGAGGGTGCAAGTGGATTTAATCTAAATTTGTACAGAAGCAGAGATGGTCAGGTAACTCACATACAGGCGTACAAACAGCTGTTGTCAGCACAAGACAATGAGCAGAGAAATGCAGCTACTCTTAAACACTGTTTATCAATACAGTGCTACCTCTACTTACCAAATTAATTGGTTCTGGAAGTAATTTCATAACCTGAAAATTTTGTAAGTAGAGACGCGTTTTCCATGTAAATGCCCTAATCTATTCCAAGCCCCCCAAAATTTGGACATACATTTTTTATAAATTATAAATAATGCATGAAATGACATAAAAACCTGTAAGAAATACATGTTAGAACTAGAAAAGCACTCGGAAAGCGCAGACCTCCACCAAGCGCAACAATTATCGAAAATTTGAAAGTGATCCAGAATCCAGGATTTCTTCCTGGATGAATGAAATCAGTTCTTCCTTTTCACATTTCTGACAACTCCTGAAGATTTCATCAAAATCCATCCATAACGTCTTGAGTTATCTTGAACACAGACAGACAGACAGATAAACGCCGGCAAAACATAACCTCCTTGGCAGAGGTAAAAATTGTTCCTTTACCTATGCGACGCTCATACAGGACACGGGGTCCTCCTAGCCAATGGGATGCTAGGAAGATGCTAAATGATTAGAGGTCTTCAGAACAACCCGGCAACCCGAAAACCAGAGTTTCCGACCCGAATCAGGTCTCGGGTCCATTCAAAATGATGTGACTCTCGGGTTCGGATCGGAATCGGTACAGTTAGTCTTGGGTCAGATTGGTGTCCTCTGACAGGCTGGGTCTGCGTTTACTCGAGAGAGAGGTGAAGATACTGGCGGTGGCAGCCAATGTCAGGACTCGGGGCAGTTAAATTAATTATTCATTAATGTGGCGTGTTTGACATGAAACAATCATGTTGCCGTAGCGTGTTATTAGCGGTTTGCCCGGCAGCTGTAAAGCACAACAGATCGCCAACATGACAACGCTGAATAAGAGAACATATTAATGGCACGTCCTGACCGGTGTAGGCTATTAGCATTAGCAGTTGCTACCAATAG
This sequence comes from Hirundichthys speculiger, assembly GCA_018398805.1. NCBI lineage: Eukaryota > Metazoa > Chordata > Actinopteri > Beloniformes > Exocoetidae > Hirundichthys > Hirundichthys speculiger. The sequence continues at coordinate 619,708 of JAGFBZ010000763.1, forward strand.
CATCTGTATCCTCAAAGATAATAACGATGTGGATTTATTGTTGTTTACATCACGTAACCTATGTAGCAACTGAACAGGTAGAAGAAGACAACTTTAGGTAAGAAAATCAAGTTTTATCCAACGCTAGACAACTTTAACATGAGCAACTATGGGCTGGATTGTCTCGGTTCTATTTGGGTAACTCAGTTCGGTTCATGATCGGAAACTAAAGACTCGGGTCGCATTGGTTCTGGGTCCATTCGGGTTCGTACTCCCGGACTTATGTTAATAGTTCGGGTCGGGTCGGTTTCGGGTCGAATTTTAATGGGTCCATTCGGGTGAAGACCTCTATAAGCGATAGCCAATGGCAGAGCAGCTCATACGCACTGCTTTCTCAAACCGAGATACAGAACCGACAAGTGTGTTTACGTTCTAATAAACTCTGGGAGCTGGGAGTAGCAGCGAGTAGCAGCGAGTAGCAGCGCGTACTGTATTTTTGCCTTTCGAATCCTGAATTTTTTTTTTCGTAACAAGAAGCAATATTTTCCCATTGAGGCGTTTCACAACCTGAAAATTTTGTATGTAGAGATATTCGTAAGTGGAGGTACCACTGTACTTTGAGCCTTGAGCTAATATATTTCGACAGCTACGTGTCACAAAAATCATACAATGTCGCCTGAGCAATATCCCCCATTGGATTAGATATTCCACATTAGATATTAATATCACTGAGAAACAGGCCATGGTGACCTGACCCTATTTTTAATACAATAACAGTGTAAAAGAGTTATCAGGGTTTTCTTTTATTTAAATTTAGGTTGTATTTTTTCAATACTATGACCCACTGAAATCAGCTTTTTTCATGTTTTTACCTCCCTCCACCCAAAAAAAAAAAAAAAAATTGGGTTCATATTGTCTGCAAAGAAATAAAGGTGAGAAGCAGAAATCATAAACCCCCATTTAAAAAGAAAAAACCCCACTAATTTTATGATTATACTCTGCATTTCCCATATCATCCCAGGTTTTTGTGATTTAGTTGTTGTACACTGAGCTGCAGTGGGAAAAAAAAAGCTCCCTTTACTGAAAGCACAGGTCTTTATTTTATGTGCGTCGGCAGCAGCGATCACATACACTTAATATTTCTCAGCCGGCTCCGTTTCCAGCAGCTGCTGATGGCTGGGTGCCACTGAAGCGAGCTGACTGATGGAGTTCTCCAATTATCTATCTCCAGGTGGCACAAATTCCAACTTCTGAGAGGGGAAATCGTTCCTTTCACAGGTTTTGATGCTTTGCAATCAGCCACTGGTGTGATGTAGAAATAACGTAAATGCGGCACTAGAAAAAAACAGCAGCAGAGACGGGTGTTTAATAACGACGACTGCTTTATGAGAGAAAGGATTGCATTCAGATCCGTGTTGCTCTTGGTGTGCTGTCAACATAAACAGAAGGGAAGAAATGATGAGGAGAACCTGTGATCAAGCAAGGGCCTCACCTCCTCTCAGTCACTGTGGCACATGTGTGCTAAATTATCTTTTAACTCGTGCACCAGCATGTGCACATGGGCAGACTGAAGCACACGCAGCATGTGACAGCCAAGAAATGACACGTTAATTACAGCCGCTGGTTAAAACGCCCAGCAGCCATTTGGTTTAAAAGGGGGAACTCAACCACGGAGGACAGGAATCTGTCTTCCCGCCAGAGCTATCAAGCTAGACAAGGAAATTCATTGGCTTTTTCTCTGGATGTTGACTTTAGCGGAGAAAATGTCCCTTTACAAAATAGAAAATCACTGTTTCAAAGGTACTTATACAATAAAAGAGAAGGTTTCTGTATATTGATCTGTTCTTCATTCATTTATTTGTGTCACACGGTCCTTCCTTGTGTGTTCTTTGTGACAAATTAATGGCACAGTCGCAGGTCAGTGATGGTTAACAAGTTTATTGTGCTCACCTGTAGTTGGGCAAAGTGACCAAAAACAATATTCTCCAGTGATTTAGAAAAAAAAAAAACTATTTACAAAAGTATACAAAAAATAGCAACACTGCTTCTCTCAGTGTACTTTAGCATTAAATACAAAAATATCACTTGCTTCCCTAGCTGTCCGTGTCCACGTCCATATCTCCGCCTTCCCTGCCTTCCAAACAGTCTTTTTTAAAAAGGCATTAGCCCCTCCCACTGGGCTAATTGGTTCCCTGGACATTTACCAGGTTTAAACACTTTCACATCTTTTAACATCCCCCATTTACAAAAATAAAAAGACAGATAATAAACAGTTTAATGTAAAACTTAACCACTTTGTTTTGTGATGTCACTTCCTGTTTGGATGACATATGAAGGGTGATTGGCTTATTGCCTCTGTTTGAATACTGGAACACTATGCTGGTGAGTAACAGACTCAAAGCTACTAAGTGAGCAGCCTTAGTAGGAAAGACCTGTGAAATTATATAAACCTGCTGTGACGTGAACAGGAATCCAGTAACTGTGACTGAAACAAATTGGGGGGAAGAAAAAAAAGAAAAGGAGGTGGCTTCCTGCAACCAGTGACGGGCTACTCCGTCACAATTTGTGCAATTCCTAATTAGTAAAATGCTGACAAAATGCAAAAAAATTAGAAATCAAAATCATATCAGTCAATCAAATCATTATGTTGAAATAAAGCAATGCCTGTGTACTTTTTTTTATATGTCTGAACGTGATAAAAATAATCCAAATTATAAACTTGAATTTAAAATGAAAATTGTTTAATATGTATATCAGTGACATTTTTAATGTATCCAAATAACTAAAACTAATATTATTTGCTGATGATACAAACATCCTCTATAGCAGCGACAACTATAATGAACTTATAAATACTATAAATGACGAAATAAGTGAAATAAAAAAATGGATGGATAAAAACAAATTATCATTGAATTTGAATAAAACAAAAGCAACGATATATGGCAATTGTAGGATCAACTCTAATTTACAAATAAGCATAGATGGTGCCCATATTGAAAATGTAGCTGAGAATAAATTTTTAGGAGTAATAATAGACAGTAAATTAACACGGAAAGCCCACATCAGACATAAAAAGAAAAATTTCAAAAAGCCTCTCTATTATGAATAAAGTAAATGCACGTCGTACATTGTACTGCTCCTTAGTTCTCTCATACTTAACATTTTGTGTTGAAGTGTGGGGCAACAATTTTAAAAATTCAATACAACCGTTATTTATATTACAAAAACGAGCAATAAGGATCATATACATAAAGCTGGATTTTAGTTATCATTTCTTCATACAATCAAAATTGCTTACATTTCTTGGCCTCATAAAATATTGTATAGTACAGATTCTCTTCAAGACATTTAATAAGTTAGTACCAAGCAACATCCAAAGGTTTTTCACTCTTTAAGCGTGTACTTGTAACCTTAGAGGCTTGGCCAAATTCAGGTTATCAAAAGTCAAAAGACAGAGACAGAGGCTCTGGGATCAGTACAGAGGGACTGGGACTCAACAGTAAAGTCATCTTACACTCAAGGCTCTGTATCACTATTGTTGGTGTGTGCCACGTATGTTTTTTTTTTTTTTTTCAATTTTAAATCAAATTGACAGGAAGCAGCTATGTCATTTATGTTAATTTGGAAGAAAGGGGTAGGGATTAAAAAAATTTTCTTCCTCCCACTCCTTGAGCAGATACAATGACCTGTGTTAATTGTAATTTTCATTTATTGTTTTGTCTTTTTGTTGGCATTTCACATTCTCTGCTCAAACAAATAAAATGATGATGATGATGAAAATATGGTCTTGGGTGTGGAGCTAAACTGGGCCCATTTGATTCCACCCATCTGTCTTCCATTGACCTGGTTCTGATTGTGGGGGACCTCTCCCTCTCTCCAGCGAGCTCCCCCACATTGAGGATACTGAGATGATTCCCAGGTCAGCCAAAAACTTGATCCCTCCAGGATATCCTGGATCTGACCCGGTGGCCTTCTACCAGTTCGACACGTTTGAAATACCTCCTCAGGGAGCCGTGCAGGAAGAGCCATCACCCAAACCACCTCAACAGGCTCTTCTTGAAGTGGAAGAGCAGCGATGGCTCCGAGTTTCTCCCAGATGACCTTCCCAGATGATCCCTACCTCTAGGGAAGAGTCCAGTCATCCCAAAGAGGAAACATTTCAGCCACATGTATCTGCAGTCTCAATCTTCTTCCTCAACTCATGACAAAAGACTCCAAGATACTGGAAACTGTCACTTAGAAGACACAGGTGGATGTCCTCCACCATCACTGGATCACTGACTACCTGACTGGACCACAGCTGGTCAGCAGCACAGGAGCTCCACAGGGTACTGGACTTCGCACCACTGCTCTTTACCCTGGAAACCTCAGACCTCCAGAACCAGTCAGAGTAAAGGTCTCCGGAACAACCTGAAAACCCGAGGTTCCGACCCGACCCGAATCGGGTCACGGGTCCATTCAAAAGACGTGACTCCGGGTTCGGGTCGGAATTGGTACAGTTAGTCTCGGGTCCGGTCGGTGCTCTCTGACAGGCTGGGTCCGCGTTTACTCGAGAGAGTTAAAGATATTGGCGGTGGCAGCTAATGTCAGGACTCTGGGGCAGTTAAATTAATTATTCATTAACGTGGCGTGTTTGTCATGAAACAATCGTGTTGACAACGTTGGGTGAGAGAATATGTTCAAGACACATCCTGACCGGTGTAGGCTATTAGCGTTAGCAGTTGCTACCAATAGCATCTGTATCCACAAAGAAAATAACAATGTGGATTTATTGTTGTTTACATCACGTAGCCTATGTAGCAACTGAACCGGTAGAAGAAGACAACTTTAGGTAAGAAAATCAAGTTTTATTCAACGATAGACAACTTTTAACATGAGCAACTATAGTCTGTATTGTTTCGGTTCTATTCGAGTAACTCGGTTCGGTTCGTGGTCGGAAACTGAAAGACTCTGGGTCGGGTCGGTTCCGGGTCTAAATATTGCGGGTCCATTTGGGTTCGGACTCCCGAAACTTATGATAATAGCTCGGGTCGGGTTGGTTTCTGGTTGAATTTTCACAGGTCCATTCAGGTTCGGGTCCATGAAAGTGGACCCGTGAAGACCTCTAAGTCAGAGTCCTGACATCTGCAGAAAGACTCAGATGACTCTGCAGTTGTGGGGTGAATCAGTCAATCATCTCATCTCAAATGTCAACAAGACATATGAGATGATTGTGGGTTTGAGGTGGACCAGGAGCAGACTTTACCTCTGGAAGAAGCTGAGGTCCTTCAGCGTTTGCAACAAGATGTTCATATCTCCTATAAGTCTGTTGTGGAGAGTTTAATCTCATCTGCAGTCATCTGTTGGGAGCAGCATCAGAGCCAGAGACTTAAAGAAGCTGAACAAACTGATAAAGAAGGATGACTCTGTTCTGGAGATGATGGAGCTGATGGAGCAAAGGAGGATCTTCCATCAAATAAAGAACATCACCAACATCCCCAGGCATCTTCTTAACAACACAGTGATTCAAGAACAGCGTCTTCAGAGTCACAGATCACTACAGGAGATCTTTTTTTCCACCCACAGCTATAACCTTCCATAATGACTCTTTAAAGAGACTTAACCCTTTAGGCACGAGATTTTTTTTAAGAAAATATACAATTTTGATAAGATTCAAAAGGCTGTAACTTGAAAGCAGTTTGATATAAAGGTATACTGTCAATTAGAAAATTGTTCAGTATGACTCAAAGTCTGTGATGGGAGTGAAATTATTCATATAATTTGCATATTATGACATCACAAGGTGGCGGCCATATTGGAAAATGTTCAATTTTGATATCAAAGTTTCAAAAGGCTATAACTTTAAAGTGGTTTGAGATAAAGGCATGCTGTAAATGAGAAATATCTTCAGTATGAACCAACATTTGGAATGGAAGTAGATTTGTTATCTAATTTGATTATTGTGACATCACCTGCCCAAACCTTCCCAGTAGTCTTCAATTTCAGATTTTTCCTCAAGCTCCTCAAGAGTTTGGTTTCAATATTTTCTTTCAAAGAACTGGTGGCCTTTTCTATTGATTGGTGATGAAGCTCCAGAAATCATCATTTGGAAAAGGGATGAAATCAATGGGCTCAGAGTTTGTCAGATCTACAGGTGGTCAGAGGTGACACAGTTGGTCTCAGAACAGCTGTGTCAACAGGACACTGCACACCCCTTGTCCTTTACATCTGGAATGTAAAGATGGCAAATATCTTAAAACCTGGTGTGAAACTGTGGGATCGTCACAGCCGCATGATGCAGAACCACTTGTTTCAATAGATAGAGCCTGGACCTCCCAAGTAGCAGGTGCCGTGAGACTTTCCAGGTTAACGGCCATTCATTTCATTTTTTATTCACGTCAGGGTTATTTTTATATCACCATCATCCAGAGGATGTTTATTGGATGGAGCTGGGCTGCTTTTACCCATGAGTCGGTCTGAGTTAGCACAGACGCTCATTTCTTGCATATTTTTATCACAAAAGTTCATAAAAAGACACAGATAACTGATGGATTCATCTCCGTGGTCGGAGACCTGTCAGATAAAATCTCAAGTGTACCGAGGTTATTTCTGGTTGGAAAGCGAAGGAGTGGAAAAAAAACCACGTGAGACAAAAACACTCCACATGTAATCAAACCGGGGTCTGAGGAGAAATCTGCTTCACACCAGGGCGTCCTTCTGACTGAGAAAAATAAAACTGTGCTCCTGCTCCGCTCTAATTGCAAACAGTGTTGTCAGCATTGAGAGAAAAAAATGAATGCTTGTTTCACTAAAGCAAAAAAAACAAAAAAATAAATAAATAGTTGGGGAACATAAGGTTAAATCTACAGAACTACAAATGTGCGGTTACTAGCTCTCAGATAACTTAGAAGGTCAGCATTTTCCTGGAACAAAACATCATGTCAATCATACTTCAGGTTTCATGTGCAGTCTGATTGAGGGAGTCCTGGTCACGCCGGGCTCCATTCCTGTTTTATTTTCTTACTTTTTGATGTCTTAAATTCTTTCAGTATGGCAAGTAAAGAGGGATAAGCCTTCTACCGTGACCACATGACACAGAAATGTCACTTACCATTTTAAACTTTGACCATTTCTCTCTAACTTGGGAGCACACGCTGGGAATTTTTTCGTTTGTTTTTTCCTCAGCGAACAATTAGATCTGTTTTGCTTTATAGAGCTAACCAGCAGATTAACATCATAATTATTTTTTTAAAGTGCCATATTGTCTAAAGAGCTTAATTTGATCACAAAGTAACCTGGTAATCATTTGTTGTTTCTTAAATGATGCTTCTTATTTTCAACCTTTGTTCCATTGTGTGGGTTTCTTTTCAGTTTAATTTTATTTGTATTTAGCTTTCATTTCTCCACATTCAGACTCACATCTCCACCACACTGATTCAGTGATGCCACGTCATCCACCGGATCAGACCCCTTCACCCACTGGCTTCGCCCAGAAATGGATCCAGCTCCCATCTAGAACGCTTTTTAACCCTTTAGGCGCCGGAGTTTTTTCAAGAAAATATACAATTTTGATATCAAGATTAAAAAGGCTATAACTTGAAAGCAGTTTGAGATAAAGGTATACTGTTAATGAGAAGATTGTTCAGTATGACTCAAAGTCTGTGATGGGAGTGAAATTATTCATCTAATTTGCATATTATGACGTCACAAGGTGGCAGCCTATTGGAAAATGTTCAATTTTGATATCAAGGTTTCAAAAGGCTATAACTTTAAAGTGGTTGGAGATAAAGTCATACTGGAAATGAGAAATATCTTCAGTATGAACTAAAATTTGGAATGGAAGTAGATTTGTCATCTAATTTGATTATTGTGACATCACCTACCCAAACCTGCCCAGTAGTCCTCAATTTCAGATTTTTCCTAAAGCCCCATGTACAATGAAAACTTTCATTTCAGGGACAATCACATCATAAAGTCATGAAGTCTTGAGTTTGGTTTCAATATTTCCCTTTCAAAGAACTGGTGGCCTTTTCTGTTTGTTTGATTGGTGATGAAGCTCCAGAATTCATCATTTGAAAAAGGGATGAAATCAATGGGCTCAGAATTTGTCAGATCGTCTCCACAAAAACCAACAAGCTCATCAAAATTTAGGCTCCTTTTTAGATATTCTTCCTCTTCTCTCAAGAACTCTCAGCGACGACCATCATCATCATCACCGTGATTTCCGGTACACCATTAGCTTTGTGTTTTTTCCCGCGGCTTCTCCCTTGTTGCCCGGACAACCGCGGTTGTTTTCATCCCCGCTACATTTTTCCATATTTGCGGTGTTATGAGCCTCGCTGACACCTCGACCTGCTTGGTGATCACAGAATGTTTCCACCCCGGTCACACTGAGGTGATGCATCCGATATACGATGTGCTGATTGTGGACTATGACACGCGGACTCGCCGTCACTCGTAATGTCAGTTTCTGCTTCACTGGACAACTGCATGTCTTTCTCCTCGGAATCGGAGTTAACTAGAACCTGACAAAGTACTTAGTGGACAGTAAACCGATGTCTTGACATCGTGAGTAAATGAAATACACTCTTTTCTTCTCCTCTGCTCTCGCTACACTCAGCATTTCTACCACTACTGTGCCACACGTCTCTGTGCCGGAGGATGATTTTCAAACTCATTTTACGCTAAAATTTTGAATAGCGGCACCACCAAAAATGGTTCTCAGATTTGTCCGCCATCTCCTGGTGAAAAGTAGTAACAAGATTAGGCTTCACATTTATAGGTACAGCCTGTTTTATTCTGCAATGTTGCTTGTTGCAACATTGCGACTTTGGCACCTAAAGGGTTAACTTCCTGCCGACACCGTGGACTTAATTCTCTCTCCGTTTGTGTGGGAGCTGAACGACCCAGCAGCAGCAGATTAAGTACTTCATACTCCCAGATCTCTCAGGATAACCCGAGAGCCTCGGTCGAACGCCTTCTTCAGGTCCACAGAAAACACGTAACCACGTAAGTCCTGCGGTCTCTCCTGGACTCCAGTGAGGGTGAGGGACACACCTTCCAGCCCTAACCAAGGTTATTATGGTTGACGGAAACGAATGAAATAACGAGAACTAGAATTGAAAAATCATTTTCATTAACTGAAATAAAATAAAAACGAGTTTAAAAAAAAAAAAAAAGATAACTAACTAAAACTGTATTGTGTTTATAAAACAAATTGAAATTAACTATAATAATATTCGTTTTTGTAATTTTTTTTTTTCTCATAAACGTTTGAAATCTATTACCTTCGCTCCCCCGTACAACAAGCCTAGCCTAAGCTAGTCCCCTGGAAAAAGAAGCTGCAGCTGCAGGCCAGTCAGCGTTGGGAAGGAACGGGAGAAAACAGCAACTATAATGGACTGTTTCCACCGGAGACCAGATAGCTGCTGGTCAGTAAATATGCAGGAACACCACAAGAGGGAAGACGCATTGATAAATATGTTTATTGAGACCAGAATGTAAACACGACTATGTGATTCGATAGTCTTTAAAAAGTTCAGTGCTTCACTCAAACCAAAATTACAACCCTAATTTACAAAATAAAACTAAAACTAACACTGAAACTAATAAAAACTAAACTAAAACCAAGTATTTCAAAACAAAAATGAATAAAAACTAGCAAAACTGCTCTAAAAACGAATTAAAACTAACTGAATTTGAAAAACTAAATAAAAACTAAAACTCACCTCAGTGTTCAAAACTACAGGGAATCCAACGGCGCATCTATAAAGTCGCTGAACTCGTCCTGGTGCCACGTGTTATTACGTAAACCCGCGTTTAAACGCGCTGCCCGTTACGTACAAACTGATTAACCCAGGAGGTGAATGATAGAACGCCACATGGATTTAGAGGTGAAGGTTCTTCCCAACCACACCCCCTCCAATAAAATGTGATATTTGTTTGTTAAAGTAAATTTTAAAAAATAAGAAAGTGAAGGAATAGAGAGCTGTTTCGGGCTTTTGTCGCTAATCTGATGTGAGAAACGGGTGGCTGAAGGTGCTGCGTAATGAAAAACTTTCAAAAGTCCATAATCATTTATCAAAAAACTTTTTAGCATTACAAAAGACTGAGTAAACTAAATCTAAATGAGGTAATGCCGATCCATTATCCGGTTGACCCACGATGTTAATAAATGAATCTTGCGTAATTACATGTAACATATTACTCTGTTTAATCTCACTGCCACAGACTTGACCCTCTCAGCTCTAATGACTCGCCGCGATCTCACGCTCATGACATCATCTGACAGCAGGAGGCGATCCGTTCTGTCCCGGGTCAGCCTGGTAACCGGGGTCAACAGGAGCGTTGATTAGGGTCGGGCATTTTAAATTAATTCTGATGGTGGAGGCAGTTTCTCAGCGCCGTGATGTGGTCCAGCCCAGCTGCCCAGTCGATGCCGTGGGTGAATGCTTAGCTTGTGCTTGCGCTGGTATGTTTTCTTTGATTGGAGCAAGATGGGCGGGAGGTGATGGGGGGGGGGGGGATTGTGCGATTAAAAATTGATGCTTGCAGGTCTGAAGGTCTCCCTGGGCTGACAAAGCTTTGAGCAGAGGGCGTATGAGAAATAAGAAGGGAAGTGGATATGATGGAGGTGAGGAGAGCGCTCATGTTCATACCATGATCAATAAAAGAGGTGCTTTTTATGAACTGGTATCATATGAATACTGTTTTTATAAACTGGATTGAAGGGGATGGTAGGTCACAGGAAAAGGTGATTATTTATCCAGTCTTGACTTCTGTTCGTTGGTTTCCAGTTAAAATTCTTTTTTTTACCCATAAAGGCCTCAAGGCCCATTTTAACCTGCAGACCCTATAATTGCATATTATCCCAGCAGAGCACTTGGCTCTCAGACTGCAGACTCACTTGTAGTTCATAGAGTTTCCAAACAGAATGGGAGGCAGACCCTTTAGTTATAAGGGTCCAGTCTCTTGGAACCAGCTCCCCATTTGGGTTCAGAGGTTAGACACCTTCTCTGTCTTTAAAGGTGACGTTTAAACATTTTCTTTTGATGGCGCTTATGGTTAGGACTGTCTGAAGAATGTTGCTTTAGGCCTAGGTTTTTGGGGTACCACCCAGGGTGCACTGGGCTTTTCTTCACTCTGCTCTTTACTCTTCATATACTGTATATAACATGATCACTGTTATAAATGTTTTGATTCTCTTTCTTGTCTCATAGCAGGTATCTCAGGTCATAGCAGGTCTTTCCGTTTGATGCCATCTTTTTCCAGTCCTAAATAGGGTGTGAAAAAATTGATTTGGCAATATATCGCGATTTACGTCCGCCCAATATAATATAGATTTTTCAGCTTCTGATATCGATTTTTTTTCCTAATATCGTTTTTTTATTTTTATTTTTTTACTTATTTTTGTGCATTGTCAGTAACTCAAGGTACTTTATTCATGTTCTCACTTACAGTGGTTACAATGCTTTCAATGTGTTGTAATGGTTATTTTGAGACATCTACAGTAGTTTCAGTGAAAAGAAACTTGAGGCACTTGATTTTATGATGGCAGTATGTAACGCCTGCAATATGTATGCATGCACAGGCATTTTATTTTCATATGATCTGTTCAGATCAGTGTTTAAACTGACACGATAGGAGAAATTATTTTTTCATATTTTTGTGCATTGTCAGTAACTCAGGGTACTTTATCCTTCATGCTCTCACTTACAGTGGTTACAATGCTGTCAGTATGTTGTAATGGTTACTTAAATGTGCAAAAACACTAATTATAAACAACAAATAGATTGTTTTGAAGCAAATAGTTTTGACTCAATTTGTCCTCTGAATGATCAATATCATCCGATGAACATATACAGCTTGATTTTTCATCTTTACTTTTAATTTTGATATTAACTGGGTAGAATATCGAAATGTATAGTGATATCGCGATATCATGATAATATCGTATCGTGACCAAAGTATTACGATAGATATCGTATTGCGAGGTCCTTGCCAATACTCACCCCTAGTCCTAAACTACCTGTCCCTACGTCTTGTTTTGATGGAAATTTCCTCCTGTTTAAATGGGAGTTCTTATTCTCCACTGTCATGATGTGCGTACTCAGGAAGGGGGATTAAATCCAAGTGAAGATTCAACGCAGCCTGTTGGGGTTTTGAACTATTGACTGCTTTTTATGAACTGGTCTCACATGAATTTGAACTGGAGTGAACTGGAATGAACCGGGCCCTGTGATGGACTGGGACCAGTCCAGGGTGTACCCCTGCCTTTCCCCTAAAGAAAGATGGGCCCCAGCAGATCCCCGTGGCCCTACACGGGAATAAATGGGATATAGATGATAACAAATGGATTTAATATGGGCTACCATGGTGAAAGGTAAAATGGTACCCTCTAGGGGGCAGCACCAGTTGAAACGAGTGATGCCTGCTGGATTTGGGGTTTTTGGAAGATATGAAAGCTTCCAGTTTTGAGGAAAAAAAATGCAGAGCTCCCACTAATTCGGAAGGCGTTGATTTAGCGGGAGAGTAAGGACAACATGGTGAAAGATGCTGAACTTCATAAACTCCAGGCTACGTTCCCGTCAGTTTGGCAAAGAACAGATCGACAGTGATAGCAAGACAAGTGGTGGTCCTGTCTACTCTGTCTGGAATAACTGGAGGAAGTCATAGTGGAGAGGGTTGCAAGTCTGCAAGGCCCCGGAAGAGAGTGATTGGATTATAAAAACTAGAAAAGCACTCAGAGAGCGCAGATCTCCGCCAAGTGCAACAATTCCCCCATATAGCGATTAACAGATTGCGATAAAATCCACGTTCTGGATCAGATCCAGATCAGCCTTTGAAATTTGATAGAGGTTTCAATTGTCAGTCCCTGAGTCAAATTTCATGAGTTTTGGGCAATAATTAACGGAGATATTGAGAAACACAATTTTCGGCCCCATTGACTGCAATGTTATCGAAAATTTGAAAGTGATCCAGAATCCAGGATTTCGTCTGGATCACACCCAAAATGAAATCAGTTCTTCCTTTTCACATTTCTGACAACTCCTGCAAATTTCATCAAAATCCATCCATAACTTTTTGAGTTATCTTGAACACAGACAGACAGATAAACAGATAATCGCCGGCAAAAACATAACTTCCTTGGCGGAGGCAAAAAAAACTGAATTATAAGTAGACTAATCTGGATGGCATTTAACAGAAAATGAAGAAGGTTGTCAAAAGAAAGACTAGACCAGTGGTGCGCAAACTGTGGTACGTGTACCACCAGTGGTACATGAGCGCTCTCTGGTGATGCGTGGGGAACGTCATGACTTTCCACATTTTTTCCACATTTTCACTTATTTTGCCTTATAAATACGTTTCAAACGAAATGTGTAGCTTGAGGTAATTAAAATTGTCTTTAAAAAAATATTTGTTGCATATTCAGTTGCAGTGCAGATGTAACAACTTTTGAGTGTGTTTATTTGCTCTGTATGACTATAAAAAATAACCAAAATAAGGAATAAACATCTCTCCTGTTAAAGCTAACTGAGAAGGCAAATATGGCTGTATTTTAAAATTAGTCATCATGGTGGTACTCAAAGAGCTGAACAGTGATTTTATCAATTCTGCGATATATATTGATATTTAATTTCCCAGAGAGTATCGATTTTTCAGCCGCGGGTATCAATATTCTAAGCTCCCTTCAAAACCTCCGTGTCCTGAACGGGTGCTCTTCCTGCAAAGTGCAGGAAGAGCATTAAGTCCTCCAGCCGCTGGTGTCACTGTAGAGCATTTCTAACCAGTTATCCAGAAGCCAGTTTCTTTCTCTTCTGGCTAGAGCTGAGCCAGTCAGGAGAATGGCGGCGAGTATAAATCCAGCGCCTGCGTGCTTAAAAGAAGATGTGTGGAAGCAGTTCGGGTTTAAAAAGAAAAAGGAAAGCAAAGATTTAGACAAAAGTATGGCGGTTTGCAAGCTCTGTCACACAAACGTGAAGTACTCTGGAAATACCACCAACCTGCGAGCTTACCTGAAATGTAACCACCCGGACAAGCTAATGCTAACTGAGAGCAAGCCAAAGAAGTTGCGGCGCGATCCGAAACAAACCACGCTGGACAGTGACGGTGGTTGTTGCCACAAGTTTCCATCTACTTCACCTATGGTCACAGAAAATTACGGAGTCCATTGTCTACTTTATTTGTCAGGATTTGAGACCGTATTTAGTGGTGGAAAACGGCGGCTTTAAGGGCTGTGTTTACTCTCGCAGCAATGTGTCGCAGTTATCTTGTCGCCGGTATGCCGCAGTTACTTTTGATTTATGCTCAATTTTGAAGCACGTCTGCTCTATGTTGTTCCATGCCACAACGCAAGAGGGACAATCACGAACTAGCTAAACTTGCTAAACTTATCTCTTGCGTTTTTCCACTTCCTCACCGTCTCGGCCGTATCCAGACCCACATTCATCGCAATCTCCCTCCATGAATTACTAGAACATGTGCTGTCTTTGTAGTGTGGAGAACCAGAATCGTACAGATGTGGGTACTTCCTCATTTCTTGGATGACACGGATGTAGAATTGACCAATCAGAGGCCTCCTTTCTCTCCTCTCTGCAAAACTGTCTGTGGTCACCTACCTTTCAGTTCAATTAATTTAAACAAAGTAATTTGGAACACTCACAAGATGTCACCAAAATCACTTTGTCCCTTTAAAATCTTTCAGAAAATGATGTAAATGTATCTTAAGACAAATATCGATATATATTGTATCGTAAGCTGTGTATCGTATCGTATTGTGAGATTAGTGTATCGCTACAGCCCTAGTATGCAGTATTAAAAGTTTGAGAACCACTGGACTAGACGAAGCAGCTGCAACTGTATGAAACAAATCTTAGCAAATAGAGCTCAGTCCAGGTTATATGCTTCATCACTGACCCTTTTAAACACTTTCCCCAATTAGAAAACACTTACAATTTATTCAGAGTAAAATGGAACTGTGAAACTGAGTTATTTTCCATTTTACAGTTTGAGTTTACATGTCTCATTACCGCATTTATGGCAAACGGTGACTCTCTCTCTTGTAAAAATCAAAAGCAGGATCCTGACAGAATTGCATCTATTTCATTCCCCGGCTGCTCATCTGTCAGTTTTCAGGTGCCATAGTTTCAGCAGTTTAAATAAAAGAGATAAGACGGATCAGCTTACATTCTTAAACTTTGTTGCTACAAACAGGGAACTTCCAACACTCCCACAACACACGGTTTCATCACAGTTTCTCAGCGGAGAAACGCTGCACCCGTGAATTTCATCACCATTCTTTTCTTTTGGATCTATTTACTCATGCTGTGGTACCTTTTTAAATATGAGAAATAAATCTTCCAATCCTCTTCTGCTCGTATAATGCTTCTACAGCACACGACTTTCCCTCTTATCACTTTTGGGTTCATAAATTGAAAAGAGGTTGAAACAGACTAATGAAAATGTGTGTGAGCAACAATAAATTTTGACTCAAAGTTATGCAAGTCAAAATTTTATCTTATTGAGATACGTTTATTTCAGTGAAAGATGTAATATATCAAGCTACAGAAAAAGCATTGGCCTGCCATTATTAACGACTAGCAAATAACACAAAGGAGCTGGTGGTTTGAGTTGGCGTCAGGACACAGATGACCAGACCAAACCACTTAATGATGCACGGTTATGTTGAAAAGACTGCATCACCGCACAAACACAAGTTCAGTTCAACACATGGACATAAGTGTTTCCTTTGGTTTGCTGAAAATGCCCGTGACCGTGTTGGCGGCCGGTCTGTGAACTCCACATGGTATTCCTGCTGATGCCACGGAGCTGGAAGGGATCCACGTGTTATTCTGATACTCCCCCGACGTGGCCTTTAATGCAAGGCTGACACTTCTGTTCATGGCAGCTTACGAAAAGTGCTGCTCTTTTGAGGACAGGGATATTTTGTTAAGTGCCTGATAGAACTGACTCTAAGTGGAGCACTTTTCTGCCCAGGTCCTCCGTTTTCGGTGTCAGAAGTTTAGCATCCGTGCATCTGTCGAGTGATTTCAGAGGGTGACGAGTTCTCGAAGACTAAAAAGTTTAAAATAAGAGAAACTCACTGAGGTCTGGCACCATGAAAAAGAAATTCTGCCGGGCAAATAGTTTATTATTAATTTTTATTGCTGTTTTCTATTGATTGAGATGAAAGGGTTGAACAAGTTAACCATCCATCCCAACCCAGCTCTAAAGACATTCCCTCGCACAGCAAAGCTGGGGAGATCCAGAGTAACGATTGAGACCACCTGCAGCCTCAGTCACCCCTCCACAATCAGCTTTCAAGGTGACTTATTTTGCGTCAACTTGACGCTATCTTCACGGCTTACTGTACCACAGTAAAAAATACTTACTTTCAAATTACATTTTGTATAAGACAATATATTTAATCTTGGAGGTAACTTGCCTGCTTAACCCTTTAAGCAACAAAGTCGCAATATTGCGACAAGCAACCAGGAGATGGTGGACATGTGTGCTGGTAATCTGAGAACCATTTTGGTGGTGGCGCTATTCAAAGATTTAGCGTAAACTAAGTTTGTAAAACACACTCCGGCACAGCAGTGGTAGAAATGCTGATCGTAGCAAGAGGAGAACAGAGTAAAAGAGTGTTTTTTCCATTTACTCACGATGTCAAGATGTCGGTTTACTGTCCACGAAGTACTTTGTCAGGTTCTGACTAACTCCGATTCTGAGGAGGAAGACATGCAGTTGTCCAGTGAACCAGAAATAACAGTGATGATGATGATGATGATGATGATGATGATGATGATGATGATGATGATGATGATGATGATGATGATGATGATGATGATGATGATGATGGTGGCTGAAAGTTCTTAAGAGAAGAGGAAGAGAATCGAAAGTGGAGCCTAAATTTTGATGAGCCTGTTGGTTTTTGTGGAGACGATCTGACAAATTCTGAGCCCATTGATTTCATCCCTTTTCCAAATGATAAATTCTGGAGCTTCACCAATCAAACAAATAGAAAAGGCCACCAGTTCTTTGAAAGAGAAACTCCAGATTTCATGATTTTATGATGTGATTGTCCCTAAAATTAAAGCTTTTATTGTGCATGGGGGAAAAATCTGAAATTGAGAACTACTGGGCAGGTTTGGGCAGGTGATGTAACAATAATCAAATTAGATGACAAATCTACTTCCATCCCAAATTTTGGTTCATACTGAAAATATTTCTCTTTACAGTATGCCTTTATCTCAAACCACTTTAAAGTTATAGCCTTTTGAAACCTTGATATCAAAATTTAACATTTTCAAATATGGCCACCACCTTGCGATGTCATAATAAGCAAATTAGATGAATAATTTCACTACCATCACAGACTTTGAGTCATACTGAACAATTTTCTCATTGACAGTATACCTTTATTTCAAACTGCTTTCAAGTTATAGCCTTTTGAAATCTTGATATCAAAATTGTATGTTTTCTTGAAAAAACTCCGGCGCCTAAAGGGTTAAAATAGATACTTTTACCTCCTTATACATTCCCTTTCATTTACTGTCATTAAATACTGTCATTTGATGTTTTCTGGCAAAACATGTTTTATGAGAAAATCTCAATGCAAAAATGATTTACAATTGACTTAAAACAGTGCCACTAAATCTTCATGGTTATAACAGCAGCTGGTCTTAAATAAGTAAATAGACTAATATTTCCAACATCTTCTCTCCACCACCACACCCTTGGTATGTGTTAGGAAAATTATCAACAAACTCAGGAGTGATTCAGATTATAATTATAGATTATAGATTCCTCTCGTGAGGAAGCAGCATACAGTCAGTAAGGACAGTCCATATGCTGCGAGTCGGTCTGTCAGGCATCGCTCTTACAGGACACATGACTGCTTTATGGTCATTGTTCTTTACCATATGGTCAAGTTAGTTAGCATCAAGGGAGGAATTGAACCAGTGATTCAATTCAATTCAATTCAATTCAATTTTATTTGTATAGCGTCTGTTACAATGGACAATTGTCTCTAGGCGCTTTACAGAGACCCAGAGCATGACCCCCGAGCAAATATCACTATCTAAGATTATAATATTAAATCCAATCAATGATAATGGCGGGTAAAAAACTCCCACAGAGGGAGAAAAAAAACCTTTAAGCCAAACAGAGGCAAGGAAAAACTCCACTTTAAGAGGAAGAAACCTTGAGCAGGACCTGGATCATATGGGGGGACCTTCCTGCCGAAGGCCAGCCGGGCAGAGAAAGAAAAGAGGGGAGAGACAGGACAGAGAGAGGATGAAGAACACATAGAGGATGGAGGACTGAGAGAGGAGAGCACACAAATGACTAAATACAACGGCCATATAAACATAAATATAAACAGATGGAGGTAGCAGCACTGGGATGAGATGGCCAGAGGACCATGTTGCCAATCACCACGCCAGTCGGCACCCCAAACACAAGTGGAGGAGAACCCCGGGATGGACAGTGGAAGGAACTGCAAGTCAGCATGAAACCCAGGAAACTCTGGCCTGCAAATACACATAAAGAAAAAGGGGGGCAAAAACAGCACAACAAACCACAGGAAAGTAAAGACTACGGAGCACAGTTTCAGTAACAGGGTGCTCCCAAATAATTATAAATGAACTGGAGGAGGAGGAAGGGAAGAAGAAAGGGAAGAAAAAAGAGAAAAGCAGTGGAGACACCACTCACCAGATCATGTTGGTGTTCCCCTGCAGCGTAGGCCTATAGCAGCATAGCTATGACGAAGCTGTGATTAAGACAAGCTTACTCTAGTCTTAACTACTCCAACTATAGCTATAACTATTAGCCCCTACACACTATAGTTTAGACTAACTGTAGGCTTTACAGAACAAAAATGTTTTTAATTTAGTTTTAAAGATGGAGGTGGTGTCAGCCTCCTGAACTCAAACTGGTAGCTGGTTCCATAATAAAGGTGCCTGGTAGCAGAAGGCCCGTCCTCCAAATCTGCTTTTAGATATTCTAGGAACGACGAGTAATCCTGCACTCTGAGAGCGGAGAGCTCTATTAGGAGCATAACGTGCTATCAGGTCTGGTAGATAACGTGGAGCTAGGCCATTAAGGGCCTTATATGCGAGAAGCAGAATTTTAAACTCAATTCTAAATTTCACGGGAAGCCAATGGAGGGAGGCTAACACGGGAGAGATGTGATCTCGCTTGCGGATTCCTGTCAGCACCCTCGCTGCTGCGTTCTGGATCAGTTGGAGGCTATTCAGCGAGCTTTTCGGACATCCTGCTAACAGCGCATTGCAGTAATCCAGTCTAGAACTGACAAATGCGTGGATTAATTTTTCAGCATCACCCTGGGAGAGGATACTCCTGATCTTGGCAATATTTCGGAGATGAAAAAAGGCAGTCTTTTTTAAAAGACAAACCTGATTAATATGCTGCTTAAATGACATTTCCTGATCAAAAATGACTCCAAGGTTTTTCACAGCTGTGCTGGAAACCAGCGTAAACCCAGTCAACCCATTCCTCAGGTGTTTGGGACCAAAGACAATAACCTCTGTTTTATCCGAGTTTAGAAGCAAAAAGTTAGAGGACATCCAGGACTTAATGTCATTAAGACATCTAGATGTCCTCTAACTTGTGATCTGCACAAATTGGGGATGAGAAACTGGGGTCATCAAGAGTTTACAATAAAGTTGTCACACAGTTGACCGTAAATGTTTACAGCAGTATGGAAAACATAATTTAAAGTCTCTCATACGCTTGGTCACAGCAAGAAGACATGCAACATTTGTAAGAGGATAATAGCATACAATAGCCTAATTTTCCTATCAGCATGCTGATATGAATTGTTGTGGCAACAGCGTATTATGAGAGAAAACCAACTCTCACAACTGTATTGATATACCTCAACTTGATTTATCATCCAATCTTGCACAAATTGGAAACATTGTACATTTACTACGACTCTACTCCATTACTTTAACAGCTACGTCTGAACAAAGTAATGAGGAAGAGCTAAGAGTAACCAATGTCTGAATGATTAAATTAATTAGATAGACTGATGGAGCCACTGATGTCGCTCATATCTTGAAATGAGCTGATTGGACAAAATCAGCCAATTGCACCATCACTATTGCACGTTTGTGCATGTTAATCACGTGCTCTTGTTTTGAAAAGTCTGTTTCTGGCTGCTGTGGAACCAGAAGATAATTGGCAGGTAAACATGCGGAAAAGCTAAAACAGACATGGAGAACGGTAAAAATCAGTGAACTTTACAGTTCGGGTAGCAACTCAGGTAGCAACATTAACAATTCTGTCTGGAAAAAAAAAACTTTCAAACCCCTTTGTTCAAGACGATCGCATCCATTTATCATCAGATCTGCTCCATGTGTTCACTGTCCTGCTGTTCTCTAGCTGGTTACTTCAGTGCAGCTCCATCTAGTGGCACAGATGTGTAATGACAACAGAAAGTTTGTTCCTTGATTATAAATCAAAGCCATTTCTGGGTCACATAAACCAGATAATAAAATATTTTTTAAAAATTCAGTTCCGTGGCCTGTTTGCTAAAATTGAAATATAAAAAAAACCGAGCATTTTCTTGTTTTGTTTTTTTTTTTGTGTTAGTCTAAAAAAACTTAAAAAAAAGAAATTAAAAGTCACTTTTTAATTTCTTAAAATTTTTGATTGACAATTGAAAATAGACAGAAAAAAACCAAATGATACACAGATAATAAAAAATTGATAAAGTTACAGAACTTTAACATGGACATTTTCATTTTAAAGTTCTCCCAGACGGAGGATTCAACAGAAACAAGGTTATGTGTAACAACTGACAAGTTGAACTCCCTGTTAAATGTTTCTGCTGTTACCTCATAAATTAATGTTTTAATGTTATGATTATGGCATCTAGATTGTTAGGATTTTATTGGTAGACTTTTTTTTATTTTTCATTAAAAAAACTGGGTGACAATAATGCCCTGACAGTGGCAATAAGCCATACATCTTATTTGACATTTTTTAAGATATTTACACAAAATTGTGTTGCTGACAAGTGCTGATGTTAAAAGTGTTTGAACAACAAATTTTATGGCACTTTAGTTCATATGGCAGCAGAACATTTAAATAAAAGTGACCATTACACTACTTTTGAATTCATTATTTGATTTTCCATATACAATGCGATTAATTGTGATCAATCAGGGAAATTATGCGATTAATCGCGATAAGAAATTTTAATTGTTGCCCAGCCCTAGTTCATATATATACTCTCATTCAGTCCCATAGAGGGTGCTGCCTCTAAATTACAGACCAAATGAAAAATATGTATTTGCAGTGCTTTAGGGCTGCAGTTAAATTGGTCCATCTGATGGAACATCGATAGATATATTTGTCTGTAGAAATCTTGCTTGTGGGCATCTTGTGTACAGCTCCAGCCATCCTCAGCAATAATACCTTGGGTTTCTGCCCAAGATCAATTATGGCGTCAGTTAATTAAGCTGCATCTGCTGCTATCCACCGGCTTGCATAACAGCACACTTTATTTGCAGCCTACCAGCCGACAGATTATCTGACGTTTCACCAACTGCATGAGTGTGGGAATCAGGGTTATAATAGTTTTGGATTTTCCATTAGTTTTAGTTTTTATTAAGTTTTTAGTTTAGTTTTTCCAAATTTAGTTAGTTTTAATTCGTTTTTAGAGCAGTTTTGCTAGTTTTTATTCGTTTTCGTTTTGATATACTTAGTTTTAGTTTAGTTTTTATTAGTTTCAGTGTTAGTTTTAGTTTTATTTTGTAAATTAGGGTTGTAATTTTGGTTCGAGTGAAGCACTGAACTTTTTGAAGGCTATCGAATCACAGTCGTATATACATTCCGGTCACAATAAACATATTTATCAATGCATCTTCCCGCTTGTGGTGTTCCTGCGTATTTACTGACCAGCAGCTATCTGGTCTATCTTTTCTCCTGTTCCTTCCCAACGCTGACTGGCCTGCAGCTGTAGCTTCTTTCCAGGGGGCTAGCTTAGGCTAGCTTATCCAGGTAGTCGTGGTTAGCCTTCTTATGCGAGCTTTTCAAATGGACTTTCAGATTTGTGGGTTTTTTTCCCCTTGAGAAGTATTCCACACATTCTATCACCTGCTTCTACAACAAGGCACTTATTTTTATCGTTAACACAGTCATAGTCAAAGAAATCCCAAATAGGACTGTGCCGTTTTCTCCCAACTTTTGCTGCAGCCATCACTGCTGATCACTTTTTCTTTTTTTGCGGTTGTTGTTGTACGGCAGAGCGAAGTTAATAGATTTCAAACGTTTATGAACACAAAGACGAAGGACGTTCTTGACATTATTATAGTTAATTTGAGTTCGTTTTATAAACACATAATAGTTTCAGTTAGTTATCATTTTTTTTAAAAACTTGTTTTTATTTTATTTCAGTTAATGAAAATGTTTTTTCAATTCTAATTTTTGTTATTTCATTCGTTTTCATTAACGTTAATAACCTTGGTGGGAATTATATCGTATGCCGCTTTTGAGTGTTAGGTAATATTTGATCGTAGTCTAATAGTTGGATACTGCAGCGTTCTTGCTATGACTTATGACAGCTCCCCTTTTAAATAAGGTAATGAAAGAATTCAGTGGATGGCCTCTATTATTTGCAGTATTTAATTTTGTGTAATGCCTGTCAGATGTAAATCTCCTCAGCCTCCTGCTTGCTACAGCTTAAATAGATGGGGAAGCTAGTTAGAGATCTGCTGCAGCTGTGTTAAATTAGTTTCTCTAAGCACTGATTTGTCCCTCAGCCACTGCACCGCGGCGCCTCCTAGAGCTGAGCAGAAACCACACACCAGCACACATAGTTATGTTTCTGACAACGCTAGAGGAAGTCATGGGCCAGGAGAGGGTTGAATGTGACGGTAACCACGGCTTAAATATGGGAGACCCCAGTTGGCCTCCACTTCACATCTCTTCCTAAGTTTGCATTTGCAGTACTGCTGTAAGGCTAATACTAATGCATTCATAGACATTTTCATTTTCTGACACCACAGATTTAGGCTTCAGAATGTTCCACGTGTTTTAAAATTATTCAGCACAGGCTCCCATCTTTGTGGAGGTCTCGGATTTATCAGGTTTTTGCAAAAGTGGTTTTTCATATTTCATTTAATTTGGTTAATTAATTGACCGTTTTCTTGGAGGACTCAGTTCGGATATCAATCTGAGGTTAAACTGCGTGTGTCAGAGTTCCTTAGTGTTGAATTATAAATGACCAACCCACTGCTGTGACTGAAACTGGAGTTTTTTTACCTTACATGTTGCATATAAGTATAAAATTACACATTTAATATTCTCTCTCTCTCTTCTTTTAACCTGTGAAGTCTGATATATTAAATAATACATCGGATTTTTTAACCATTTTATATATATATTTTTTCTATCATATTTGGTACATGGGACTTTCATGGTTTATTATTTCAAAATGATTTATTATTAATATTTAATTGGATACAACATGTTTTTCAGGAACGCTTTTGATTATGTGGGTGGTGCAGATGTCTCAGAAATAAATGCAGTGAATAGGCATATTGCTTCATTGGGTTTCTGGTTTTGTCTAATTAGTAAAAAAAAATGGAGAGTCATCATTTTACCTCAGTATGTAAAATAACAAAGTGATTCTACAAAGAAAAATAAGGACAAAAAAAGTAAAAATAGGACAGTATGGAGCCAAGGTACTTTGACAGTAAAGCTTTCTATTATTCTAATGTCGCTGTTCCTTCTCTAAACTCTTAAAAGGCGTTCTAGCATTAAGGATAGCATATGACAACATAAAGAAGTTTAAGTGGTTATTTTGTTGCATGTCTGTAACAGTATGGGGTTTTCATCACATTTTTGGTTTCAAACTTCTTCACGCACTCTATTAAGGACCAGGTTTGGACTACTCGTCCTGCAGAGGCGGCTGGCCCATAGGGGGCGCTGGGGCTCTGCCCCACCAGCTGTGGAGGGAAAAAAAAAAAATTTATTTTATTTTATTTTTATTTTATTTTTTTATCAGCATCAGATTTACTTAAAAGTATGTGTGCCTACATACAATTTAAATAATCTTAACAACATTTCCACCAACTGACACTCATTAAACAGTGAATGTCCAGCGACCTACAGTGCATCGTTCTCTCACGGGGCGCTCGGCAAAGCGCCCCTGACCTGCAGCTAAATAGCCAATCCGGTAATGGTTGCTAGGTAAAAATTATTGATAATTGGCCTATCAACGTCACCAAATTTAACTCCGCTGGGGCGCTGGAAATGTAGCCCCAACTGCTACGTAAATGAAGGAAGATTTATGATTGCTAGAGCTACGTGAGGGGCCCAGCGGTAGTTTTATTTCGTAGAGCGACTCCCAGACTCTGTCCTACGTCGGGGGGGAAAAAAAAATACGGCGACGAGGAAGAAAGATGGTGACGGCGGTGACAACTGGAGTTCAAGAGCAGCTTCCACCAAATTCGGTAGAAATCATTATTAATGTACCCTTTTGTGAGACGGACGACGGAGGAAAAAGTTCTCGTTAAGGAGCTGGGACCCGACAAGCCTGAAATTAACATTTTTTCAGTAAACAAAGGAGAAAGGTAAATGTTTTTGTCGGAGCTGGTTCAACCGTGAGATGTGGCTGCAGGTTGTGGAGAAGCTAATGCACTTTTCTGTTTCCCCTGTATCCTCTTCAGAAGTGACAGATGTGATTCGACTTGGACAAAGACTGGACTAACTGACTTAAAGCACCTCTGAAAGGATCAAGAAACATGAGAGATCCAAAGTTCACATGGAAAACTGCGTAAAACTAGCTGTGCTCGGAAAGATTAGCATAGCAACGCAGCTAGATGATGGGCACCACATTGCTGAAAGAAGGCACAATGAAGAGGTAGATAAAAACTGTAATATTTTATCCAAGATAATCAATTGTGTTAAATGTCGTGGTGCTTTTGAATAAGCAATGTGGGGACATGATGTCAGCTAGTCCCGGTACTGAGGTACATTGATGGATGCAACAATATACAGGAGCGGTTCTATGGATTCATCAAGCTACTCAACTGCTGTGTGACTCAATAGCTGGTGCCTTATTGGAATGTGTGAACCTCCCTTGAAGCTATGTGATCGTGAATCCAGCGTATGTTGCTCTGAAATGTCATTCTGGCTGAATGCTGACACCACAGAAGAAGAATAGAAAATGAGCAGCGCCAAGGCCACTGATACAACTCCATGCTATCACTGGCTGGATTTTATACTTGTTGCCGGATGATCTTTGCTGGCTTTGGTCTGGAGGACTCCATTTTGTCCAATGAAGATGTGCAGTCATGACTGGTCTGAACCACTGTGTGATGGTTTGTCTCAGGTATCTGAGCTTGAAAGTTCAGCTGGACAGGGTTAACGTATGTCCTTTTTTTTTAGACAATTTTCAGTGGCTTTTGTAAATGGAGCTCCATATTGTAGCATTTGACACATTAATCCCTCGTCCATCGCTTATATCAGTTATTGATGACTGATGACGCTCATTCATGCACTGAAACTTCTCCAGATTCCTTCAGGCCTTGTCCTTCAGGCGCCTTAGAATGCCTTTTTCATTTTCTTGGTCACTGGTGTGATGAAACCCGCTGACTCTGACTTTTTAACGCATTTAGAAAAAGAAAAAAATAGGACAGTATTCTTGTCTTTTTTTTTTCTTTGCTGGTGAGGTCAGAAGGAGAAACCGACACACCGCTGATGACAAACACCTCCGTGAAGGAAATGAGTGACTGACATTCGGGGAAGGACAGAGGAGAGAAGAAAGGGAAGGAGGTTCATTACTATATAAAGTGATGCCACGCTGTCATTGACCCCGCTGGTTTGAAATGTCACGGTGAGTGTAGAGATGCATTGTTGGAGATATGAGGACTCAAACGATAAATAGAGCACCAAACAATTGTGAGCTCAGGGGGAGATAGAGAGGTGACAGAGGTTAGCTGGGTGTATGAGAACTGAATGACCAGGTCCACACTTTGTTTTGTACAAAAGACAACATTTTTCTTTATTAATTCTTACTTTTTAGTTCATTTAGGATCTGTGTTACATTGGCCTTCCAGTGACCAAACATCTGGAATTGTTCAAAGGTGGAAACTTTCCATAGGAATTAATGGAAATTAACTAGAAATTTGCAAAATGGCAGGTTTTCCTGTAAAAGGAAACCCAAATGTAAAAGTAAAAAAAAACATTCAGTAAATGTAATGTTGGTTAAAACTATCAGATGCTGATTTATTTTTTATTTTTCAAGCCTGTTCACTCCTCCATCACATGAACAAAGGACCACTATGACACTAAGACTATTAGCCGAATTGTCTAAGCCTAAAGTCTCCTTTAAGGAAAGTAAGCTTTGATATTATTACCACAGTAGATTTAATATATTCAGTGATGCCGGCAATGCATTACTTACTATTTCCAAACCAGTAATCAGATTAAAGTTACTTATCCAAGTCAATGTGCGTTATTTTTTTGTCACTAATAGTAAAAATATATATTTTTTTTGTCTTCTTGCGTCTCGGGGAGTGAAGTCATAACTATGCGACAAGTCAGGTTGCGACAGCGCCCACAGGCAGCGACACAAACAATAATGGAGGAGGGGGAAGAGAGGTGC
Organism: Hirundichthys speculiger; assembly: GCA_018398805.1. Lineage (NCBI taxonomy): Eukaryota > Metazoa > Chordata > Actinopteri > Beloniformes > Exocoetidae > Hirundichthys > Hirundichthys speculiger. The sequence continues at coordinate 646,313 of JAGFBZ010000763.1, forward strand.
ACATTTTCGAGCTGGAAATACAGACACTATTTTGACTTTTTGACAGCTAAAAGATGGCAATATTAAAGTTCACTGTACACTGTGCTGGTGGCAGCAAAATTCTATCTAGTTACAAAAACACAACGTCAAATTTAAAGAAACATTTGGACTCGCAGCACTGCACAGTCAAACTACAGCAATTCCCACAAGGTGGTACGAAGCAGAGAGCAGGAGGCCCCCACCACCCAAACAACAAAAGCTGGACTTTGGTGCCAAACCAGTAAGTGAGTGTTGGTAAAACCGGTTGTCATCATTTTATATTGAGGTGGCGGGGGTGTTGTAGGCAGCTCCTGAATGTAACTAATAATCCTGAAAGTAACTTGTAATCTAATTTAGTTACTTTTAAAATCAAGTAATCTGTAAAGTAACTAAGTTACTTTTTAAAGGAGTAATCAGTAATCACTAATCAGATTACTTTTTTACAAGTAACTGTAGCAACACTGGTTATAATTAAAGTTTAACAAATACAAAATGTGTTTATGCTGTAGCCAGCTAGCCAGTAAATCAGACTAAATTTGAGCTAGCTAGCCATTTTATTGGCAATTGAGAAGCGACATTGACTTTCTAAAGCTGAAGCCATTATGTATGGAAAATTACAATTTATCTAAAGAGCACTAGCGGCTAGCTCTGAAAGCAAGACATTTCCCCCCATGTCCAACTTCGTAGCAGATATAAAGCTATTTACAGCCCGGTATGAAAAGCAGTTTTCGTTAGCTCAGTTTAGCTCATTGGCCAATAACTCTGGCCACCGCCACTTCCTTTGGCCAAGCTACCGTCCAGGTTGCCCTGGAGACCTGCAGGTGGACTAGCTGGACCGCTCGCAAATGGTTGAAGCCAGACCAGGTTCCCTCCAATCCTGCTGGGGTCGTGTTTGAGTGTCTCTGTGGATGATCCGCAGGGTCCCGGCAGAGATCGGTGGGAGCTCTGACAGGTCTCGTTCTTATTTCGGTGGAGACGTCTGAAATGATGGAGAGATCAGAATGAATATAAGGCAGTGTTAGTTAGCATCATTGGACAGCATGAGCTAAGCTAAGCTAAAATAGCTCCGCTGTGGTGACTGAAGTTAGCTGGGCATGTTTGGCCTCGTCCACTCTGCCCATTATTTTGATTAACTGCTATCACACTGAGACGGGCTACAAAAAAAATCACCCTTCAAAAAAAAAGAAACCTGTGGGCAGGTTGGACAGTGTAGCTCAGTTGGCTCTACCAACTGAGCTACAGCCACCCTAATATTAATTTAATACTTTTGTTCACTAAAGACACAAGAAATCATCATATTTTGATCATATTAGGCACTTTTGCCCTGTCTGCAGCGGACAAGTCTTCCCTGAGGACCTGTGGTAACATGTAATACTTGTGGACGACGTCTGTGACATCAGTCCAGTGCAAATGCACCACATCTGTGACTGTAAAGTAAAACTTCCACCAACAATTAGCAACACTATTTCTAAAAGTCCTCTCGCCGGCACATCTGCCTTATTCCTGGCTTAATTATGGCAACTGTGGGTGGTATAATGATCCTATACGATCATATTCAATACTTCCCCATAATTGTACAGAAACAAGCCGAGGATCTGTATTCTTGATTTGAAGTTTCAGCTGAAGGCATTGACGATACATCCTGTCCTAATCTTGACGTACTGCAGGTCCCCAGGTGATACAGTCCCACGTGAACAGGACATGTGTCTGCTGTGATTTATGTGAAGATCAAATCATGTTATATGGAGAACTGATGCAAGTAACCAGCGCTGCGTTCCCTCTCCTAACATTGGATCTGAATAGTCTTTAGTCCCTCTTGTTATTAAAATTCAAAGTAGTGGTAATAAAAGTAGCAGTCGTTCTTCTTTCTTCCAAGCAATCACGCAACTTCTTCTTTTTGCTTTTCCCTTTGTGGGTCACTCCAGGAGACTGTCCTATTCTGCATATTGATTTGGTATGGGTTTTATGTTGGATGCCCTTACTGACACAACCCTCATTTATCTCGCACTGGGACCAGCACTCGGGGAACACTGGCTCGTGACCCATTAGTGGCTGTCAAATTAAAAGGAAAGGACAGTGGAAGTTGAAAAAATACCACGGGTCGAAAGGAAAGGAAGGAAGACGTGAAGGCAACAGTGGTCTCAGTGGTGACTGGAGCCGTTGATGCCGTGATGCCCAGAAAATGAAAATGGCTCCGACGTATTCCTGGAGCAACTTGGTTCTCTTTTCTTTACTGCCAGGATTTCTCAGGAAACAAAGGCTAAATTTATAAAACCATCAGTGGGAGGGTGGTAGTGCTTAGGGGAATACTTACAACCTGGTGGGGCTCATAGCACCAAACATTTTTGATTGGCTGAGCATTCCTAGGGTTTTCTTTATAGAGTTCTTGTCTCTGCATGGGCGCATGGCCAGATGGACTGGCGACCTGTCCAGGGTGGACCCCTGCCTTTCGCCCGTAGATGGCTGGGATAGGCTCCAGCAGATCCCCGTGACCCTTCAAGGATAAAACGGGTATAGAAAATGGATGGATGGATGGTGTGTTTAATTACTTCTTAATGTTTTTTAAATCATTTAATGAAAATTTTACAGTAATTAAAAACATACAGTGATCCCTTATTTAACACGGTTAATGGGAACCTGCGCCCCCCTGCGAAGATCAAAATCCGTGAACTGGAGCCGGAGCCCTCCGAGCCTAAATAATGTTTAAAAACTGCAAAAAAGTAGGGAGGCACTGCAGCGAAACAAGACAAAGGCTCAACTGTGGTCTTTCTGTTTCCTTCACAGCCTCTGGTCTCTGAACCGTAGTAAAGAAACCGCTGGTATTGTGCTATTTTTGGCTCGTAAATAGTTGCTAACACGCTAACAACAATAAAAGAAACAGTCTAGTTTTCTCTGCATGGAACGAGCATTTTATTCTGGCACTGCAGGAACTTGTTACATCACACAGGTTGTATTGTTGGGCTCCTGTCGGTTAACAGAGAATGTAAATCTATACACGCTGGGCTGCTGTTGATGCTCACTACACTTTTCATCTAACCCCGTTTTCGTTCTGCCGTCCCACGACACATACACTACATTACCCATAAGGCCACACTATTACCCATAAGGCTACCGTCTTAAAGAGGCCAGGCTTGCTCACAACATTTCTTCGCTGTGAGAGAACGCGCACAACATCCTGTGATGTTTCCGTGATTTTTTTCTTGATTTTTTTTTATTATATTATATATTTCTGAAAAATCTGCGAGTAACTAAAACCGCGGAACTTAAAGCGCGAATTGGCAAGGGATCACTGTATTTAAAAAAGATGGAGGATTTAAGGCATTTTGTTTAATTTCAATGACTTCTCACGGCCCACCTGCAGTACCAAGACGACCCACCAGGGGGCCTCGGCCCACACTTTGAGAATCACTGCTTTAATGTATTTCTGGTTTGTCCAGGTGCACCTGGCCACTTACCTGAGGACAGCGGGGGTCAGTTCCAGCCCCCCCAGTGACCCTGAGGAGGATGGAAGAGGATTGACTTGTGTTAACCCCTCATCTCATCTCCAAAACTAGCATGGAGGCAGGTCTAGACCTCTGGAACAAGGTCCTTTGGACAGACAACACCAAAGTGGAGGTGTTGGGGTTCAAAACTACCTGTCACAAACCTGTGGGTGACCCTTAGAATTGAAACCGGTTCGACTTTATCACATGTGGCTCAGTTTCCAGCTCCACCACGGAGGAGTTGCTTCGTCAGCAGGAGAAACAAAAATGTCCTTTATTAAAAATACGTAAGTGAGATGAAGTCATAAAATGGTTAAATGGAGGGATTTAACTAAAAGTAAAACTAAAAGATTGCCTTAAATATCTGAGCTCAGATCTGATCCTGATCAGTCACTTGAAGGTGATGGAGACAAATCTTCATGACAGTGTCAGGCTGTGTGAGGGATACTGCCAGACTGCTGCCCCCTTGCTGCTGCTCCTGGAATTACAGCTCAGCTTAATCGACAGTGGATTACAACTGGGCTAAATGCCCCCACGATTAAAAGGGATTTTTTTTTCTTCAGAGGTTTTAATGAGAATCTCAGCAGTGTTTGCAGTGCTGACTGGCTTCTATCCCCAAATCTACTGCATTAGTGTCAAGTCAATCCGTGTGTGCGCGCACGTGCGCATGTTTGAGCGCCTCTTACTGTTTCTGCATGTGGTCTTTTATTCCCTTTTTTATGAAAAGTTTTTAGTAAAAACAAGAACACTGGAAACATTTGCATTGTAAATCATTTGAGCTCGTGGTTCGCTGTGAAAGACGGGTTGTCTATAAATAATCCATCCACAGATTGATGCTAAATTAGACGTACTCAATTCAGTGAGAAAGAGCATATTTCATCTGTGCGGGCTGGACGGGAAAACAAAGGTCACAGTGTACCGAACAAATATTGGAGAGCTTATGATTTATAGTTTCTAGTGTTTCTCGTGGCTGCAGTGGGAAGAGGTGAGTGTGCAGAAGCTCTGAATCAGGCATCCAACACCTTACAGCAGCGGTGAGGCGAAGGGGGGCTAAACTCATCGCAGCTGAAAGAAAAAAAATTAATCATGATGTTATTTCAAATCTGTGATGTCATTGTGATAAAAGGTGCATTTCCACCCACGGGGGTTTAAATGCTTTAAAAACGATGCTCTCTAAGGACAGAAGTGATTTGTGGCGTTTCTCTTTCTCAAGCGCATACATTAAACCAGTGGTTCTCAACTGGTGGGACACGACCCAAAAGTGGATCGTTTTCAGTGGAGCGTGGGCCTGGGGAAGGACAAGCTAAAAAAAAAAAAAAAAATGCGTGTCATTCACACTCCTCAAGAGTAGATGGCCATAATGCCCTGTAATGCGAGTTGAAACCCGCCAGTTCACACCATAGAAAAAGACCTGCAAAGTTTGTTTACATATGTTGAGCATGGTAAAACGCTGATACAACGAAGAATATATGAGATATGGATTTTCTTGGAGACAAAGGTTAGTGAGTGGTTATTCAGATAAAACTATATATTTTGAGTTCTTTTTGAAACTACTGCTCAGTGGTTGCACTGTTTTATTTCATGTTTGTGCATGTTGTAGGGTTGCCAACCGTCCCTTGAAAAACGGAACCCTCCCCTATTTATAGACTTGTACTTTAGTTTATAAATAGGGGAGGGTTCCGTTTTTCAAGGGACGGTTGGCAACCCGGATTTAATTAAAATGCAGCTAATTGAGCATCAAAGGGAATATTTCCCTCTTGAAGTTTTGGTTATCCCATTATGGTTTTGCCATTTTGGTTCACCAGTAAACTTATTTTTTTGTGTTGGCATTTTGTGATATTCTATTCTACTATCTCTGATTAAAACTGCATGATCTTTTCATTCAATATTCAATATTTAATTTTCCTTGATTTGGGTCGTGGCTTGTCATTAAGGGTGATGGTGGGTCCTGAAGCCAGACCAGTTGAGAACCACTGCATTAAACCATATCAGGGTGTAAAGGTGGAGGACTGGATTCCTGGGATTCCTGATCCGTCAGACAACACTAGATCAATAACTGTCATTCATCAGCGGCTCAACGGAAACCTCTGTCAAGCTCAATAACGGCTGAATGGCTTGATGTCACAGGTCTTGGTCATGTGACCTCCAGCAAAAACTGTTTACTTTATGACCATCAAGGAGCACGGGGTTCATTAAAGCGTTGCTATTCATTTAAAAGTCTCCATTCCAGTGTTCTGGAGGATCTCTTTTCGTTTCTTCCCTTTTCTCCTTCTCACGGTGGGCGATCGTTACAGTCGGTCGACGGGCTGCCTTCATTTACTCAGGTCATTTACTCCGCGCTTCCACATTGTTCTGCCCTTCATACTTTGCTTCTCTGAAAGTGAAAAGACAAAACTCAGGACAGAGACTTTGCCTCGACCTGCCTTTCAGCATCAGTGTAGTACGTGAACCCCTTGAAATGAACCGATTTTGCTGTAAAGTTTGATTTGATCCTCATCTAGGGAACAGCAAGAGACAAGCACAATGTGCTGAAGTTGATGAAGTGATAGATGATGGTGTCTTCACTGAACACACCCATTAAACATCCACAGAGCTAGTGGAAAAACTGAGTGAATTCTTGGAGTTAACAGCTGGCGAGCAGTTGTAGAAGCGCCAGATCAGACCTGCAAGTCACTTGGGAGAAATATTTTTTTGTTTGCCATATATAGGGCCTGATCTTTGGCCAGATCTGCTAAAGCCGCCATTAAGGGATAGCGGGTAGCGGGAGGGGCGTTCCCCCGCAAAGAACACAATCTTCCACCTTGCCAAATCCGCTATCCTACCTGCGCTACCCACTACATTATCCATAGGAGTGGTTAGGGCGTTCCACCTGTTAAACCAATCAGTGCGCCAGTAGCCATTGCCTTTAAGAGCAGGTTGCGCTACCCGCTAACCGCTATGTAGCGTCTTTTCATCCAGATCAGAGCAGCTCTCATGTGCAGCTCATCTGGGACTCTGCTGTAGAGCTTCCTCCTCTTCCTTCTTCCTCCTCCTCCTCTGCACTGATATATACATATAAATATTTTTACACAGATAATTCCTATCGGCTACCTGAAAGTCTCAGATAGTTGGTGTCCTCCCAGTAAACACGCTCTGGTCATCTATGGTTTAACTGGCGAGCAAACCGTTCAAGATGGTAAGAGGGTGGTCTGACCACCCGCTACCTGCTACCCGCAACCTGCGATCGCAAGATACCGAGTTTGCAGAAAGGGCAAAAGACACGCCCATTACCACACCGACAGTGTGAGTAAGGGAGTTGGCATAGCGGGTAGCGGCTTTAGAGAGCAGAAGATTGCATTAGCGGTTAGCGGAGGTTCCTAAACCCACAATTTGCAGGTAGCAGCTAGTGTTAACGGATAAGGGGAAATGTACAGTCAAGGCCATAGTGTTCAGCCTTTGTTTTTATCAGTCCATACAGCCTCCTAGTGCTGTTCTTGGACTGTCAAAATGTTCCTTGGTAAGCTTCAGGTGTTCTGCCGTAGACACCTGATCACTCACAAATGTTTGCCAGTTCTCCCGACGTCTCTCAGCCTCCGCGTTATTTGAGTCTCACGTCTTCAGAAATCTGTTTTTAAAGGCACTTATTCTCATGAGCAGCAAGCTTAAAGCGTTTCTTTTATCAGTAAAAGTAGCTCTGAGCCACACCTGCAAAGTCATTTCATTAATAAGAATCCAGCTGTGTGGTTTCTGATTATAACTAGCTTCTGTTAAGGTTCATAGGTTCACTCACTTTTTCCAGAAGCTCTGGTTTACGTGACCCAGAAATAGCTTTGTGTGCAGCAGTTCAGGTAGCATGGCGGCGCTGGAATCACATACTATAATATTTGCAATATTGTGTAAATCTGAATGAAAACTCAGCTCATATATAGATGAACCAAAGCCTCTCCAGCTCTGCGTCTGACATCAGTCTTTTTCTCCTCAGATCATGACGAATATTCTGATGCTCATTTCCAGCATTGCAGGACACCCATCTGCTGCTGAATAAGTCATTGATCAAATTACCGTATTGGCCCGAATATAAGACGATATTTTAATCTAGAAGAAATATTCTCAAAAATGGGGGTCGTTTTATAATCGAGGACGAGATTTGCTGTTGTCATTACACATCTGTGCCACTAGATGGAGCCGCACTGAAGTAACCAGCTTCAGTTCATGGATTTTTACCGTTCTCCATGTCTGTTTTTAGCTTTTCCACATGTTTACCTGCAAATTGTCTTCCGGTTCCGCAGCAGCCAGTAACAGACTTTTCAAAACAAAAGCATGTGAGCAACATGTGTTAACGCGCGATAAAATAAATGTTGCTGTTAATAAATTGAGTTAACGCAATAATAACGCATTAACTTGCCAAGCCCTATATATATATATATATATATATATATATATATATATATATATATATATATATATATATATATATATATATATATATATATATATATATATATATATATATATATATATTATATATATATATATATATATATATATATTTATATATAATATATATTTGTGTATCAACTAAAGCAAATCATTTGTCTTTTACATATTCTCTGACAAACTAATGCAGAAAGTCAGTTGATTCTGAGGGGTTCACAGATTTTTCTTGACACTGCATGTGTGCGTGCGTGCATGCATGCATGCGTGCTCATTGCTTTATGGCAGTGGCACGGGACACAGGGGGGGGGGTTATGCATGTGTGTGTGCAGCTGTCTTTACAAATGTGTGCAAGCCAGCCTGGCCCCGGGGTCCTGAGCCATCATGCTTTATGAGGTATGGCAAGGTGAGAGCAAAACATCTGCTCACCCAGAGGAAAGCCCCAGTCTGGGACTCGTGCTGCGCGTCGGCACTGAAAACATACAAGCACTTAGTGACATACATTGAAACGCTCAAGCCTTGTTTTTTTTTTTTTTTTTTTTTGTAGGTCTACTGGAAAACACTCTTATGCCTTGCAGACGCATGCATACATGCATAAATCCAGAGGAACGAGTCGAGAGCTCCTTCGTCCAGGCCCACATCCTCCTCTTCAGGCTTTCCTCTGCTCCGTCTTTGTTGCTTCTTTTTCTCTCTCGTTCCAGGCGTTTCCCCCTCACGTCAAGGGCATTGGAACAATCCCCGAGTACCTGCTTCGCCCCCCGCCCTCCTGCCTCCCCTGCCTGTCTTTTCAGAGCACCCCGGAGAGGAGAGCTGCCATGTAAGGTCTGCTGGAGAGAGGATAGACACGGGGAGTGTTCATACTACCTCCGACATCAGAATCACTGAACCTGCCCACTTCTACTCTCTCCAACCTTGTCTTTCAGACAGCCTGTCCATGTGTCGTGTGTGTGTGTGTGTGTGTGTGTGTGTGTGTGTGTGTGTGCGTCCATGGCTCTTCCTTTAACCCTTCCACATACAGTAGAAATTGCTGACTTTTTTTTTTTTATCCCATTTTTCTGTGTTGAGAAATAAATCTACTTCATTCTGGTTTGACCTTTTCCCCAATCAGAAAACTGACAATATGAGAATCTCCACTGCATAAATAGTCCCATATGCTCCCCAGTGGGGACGGGTCTGGACTGTAGACAAGCCGGTCCTTCGTAATGGTGCAAATCGGGGTTCTGGACTTTCTTGCTGAAGAATACGTGCAGATGTGGTCTTTGAGGGAGCGTAGCGCTGCCGTCGCTGCTTCTGGACTTGTTACAACTCATAATCCTTAATTCTAGAGTCCAGATTTCTTCTTAAAAAAAAAAAAAAAAACTACTTCTACAGATCTAAAATCACTGCGATTGCTCCCCGTGTGTTTCAGCATTGATTTTAAGGTTCTTTTATTAGTTTATAAATGTCTTAATGGTCTTGGGCCGTCTCATTTATCCAACCTTCTTTTAAGCTACGAGGCCTCGCGGACCCTGAGCTCCTCAGGTACCGGCCTATTGATCGCTCCTAGAGTCAGAATTAAAACCTGCGGTGAGGCCTCGTTTCATCGTTACTGACTCTGGAACAGCCCACCTGAGGACCTCAGGGCTGCAGAGACCGTTGATGCTTTTAAGAGGAAGCTCAAGACCTACCGTTTTAACTTGGATGAAAGTTGAAATCTCATTTATTCCTTTATTTTTAATGTATTTATCTCTACTCTAACTTTACTGGTATTTACTTATTTATTTGGGTTATTAATTTAATTGTAAAGTCATTACCTCCGCCAAGGAGGTTATGTTTTTGCCGGCGTTTATCTGTCTGTCTGTCTGTGTTCAAGATAACTCAAAAAGTTATGGATGGATTTTGATGAAATTTTCAGGAGTTGTCAGAAATGTGAAAAGGAAGAACTGATTTCATTTTGGGTGTGATCCGGAAGAAATCCTGGATTCTGGATCACTTTCAAAATTTCAATAACATTGCGGTCAATGGGGCCGAAAATTTTGTTTCTCAATATCTCCATTAATTATTGCCCAAAACTCATGAAATCTTGACTCAGGGATTGACAATGGGAACCTCTATCAAATTTCAAAGGCTGAAACGCAGATTTTATCGCAATCTGTAAATCGCTATATGGGAGAATTGTTGCACTTGGCGGAGGACTGCGCTCTCTGACTGCTTTTCTAGTTAATTTCTGTATTTCTTAGCTGAATCCTATTGGTTTTAAGTCTCTCTGAAATTCAACTTTCTTTTAACTCCAGTGTTCCCCTCATGGGGGTCCTCCATGTCTGGAGCTACACCTTCTTGGTCTGTGTTCTGGGTGGGCGGGGCCCTACATTGTGGCTTGATGTCTGCAGTGTGGGTCCTGGTGGGTCCGGGTGGTTCCTGGGGTGGCCACCTCTGTGGTTGTTGGTGGGGGTTCTCTCAACATGGACTGATCCTGAAGATATCGTTTTCCTCACCTGGTTCACTGGTGCCAAGATGGAGGTTGAGAGTCTTTTTAGAGTGGGGCCAAATTTGATTAGATTTGATTTGATCTGCATGTTTGCAGGCCAGAGTTTCCTGAGTTTCATGCTGACTTTCAGTTCCCTCCTCTGTCCATCCCAGCGTTTACCTCCACCTGTGTGCGTAGGTGTGTTCATGGTGACCAGGTGATCTAGTCCTCTGACCATCTCACCTCAGTGCTGCTACCTGCATCTGTTTATGTAGTCATTATATTTAGTCATTTGTGTGCTCTCCTCTCTCTCTGTCCTCCATCCTCTCTCTGTCCTACATCCTCTCTTTTTCTTTCTTTACCCGGCAGGTCTTCAGCAGGAAGGTCCCGCATATGATCCAGGTCCTGCTCAAGGTTTCTTCCTCTTAAAGTGGAGTTTTTTCTTGCCACTGTTTGGCTTAAAGGTTTTTTTCTCCCGCTGTGGGAGTTTTTTCTTACGTGTCATTATCCTTGTTTAGAATTTAATATTATATTTTTCGTTAATGATATTTGCTCGGGGGTCATGATCTGGGTCTCTGTAAAGCTCCTAGAGACAACTGACATTGTAACAGACGCTATACAAATAAAATTGAATTGAAATGGATTGATTTGATTTGATACACACTAGGGATGGAACGGTTACCGGTATTACGGTAAAGCGTGGTAAAATTTTATGCGATAACGATTACCGTTTATGTTTGACTTCATCTCATTATCACGGTCGATTACCGGGATATGTAATATCAGCCTCATTCAAGTCTGTGAGCGACTCGCGACTGTGTTTCGTGTGAATTTGTAGCTTGTAATATCGGCATCGTAATGTAAGCATGGCAGAAAGTGGTGATAGTACACAGGACATTGAAAAATTGCATCAAAAAAGGACCGGAATGATGTTCTTCTGATGCAGTTAAAATATTAATTTATTCCACTAACTGATCCAACAACCATAATGCCGGCAGTTAGCGCCACAGCGGTCAAAAACCTTTTGCCCTTCCGGGTCCAACACCTAACCAATAACAGGCAGCTACCTTTATACCTGACCCTCAGGTAACAACACAGCGACACCCACAGACACACAGAGTGAACTACAATTCAGAACAACATATTTGGCTCCTTTACAACTGTTTCTTTATTTGCGCATTTATACTTATTTAAGGTTCAGCTTAAAGTCCAAAATTTATTTTTCATTTGACTTACTTTTTTTGTTTGTTTGATAATTGTTTGCATATTTTGACCTACTATGATTGTTAAAGTGTTTATTTAAATTTGTACCAGACAAATAAGCTTTGTTCCTGTTATTTATTTTGCTAATTTAAAATAAAACCTCTTTCTGTGCCAGTTGTTTCTCCGTTTAATGTGAAAGTTTCATTTTGATAAGATTTTGGCTTCCGATGTTTCAGTATGACAAAAAATCACAACATTTTGTGAAATTAGTCAAATGTATGTTCTTTTAGACATTTGTAAAACAATTAAGAATATCGCGATAAAATTGTAAGCCGTGATAATTTGGTCCACTATAATCAAGATATTAAATTGTCCATATCGTTACATCCCTAATAGTCTGATGGTCCATCCCAGATAGTTACCTGGTTGCAAATCACCATTACGAAATTCGCCAAAACCAACTGTTTTATGGAACGTGAGACCAGCCTGAAATAGAAAAATGACACGTATGTGTTGCTGAAAGAGCATTAAAACGCCAACCACTGGGACTCTTCTTTACTCTCCTTTACTCGTCCACCTTTGACTTCCATGTATTGTCTATTTCTCCTTGAAGGTATTAATTAAAGATAACAAGAAAAACACTCAGATTCAGTTCTTAATTACTCAAATTCTGTCGTTGGCTAAAGTGAAGGAGGCAATTCTATCCAAGAGCCGCAGCCAAAAGATCCTGTCATTGTTTTACTTTCCAAAAAAAGCCGCTGCCATGTTTAATGTGACTTGTCAAGTACCCCTGAAGAGGTTTGGCTAAATTACTGTCATCGGTTGAATGCCGCTTGATATTTTTCATTTTAACAGCAGCAAACACAATTCCTTTCTTTCTTCCACTTGGCCTGCCTCCCCCTCAAAATCATTTGTCTGCTCTGTCTGGCTTGTAATTGTAAAACACTTCAGTCTGAAAGGCTACAAACAAATGGAAATAATTTCTCCTTTCCAGCTCAAGCAAAGAGATGTAATTCCAGGTCTCGCTCGCAGAGTTTCAGTTCACGAAACTTCGAGCACGGCCGGCGCGCCCCTCTAGGGGACGCCACGTAGTCCAGCTATGCGGGAAACCTGGATAATTCAAAATTTGACTGTTTTATGACAGTTTGTTGTCTCAGACGTAACTTCTTTCAGTTTTAATAACGCTCTGCTGCAAAGTACCTGCAGAGGTACGGTAAAACGGGAACATTGCTGCAACGAGGTCTGGTAAAATTAAACGTATAAATTACTGGACGAGTAACAAGCTGAGTCACTTTAATGTGCAACTCGCAGGTTGCTGCAGGAACATGCAGCGAGGACGAGGTTTTCTCAAAGGCTCGTGTGTGTAAACGCATTAACGCTGTGGTGCATGTGTCAAAAATGAATAGATTGCTCGGTTACGAAGCATTAAGGGGGGCAGAGAAGCTTTTATAACATAATGCACATGAATCCCAGAGAGACCGTTGTGCAGCCGTTGCTGACGTTGTGTTCAGAGCCCTCGAAGGTCTGTTGTCACATGTCAGGAAATTACCAAGGAAATGTAAAAGGAGACCTCTTAAGTGAGTGAAACAATCATAGAAATGTAAATTCCTCCCAGGACAACCGCTGTGGCTCCTCCTCCATGCTAAGCTTCAGCTGCCTCAGACGTCCAGTCAGCAGGTCATGTATCATCTTCTTCACGTACCCCTGGAGGCCTGCTGTTTGCTCCTGGGTGGGGGCTCTGATGCTCGCTAGCCCGCAGCCTCAATGGTCAAGCCCCCCCCCCCCGCTGACCCTGCGTCCTGGCTCCACGTCTCTGTGGCCGTTATGTTGTCCAGACTCTTGTTCCAGCAGCCCCCTTCTCATCAGGGTAGCCTGGTTCTTCCAGCCTTGATGTGGACCTTGCTGACCCGTCTTTTGCAGCGGCGCTCATTCCAAGGAAAAGGCATGTCGCGTTAGCCTTCGCCCTGACCGGGACTCAGACTCCTCATTGCCTATATTAATATGTATTAGGACTGGGCAAGTCAACGCGTTATTATCTCGTTAACTTTATTAATTTATTAATTCCGACATTTATTTTATCGCGCGTTAACGCATGTTGCTCACATGCTTTTATTTTGAAAAGTCTGTTACTGGCTGCTGTGGAACTGGAAAACAATTTGCAGGTAAACATGCGGTAAAACTAAAACAGACATGGAGAAAGGTAAATATCCGTGAACTTTACGGTTCAGGTAGCAACTCAGGTAGCAATATTAACAATTCTGTCTGAAAAAAAAAAATTCTGGACTGCAACAAAACTTTGGCGTCATTCCTCCATGTTCCATCAGATCTGCTCCATGTGTTCACTGTCCTGCTGTTCTCTAGCTGGTTACTGCAGTGCGGCTCCATCTAGTGGCACAGATGTGTAATGACAACAGAAAGTCCAGTCCTCCATTATAAAACAAATTCAGTTCTGTGGCCCGTTTTTTAATGTCGTTAATTTTCATCGAAGTCTAAAATTGAAATATAAAAAAACAGGCATTTATTTATTTATTGTGTTAGATTAAAAAACGAAAAACGTAATAAAATGTCACTTTTTAATTTTTTTTAATTTTTGATTGACAATTGAAAATGGAAAGAATGATTGATACACAGATTAGGTAAAGTTACTGAACTTTAACATGGACATTTTCATTTTAAAGTTCTCCCAGACGGAGGATTCAACAGAAACAAGGTTATTTGTAACAACTGACAAGTTGAACTCCCCGTTAAAAGTTTCGCTGTTACCTCAGAAATTACCTGTTTTAATGTTCTGATTGTGCTGAGAAACAAACATTTTGTTGGATTTTGAATGTAGACTTTTTTTTTTTTTTTTTTTTTATAAAAACAGGATGACATTAATGCCCTGGCAGTGGCAATAAACTTTATTTTATTTTACATTTTTTAAGATGAGATTTATACTAAATATGTGTTACTGACAAGTGCTGATGTTAAAATGTTTGAACAACAAATGTTATGACACTTTAGTTCATATGGCAGCAGAACATTTAAATAAAAGTGACCTTTACACTACTTTTGAATTCATTATTTGATTTTGTGTATACAATGTGATTAATTGTGATTAATCAGGGAAATAATGTAATTAATCGCAATTAAAAATTTTAATCGTTGCCCAGCCTTAATATATATAGATGATGCTTAATCCTTTTGGGACCGGATGTTGGCTGTTTCAGATGAAAGATGCTCAGTCGTGGGAAATATCGTCCATCGTAGCTCTATCGAAGGCACACCTCGGGGTGAGGCAGGAACAAAGATGGAGATATAATAACCTCATAAAAACAAGCTCCAACAGATGTCAAACAGCGTCAGAACTTTGGAGGAATCGTCTCTCGGTGCGTCGGCCCAATGAATGCACCGTGAGATGACGTAAAGATGAGCGTCTCCCCAACAGCAGCACCAGATACGAAAGACAAACCCCTGGAAGGATCCGTCCAGGTCATTTCTTTCTCCTGTTAGAAAGAAAGGGAAGTCTCTTCTTTACGCTGTTCATGCATCACGTTTAAACGCACTTAATCTGATTAAATGAGAAGTCATTTGAAATGCATATAACCTGACTTGGAAGTTAAACACTCCAAATAGTTTGTTGAGATATTTCTGATTGCTTCTGCATGCTTTCAGGTCTTCGCTTTTTTCTCTTTGTACTTTCTATTTATTGTGAATCTTTTTTTAAAGCCCGAAGGATTTTCTTCTCAAACATTCACGTGGATTCAAAGATGAGCGGATATGATTTTGTTCGTTTCCAGCGGAGACCGCTGTGACCTCACGTTGCACGCTCCCATTCGCCCCGTTCGCGTAAGCATATTACCTCTGGAGAAATGCTGCATTTCCTTTTAAATATATTTGGCAAAAAACGTGCAACTGAACGGCATGAACTTTGGTTTTGGAAAGTCAAGAGCGGTCTGACCCGACCTCTGGTCATTCTGAGAATGCGGATTTTGATTATCTCTCACAAAGAAGCTACTTCGGCTTCGGCATGAGCTAATGAAAATTTAATGAAATCATTTTGTCAATAACCCAAGAATTCATGAACTGACGAATGCAAAACACACACAGGCAGCTACCTAGTTTCAAAGACACGGATACTCTTGAGTAATAACCAACTGAGCTGAGCTCACAGCAGATAGCTGAAGAAACAAAGCTGCATCAGTTAACTTGGGTATGGGTTAGGGGTTAGGGGTTAGGGTTAGGGTCCATCCAGGTTTCACAACCACATGACACAACAGGTAGGCAGAGGTCAAGAAACTAGGGCTGGGCAACGATTAAAATTTTTAATCGCGATTAATCGCATGATTTCCCTTGCCACTGCCAGGGCATTAATGTCATCCTGTTTTTAAAAAAATAAAAAAAAAAGTTTACAAACAAAATCCATCAAAATGATTGTGTCTCAGCACAATCAGAACATTAAAACAGGTAATTTCTGAGGTAACAGCAGAAACTTTTAACGGGGAGTTCAACTTGGCAGTTGTTACAAATAACCTTGTTTCTGTTGAATCCTCCGTCTGGGAGAACTTTAAAATGAAAATGTCCATGTTAAAGTTCAGTAACTTTATAAATCCGTGCATCAATCATTCTTTTCATTTTCAATTATCAACCAAAAATTTAAAAAAAATTAAAAAGTGACATTTTATTACGTTTTGCATTTTTCATCTGTGCCACTAGATGGAGCCGGACTGCAGTAACCAGCTAGAGAACAGCAGGACAGTGAACACATGGAGCAGATCTGATGGAACATGGAGGAATGATGCAAAAGTTTTGTTTTTTCAGACAGAATTGTTAATATTGCTACCTGAGTTGCTACCTGAACTGTAAAGTTCACAGATTTTTACTGTTCTCCATGTCTGTTTTAGCTGCCAATTGTCTTCCAGTTCTGCAGCAGCCAGTAACAGACTTTTCAAAACAAAAGCATGTGAGCAACATGCGTTAACGCGCGATAAAATAAATGTTGGCGTTCATAAATCAACGCGTTAACGCGATAATAACGCGTTAACTTGCTAAGCCCTAAAAGAAACACAACTGTCAAAGTTAACTTGACAATTAAATTTAAAGCACATCCTCACACACCTTCACGGGGACTTCCTCTTATTCCCCCGCCGTGCACGTGACAATCGCTTGGCAACCCTCTCCCCGAAGAGCAATCTGTCACACATCCACGTCTGAGAACATACGCATGTCATCTGGCATGAAGAACGCAGAGAAGTGGAGAAAGACGAGAAACAGAGGGAGAAGCAGCGTTCGATGGAGGGAGAGGAAGAACAAACCGAAGGGACGGGAAATGCAGATGTGATTGTAAATAAGTGGCTGCTCGCTGCAGAAATCGTTCAGGGGTGTGGGTGTCTGTGAAGGCGTGTGTGCTGCATTTGCATTTGCTGTAATGCTAATTACTCATAACACATTTTTTTTTTTTTTTTTTTTTTGGACCACAGATGCCATCCCAAATTAAGTGTCTACCATCTACTAAATGGACGTTGAATTCAAAATACAGTGATCCCTTATTTTTCGCGTTAAATGGGGACCGGCGGAACTAAAACCGCGGAACTTAAAAGCGTGAATTGGCGAGGGATCACTGTAAACAAATGGTCGACAATGATCACCGAGTTGAATCTGGACACGAGGCAGCAGCTTGGAGGCATGAAATCAGGCTGGGGAGGGAAGACACAGGTGTCGGGGTGACTTCCAGGGGCAGGAAAGAACGACGAAAGAGAGCGAATATGAGAGATGAGCAACCTCAGAGGAGTGGGGGGGGGGGGGGGGGGGGTTGAGGTGTGACAGAGGAAGGCAGCGAGTGAAAAGCGACGGCCGAGAAAGGTCACGGAACCCTGAAAGCTTCTGACTTTCTGGGTAAAAAGATACCTTACAAAGTTTTAAGCCCACATTTTCATCCCAGCAGGCAAGACTAAGGAGAAAAAACACACACACACACACACACACACACACACACACTAGTTGGCAGCACATCACATGACGGCGCGGTGATCATCCAGCAGGCATCTGGTGAAGCAGCTAACACGATGCAGCAGAGGATGCAGGCTGGGGCCATATGTGCACACATGGGTGGTATGATATGTGTGCATTAGTGTGTGTATCAGTCTAGTAGTGAGCGTGCACATGTCTATGTGTTTTAGTGGATGTCAGGTGTGTGCACGCGTGTGTGTAAGTGTGCGTGGGGACAGCTGCTCGCTAAACAGTGTCATTGTGTCTAATTGAGGATTACCCCGAGTGTTTGGTGGCGGTAGAACATATTAAGTTTTTGACAGGGGAAACGAGCAGATCCACAGAGCCAAAGATTACGTCCATGTGCTCTACAACATTTACAAAACCACTCAAGGATTTTTTTTTTTTTTTAAGTGGCTCCCTTCATCCACAGTCACTCTCTCTTATATCCACATTTCATCTGACGCTCTTCACGTAAAGACACAGTCAAAAGTACACCATCATGTATAGGGGTGAGTGTTGGCAAGGACCTCGCAATACGATATGTATCATGATACGATACTATCACGATATTGCGATATTCTACCCAGTTAAAGGTATAGTGGGAGATCTTTTTTTGCAGCATTTTTTACAATATTGCCTGAAAACCTTTTCACATTCCCATTGAACCCACTGAAATAGAATGTTTGCAAAAAAATAAATAAATGTTTTGGTCCGGTCTAGAAGGTATAATCAGAGAAAAACTCTGACCAATCAATGTACTGATCATCTTTAGATTTATTGGCTGCCTAATACGTCTATCAAATATCAATGCACTCCCACCCCCCACCACCCCCAATCCCCCCATTTTGCGCGTTCACAGTTTCGTTACTCGAGGACCTCCCTCAGCTCTGGCAATCAGGTGAGCAGACAGCGTTGCTATTTGAAAGCCAGAAATCAAGTTAGCTGGCACAGATCATTTCGTTGCAACAATGGCAGAGAAGAAGACGTCAACCAGCAACTAAATCAAAGGGAAAACTGTTGTTGAAAAAGCAACAGCCATGCGGAAGCTAACTGAAGAACGAAACAGAACAAGTGCGGCTTTCCAGCGCTGGCACCAGCTAAAAAATGAAAAGGGGCTCCGGACCGACGCCAAGGTGGTCCAGTTTCTACTGGATAGGTAAGATGATGCCGTTCTGATTATATAATATTTCAACATACTGATTGGTTACAGGTATTGTAGCCTATTCACCCAGTCAGTGAAGAAAATTAAAGATGGTGACAAAATCATTGTCCATCGAGTGACATGACGAACATATTCCAGCATGTTTCGCTAAGCTACCAACTCTGTCAACTAGGCTACAGTACTATGTGTGACACCGTTAGCTAGGCTGTTGTTATCCTTGACAGGAGAAGACGCCATGGCTTGAAGTTAGCCAGACACTCTGATGCTACTTGTTGTTGGCAAATCGACATGAGCGCTCGCAGAATACTTGTGAACTTCCGTGACCGCTTGAGACAGCGTGCGCTTTCACGTAGTCGTGAATCGTGTGAAGGCGTGGTTTTGAGGGGTGAGCTGAAGAGGAGGAGGCAGAGCCTTTGGGAGGAGGGAGGTATATTTTCAAAATCTCACTTGAGTTGGATTGCTGGAACCGTTTTTTCAAACATCTCCCACCATACCTTTAATATCAAAATTAGATGTAGAGATGAAAAAATCAAAGTTGCTGTATATGTTCATCAGATGATATTGATCATCGGTATTCTGAAACGGTATTATCAGAGGACAAATTGAGACAAAACTATTTGCTTCAAAACAACCAATTTATTGTTTATTATTAGTGTTTTTGCACATTTAAGTATTTTCCTAAAAAAAATCGATATTAGGAGATGAAAAATTGATATTATATTGGGCTGGCAGAAAATTGCGATATATTGCCAAATCGATTTTTTTTCACACCCCTAATCATGTACTATGATGTCCTCTGAGATGCCTGTAAGCACCTCAAAAACAGACTACTAGACTTTAAATATATATAAAAAATACCCTCTAAAGGGAATTTCTATACACAGTTGATTAAGAAAGCGGATTAAGTGATTAAGTGGACACTGCTCCAGAGCTATCCCTAATTAAGGCATAAATCTGAACAGACATAAATGTGATATATACAACCAGTCAGCACATCAAATAGCAACTAGTTTCTAATTAATTAACTGATTAGTTTTTAAAGCAAAGCTTACTCTCAGCTCCGAACGACTCCGCCGATCCGTAACTGAAGCAGGCGAGCGCTCTGATTTATCGGCGTGGTAAATGTGTGTCAGTATGAACACCAGAGCTGATGTGATCCATCACAGCATAGTTGTGCACTTTAGTTTATAGCTGAAAACACATCTGTGTGTGCACTGGATAGGATCCTAATAAATACGGTTCATTCGTCAGTTGAATGAAGGAACGCGGAGAATGGTAAGCCAACAGACTCGCCCCAGTGTTGATGCTCTGAAAAGGATGATGTGAATGTGGAGAAGTGCTGCGCTAAGACTTGACTTGACTGAATCTCCACGTCTTCCATTGATATTAGTGACAAACGTAGGAGAGTAAAGCTCAAGTGTGCATTTGAGATATTTGTATTTAATTTTATACCCTCATATATTCTCACAAAGCAGCAGCTCACATTAGAAAACTACATAAGCGAAAACCGAGGGTGCTGGCTGATGTCTTAAATGTAATTTCCTGTAGCTTAACTTTTTACAAACTACACAACTTGCCGTTGTTTCATTTTCAGGATTAAAATACCACCAAACTGTGCTCCTTCTCCTTTCTGCCACTCTTGATTCTTCTGCTCCGTTATCCGTTAAGTGTGTCGATGAGGGGAGAGAGAGAGTGGGCGGGGCCGGGGGGAGGGGCCAGGCTGAGTCTACCTACAGTCATGGAAAAAATGATTAGACCACACTTGTTTTCTTCAGTTCCTTGTTCATTTTAATGCCTGGTACAACCTGGTATAACAAAGATTGCTCATAAGAGTTTTATTTAAGAGCTGATATCTTACCATTTTCCATGGTTTTCTTGATTATAACCTAAATCACTTAAGTTTTTACATCAATAGCTATGGCGTTGTACTGCCAAAAACACTGCTTTAATGCATTCAGTGTTTTCTTTTCTGTCTGTTTTAGTCACATGATGACGTTTAGTGGTACCAGGTATTAAAATGAACAAGAAAGTGAAGAAAAAATGGTGGTCTAATAATTTTTTTCCATGACTGTATATGCTCGTTTGGTTGGCGCCGCTGAGCCACGTGACGGTGCAACGTCAAAGACGAGACGAGAGGGGAGGAGGACACAGACTTCAATGAATTCACACTTCGCAGCAGTCAGTACTTGTGGGAGAGAAAAATAGGTGGAGTATCGATCTTTTTACACAAGTATCCATTGATATCAATACCAGCATTGGTATGGATGTTATCGATATTTGGATACAGATCAAACCTTAGATGTCATCACTATTTCCTTTGCAGAATAACTGCAGTGTATCCAAGTCTTTCAAATTTCCTGTTTTTGGAGTTTGTTCCTGAGAAAACAGCTTCCACCTTTGTGTCAAGATGTTACCTGTCCAGCCAACGAGCAATAGCGATGTAGCTGACGTAGCCATCAGATATATATATGGACACTGCAGTCATTTCAAAAGCAAACATTTTCAACATCCCCCCGAGGAAAGAGTGATCACCTTCTTTGTCGTACTTGCTGTTTTGTAGCTTGGTTTTGAGCTCTGTGCTCTGTTTTTTATGGAAACAGGAGCTGTGCAAGTTTATGAGGCTTCCACCCTGAACGGAAAACGTGTGGAAACTCAACTGAATGCACCAATGACGTTTAAGAACTTTACGTCCACTGCTTCAGCTGACATCATGACTGGGTCTTGAGGTAAGTCCAAGCACCAACATCCTCCACATTTTGGGTTGAAACCAATCCATCACTAAGAGAAATTGCAATTCCTCAACTGACCACTAGGTGCTGGACCCAAAACAGCTAATCCCTAATGACCCGCATGTTAAAATGCCCAAGTTTGCAGCAGAAATAAAGATTCCGATTTCACACCTATGACAACTGCGTGATGGGTGAATTTTTTTCATTTCATTTTTCATGACTTGCTGTGGTTGGACGACGGAGCTTAGCCAAGCAGCCATGCTAATGCAGCATCAGCTGTAGGCAGCGGCCATTTCTGATTACGAGGAAAAAGAGGCTTTAAAATCCTCTGCAGAAGACCTACGGTTGATGTGATGGATCATTTGTCGAGTAATATGTGCAGTCAGATCAAACGTCATCTCATGTTGTGTATAAATCGGCAAGTTGTAGCACTTCCAATGCTGTAAGAAATGAATCTGAGGCTAAATTTGGTTCCTTTGACACCGTTATCTTCATCTTCTGAGGCACAAACCTTGTCATTATTAAGTGAACTTTATCGGATTTCATTGGATAATTAGTTTTGTGGGATTTTTGGTGCACTTTCCAAACTTTGATCCACTTTCACTGCTCCGACGGAGTTTATCTTTCCATTGCCTTTTTTTTTTTTGTAATGCACGAGCCTGTCAAATGATCTCTTTTCACTTCTCTTGACAGCTTTTGGTGCATTTCTGTGCGTCTCTGTGAAGACACCATGCAAATGTAGTTGGGAGTCTCCTGGGACACCAGCGGACTAGTTGAGTACGCATCACGCCATTAAGGTGGCCAGGTATTATTCAAACAGTTAAATTCTCCACCGCTACGCCCGAGCCGTCGTCCACGTGTATCTTGACTTCAGTTCACGTCTCCTCACGTCTGCATTCCCTTAAATGCATCGACTCTCTCCCCGCACACTCATTTTAATCTTCAGGCCCGCAGCCCCGATGCGCATTTCCCCAACAATCGCTGAGACAAATCACTGTGGGACCGTCCTCCAACCCCCAAAACAGCCCATCACACAGTACCAATCCATTTAAGAGCCGACACGCAGAAATGTAAAAATAACAACGCTGCACTTAAAAGGCCACTGGGGGGAAGAAGACAAGGCAGTCAGGAATACAGTTTATTTAAGGTGGTTTTACCACAAACCTGTTGCGGGGGAGTGCTTTTTCAGGTGCTATGATTAACTCAAACACAAATATACACACTGAAGGATAAAGAATGAACCGATTATAAGATGTAAGATGCGAATCTGTGGCTTTAAAATGTTCACAACTATCCTTAAGAGCGTTGTCTGTGTTGTGATAAGGGGTGAGTAAGGACCTCGCAATAAGATATGTATCGTGATACTTAGGTCACGATACGATATTATCACGATATTGCGATATATTGAGATATTCTACCCAGTTAATATCAAACTTTAAAGTAGAGATGAAAAATCAAGCTGCTGTATATGTTCATCAGATGATATTGATCATTCAGAGGACAAATTGAGTCAAAACTATTTGCTCCAAAACAACCTATTTATTAGAGCTGAGCGATTTTATCAATTCTGCGATATATATCGATATTTTATCCAGTATCGAGTATCGATTTTTCAGCCGCAGGTATCGATATTCTAAGCTTCTTTTCAAACCCCCGTGTCCCACCTTTTAAAGCTTGCAAGCAACAATCTGCACTGTTTAAATAAATGAAACTATTTTTCTCAACAAATCTTTTATTCATTTTGTCCATTTGCAAGCTGCCTGTCAGCCATATAATGTGTAATTGATGCTTTCAGTTCAATTAATTCAAACAAAGTCATTGGAACACTCACAAGATGTCACCAAAATCACTTTATCCCTTTAAAATCTTTCGGAAAATGATGTAAATGTATTGTAAGATGAATATTGATATGTATCGTATCGTGAGCCATGTATCGTATATCGCGAGATAATGTATCGCTACAGCACCTACTATTTATTGTTTATTATTAGTGTTTTTGCACATTTAAGTGAATCAATGAATTTTCCTAAAAAATCAATATTAGGAGCTAAAAAATTGATATTATATCGGGCGGCTGACAAATTGTGATATATCGCCAAATCGATTTTTTTTCACACCCCTAGTTGTGATTGGCTGTTTTATTGACTGTCTCGGGTCCCATCAATCATGCAGCGCAAAGTGGACATCCCGCTGTGTTGCTCTAACTTCTGTTAATGAAGAGCTGGCAGAAGGCATCCACCGTGTGTCTGCAGATAAAAGTGATGTTAGGCTCGAGGATACAAGGCGCCTTATCTCAACGATGTGCTGTCCACTGTGTGCAAATAAGAAAAGCAGGTGATAAATGGTCGTCGGGCTCCATTACAGCCTGCCGAAGGAAAAGGATGTTAAATTGGTGTTTAGGTTAAAAAAATAATGCTGTCAGCTTCAATGACCTTTGAATGATTGAATCCTTCATCACTCACAGTTTTGAGGGCATTCCATGCAATGTATGACTTGCTCCTTTATTTCTTTTTTTTAAGAAAAAAAGTGGAGGATATGTGTTTTTTTTAGGTTGTCCACATCTGTCACACTGGCCTTTAACGATCTGCAGTTACTGCTAAACAGAACCAGGTTTGTTAACCCAACAACTCAGTCAGGACATGACAATCATGCACTGAAATGTTGGATTGAACACACATTTAGGCTCCGATCGTAGACTTCCCACCAGCCGCTAGCCACTACCCACTAACAGCTACCCGCAAATTGCGGGTTTAGGAACCTCCACTAACTGCTAATACAATCTTCCGCTCCCTAAAGCCGCTACCTGTTATCCCGACTCCCTTACTCACATTGTAGGTGTGGCAATGGGTGTGTCTTTTGCTCTCTCCGCAAACTCCATATCTTGCGATCGCAAGTGGTCAGACCACCTGCAACCCGCGATCGCAAGATGCCGAGATTGTCAGCGCGTACAAGAGCGCAAATGGCATCAATGCACGTCCACCTGTTCACATGTGGACGTGCCCTGAGAAAATGGCAGAGATCATCTTAAATGGCTTGCTCGCCAGTGCAGAGGAGGAGGAGGAAGGAAGAGGAGGAAGCTCTACAGCAGAGTCCCAGATGACCTGCAGATGAGAGCTGCTCTGATCTGGATGAAAAGACGCTCCATAGCGGTTAGCGGGTAGCGCAACCTGCTCGTAAAGCACTGATAGGTTTAACAGTTGAAACGCCCTAACCACTCCTATGCATAATCTAGCAGGTAGCACTGCTCATTGTAATGCAGAGCAAACTGAACTGCCTCCACCTTAAACTGACAAATTAGAAAGCGGTATAAATCTTTTAATCTCACAACGCAATTATTTTAACGTCAAGGAGTTTCTTTAAGCAAATAACTCTTCTCATGTAAAATCATAGCTGTTTTGCGGGTGCTTGACCCTCAAATCCAGCGTGTCTGCCCGCACGTCTGTTTTCAGCACGGTTTCCATGTGCACAGCTCCGCGGAAGCAAGGCCATATGGAAACACGGCAGAAGCTTTTTGCACCTCTTCGCGCCTTCTGGTCCTTTCCACTGCTCAGATTGCCGTAGGGAGGCGAAGAATGAGGGTGAAGAGGTGCTGTGCGGAACAAGAAGGGAACTCTAAATGGGTTTCTGAAGCACACTGTGTGGAAGGACGCTGCAAGGACGTGCAAGAAACTGGGGGTGGGGGCATGATGGAGCTTTCTGGAGAACAGAGGAAACAAAGAGACCTTGATGAAAAGTGAAGTAAAGGGTCACACATCAGACCAGCGAAATTACATAAATGTTTTATTTGGATGCTTTCTATTTGAATTAATGAGGATATATGGGAATAAACTGACAATTTGCTGTAGGTTAACTCATGACAGGAAACTCAAATATATTTGGCCATAAAGGTAGGGTGGATATGTTTGATCTGTGCTTTTATCATTACCAAACAGGCTAAGTTTGGATTTTTATTTGGTATCTTATACTTGGTAAAATAGATCTGAGAGAATGTTCTTCAGAGGACGCAAAGATGCAGTTGCTGGAATGGCAGCATCCTCTATAACATCACAGCTCTGCTCAAAAGGGCCCACACATTTAAAAAAGGCCCCCAACAGGGACAATGGGCTTCATTTTCAACAGCATTTACGATAGATGAAAGTGAAATCCAGCTGGCATGGCAGTAACTTGGGTTACTGCCATGCTGGTAGAGGAAAGCTGGCCATCATCATTTCCAGGAAGAATATTCACACACTGAATGGATGCTGCATTTGCTGCAGGTACCAGGATAAAGCACCAATCAACAGACCTGGAAAACAGGTAAATGAGCTTATAAAGGAAGTAAAACAGTGGAGTTGCAGGCTGTTTTTTACCGTTCCTCTGTAGATATGGAGGGAAGCGGGCTGCGCATGCGCATAACGGACTCAGAGGAACAGGTCAAATGGTCCTGCACTGCCACCTACTGACCAAAGTTATATTATATTCGGATGAAAAACTGAATATCACACACAAATTGGGTCTTAAAAGAATAAATAAAATTGAGACAATTCCAAAACATTAAATACAAATAACACAGTCAGACACTAATGTGATGACACTTAGTGGGCATCACACATTAATTCCCTCACAGCTTAGTGTTGAAGGTATGCTGCTTGGAGCACACCCTCACTGGAGACACTGGATCCATCCTGGAAAATGGACAGAACAGGAACTTATCTCTGGATTTCATACTTGGCTCGAAGCACACTCTGATTTGGAACACCACTTTGGACTGTGACTGATGACTTTTCACAAGCGCTCAAGAACGTTAGAAGAGACAAGGACACATACTGGGAAACTCCCACTGACAGTTAAAGACGCTATCAGCTGTGATGCTTGCAAGATGATTACTGTCACGCTGTTTCTTTTGCCTTCTGCTAGTCAGTATTCTGTCAAGAATGTACATTATATCACATGAGTTATTGTGTTGTATGATTTAACACGTGGACTTGAATTCATATCACATTCTTCGGTTTATTGGTCCAGCATAAAGAGTGAATTATAAACAGTAAATGTGACGTTCCATCTGTGCGAAAGATACACTGTCTGGCCATTACGGCAGGCATTCGCTGTGGCATTGTTTCAATAAGCTTCTGCAATGTCACAAGATTTATTTCCATCCAGTGTTGCATTAATTTTACACCAAGATCTTCCATTGATGATGGTAGAGTCTGACCGCTGCCCAAAGCCTTCTCCAGCACATCCCAAAGATTCTTAATGGGGTTCAGGTCTGGACTCTGTGGTGGCCAATCCATGTGTGAAAATGATGTCTCATGCTCCCTGAACCAGTCTTTCACAATCTGAACCCGATGAATCCTGGCATTGTCATCTTGGAATATGGCCGTGCCATCAGGGAAGAAAAAACCCATTGATGTAACAACCTGGTCATTCAGTATATTCAGGTAGTCAGCTGACCTCAATCTTTGAGCTCATACTGTTGCTGAACCTGGACCTGACCAACTACAGCAACCCCAGATCAGAACACTGCCCCCACAGGCTGGTACAGTAGGTACTAGGCATGATGGGAGCATCACTTCATCTGCCTCTCTTCTTACCCTGATGCTCCCATCACTCTGGACCAGGGTCAATCTGGACTCATCAGACCACATGACCTTCTTCCATTGATCCAGAGTCCAATCTTTATGCCTCCCTAGCAAATTGAAACCTTTTTTCCCGGTTAGCCTCACTGATTAGTGGTTTTCTTAAGGCTACACAGCTGTTCAGTCCCAATCCCTTGAGTTCCCTTAGCATTGCAGGTGTGGAATTGCTCTTACTTTCACTATTAAACATAGACCTGAGTTCTACTGTTGTTTTTCTTTGATTTGATCTCACCAAATGTTTAAGTGATCTCCGATCACGATCATTGAGGATTTTTTTCCGGCCACATTTCCTCCTGGAGGATGATGGGTCCCCACTGTCCTTCCAGCTTTTAATAATGCGTTGGACAGTTCTTAACCCAATTTTTGTAGTTTGTGCAATCTCCTTAGATGTTTTGTCTGCTTGATGCATGCCAATGATTTGACCCATTCTTCAAACACACTAACATCTTTTTCATGACCACGGGATGTGTCTTTAGACATGGTCTTTAAACAACATTCTGGTTATGTTGAAGCTCTTGCAACAGCTTACAATGTCTATGTAGATCGCTCACTTGGCACATTGTTTGGTTGTATCTGTTCCGCTTTCTTTTACGCCTCTGTCATCCTGTGTCGCTCTAATGTGTTGTTGCTGTTGGTCTGAAGTGTTACGGTGCATCGAATTGTCATGAATGTTCTTCTGATGTAAACTCTTTGTTGGAGCTTCAGCTGAAATCCACGCTGGCGGTCATTATTTACATCCAGGTAGTAAGAGAGGTCAAAAATCGATGCATTTGTCAATCTCTCTTGTCTGCGTGACTAAAATAATATTATATGCTACATTACGCCTGGATGCGTTTGTGATGCTGCATAACTCTTCACTGTAAAATGTTTCTTCACATAATAACAGCGCATCACGTTGACGCTTGAGGACGACCCAACAGTACATCAGGTCAGTGCGTCAGAACCAACACGTGACTCAACAAGGGTCAGAACGCTCGTTGAAAACAGGACACATGATCAACGGAAGCAAACGCTGAGCCATCTGGATAGACGTAGTTGTTTCAGCATGAAGATTGTTGAAAGTTAAATAAACATGGACAAATGTCTTGTCAAATCATCGGCAGACAGAAACAGTGAGTGAGTGCTCATTATGTCCTTAATTATATAACTAACTATATCATGTGTCAAAGAAATGACCCTCAGGCCAAATCTGACCTGCCAGCTCATTTAATGTGGCCTGGAACGATAATTATGTACTTACAGTCCAATGCTACACTGTTTTCAAGATGTTTGTAAGGGAACGAGCAGTCCAAGGACAGGCAGGGACAGGGTGAGCTCAAACGATGATGTTAATTTCCACCAGAATTACTACAGTCACAAACAGAACAGACCCTTAAAAGAGGTCTAAGTAGCTGGTAACAAAACCAAACTCTATATCAGACAACTGAGCCGTCTAAATGAGACAAAGGGGAGACTGATCGGCCCACAAAACTCAAAAAAACCCCTAGAAGACTAACACTACTAAGTCCCATTTCCCCCCTATGATGTCACATGTCATGGTTTGTCTGTGGATATTCTCATTTATCCAAGTAAATTCTTTTCTCACAACAACTGAATCATAGGCAACTGGAATTAGATTTGTCTAGAAGACGTTTCGCCTCTTATCCAAGCAGCTTCTTAGTTCTCAACTCATCGGTCTGACTAGTCCGCACTAGTCCGACAAACAGTGGAGTATGACTCAGGACAGTCGTTAGGAGTGAGTGGGGCCACTGGTGGACAACAGTCGTTAGGCATGAGGTGTGGTTACCAGTGAACGACTGTCGTTATCTTTCTTTGAGCAACTTGACTTTAGTTTAGGGCAGTCCACTCACTCCTAACAACTGTCCTTTCACTGGTGTGGCTCTCCTGACCCAAAGGGTCCAGTGAAACTCCACTAACGAAGGATTGTCTTTGGAAAGTGGTGGGTGTACACCTCCACAGAGGTTAAAAACCAGAGTCATACTCCACTGTTTGTCTGACTAGTGCGGACTAGTCATACCGATGCCTTGAGAACTGATGAAGCCGCTTGGATAAGAGGCGAAACGTCTTCTAAACAAATCTAAGTCCAGTTGCCTATGATTCAATTGTTGCGAGAAAGTCATGGTTTGGTTCATGTCCTGTTCCCAGCTTCACTTCTTTTGTCCTGCAGGAGGACAGGAGCAGCTGCAACTAGAGGTAGAGGATGAAAAAGAAAATTAACTCAGTTCATCCGGACAGAACACGATGTAAACTAAACATGTGCGCTTCATTTAGAAGACGGCGTGATCTCAGTGAAATGCAACTAAAGTAACTGTAAACTCAAATCAAATGTATTTCCTGTAACTTAAACTCTTCATGTAAAGAAAAAATGAACTTAACCCTGTTGCCATTTTGATGGCGTCAGTCCATAATTTCCGTAATTTCCAAAACTAATTTACACAGCTCATATGTTACGTGAGTTAGTCATGCAACATATCTTTGGAAAGCTAAGATTCTTGTGATTCAATCGATGCAAACCATTTCAGGGTATAATCATAACAGCATGGTACAATCAACGCCTGTGACACACCACAAACAAACAAAGAAACTGTTACAAAATTGAGGCAACTTACCAATTGAAGCCTTATAGAAGTTGTCAAATCAAAAATATTCCCACAAAAAATGTCTGGTTACATTCATAAAGGTCCAGTCCATCCAATCCACTAAAGTATTTAGTCCAAAATGCATTATTTTACCAGAAAATATCAACAAACTGCCGCCGCGTCATTTGAAATTGCCCGTCGACGTTCCAAAACTTCCGGTTATTGTTCGCTCTCACTCGCGTTTGCGTCGATCAATCACAGATCTTTTTTCTCAACCTGAAGGCGGTCAGCTGACCTTTAGATTGACACCTCGTACGGCCATATAGCAGCTTCCCTGTCCTTTCTGCAGTCTACAATAGCCAATGAGGGCCAGCGTTGAAAGGAAGCCCATGATCCCATTGTGTTGTGTAAAAACTGAGCCAGTTAGAACCAATAGTGCTGATGACTGGCGTATTGTATAGCCAATAAAATTCTGAACACAGCGATGTGTCGCTTCAGGGGGCGGAGACAAAGTCACAAGCAGGAAAGACCTGTGTAACTGCAAATTAATTACGTTCGTCAAAAGTGCGTCAGTGGTCAATTGCAGTGTGGCTTGTTTATATAAAAAATGCTGCAAAAAACCTGTAATTGGTTATAATTGTAAATGTGTGTAAATATGTGAATAGTTTGCTATGTTTGCTGTGTTGTAAAAGGTATTTATGACTTTTATCCTAGGTATGTGGCCATGGTTATCCAAGTGTCCTTTTGGAGTCTCCAAATGGACATTTTTGGAAACGCCTACTCTTCCAAAAACATGTGTAAAATACTCATTTTTTGTGGTATTGTTATCAAATTTGAACTTGCACTAGGTAAGGCTTCATGCTGTGGTCCCATTGTGTTTTCCAGCTAATAAGTCACAGCTGCACTCATCTACAGACATCTGTTTACAAAAAAAAATTCAGGCGGAAATAAAAAACTTCTATTTCAGTGTGTTCAAACTTAGATTACTCAATGCTAGTAGCACTTACAGTAATTCTGTCAGTTGGGGGAAAAACTTCAGAGTGTTACCTTTCAAAAGAGACCAAAACCATCCATGTGCTACAAACAGTTCAAGAACAGCTTTCAATTTACTTTGGGTATGCCTTAGATAGGCGTTCTAGGCTAATTTTGCAGTGTGGGCAAGGGGTTAGAATTTAATCGCAGCCATGTGACTGGACGGATGTTGGCTATGTCACATGGACATCACAACTTTCATGGATGACAACTGCATCTCCCACAATGCATCTCGATTTCAGTACATGATGACATTTAGCCTCTTCCTACTACAGCGTTGTGCTTGAGTGACGGATATGAAACAAAAAAGTGCAGGAAAAGAAAAACGTGAAGAAGTAAACGGCTAACGGAGGTAAGACGTCTAAGTGCTCGGACCTTCTCCGTGGTTGCAAATCCAGTCCTGACAAGCATAACGAAGACTCCGTCTGAAACGCGCTGCTGCTGCATCGTTCATACAGCAGGCTGGTTAAAAGCAAGCCGGGCCTGCGCGGATGTTTCCGGAAAGCTCCGCATCACGGCAGATTCTGAACAGCCCTCTGCTGGTGCCTGACAACTTTCTAAATGAAGCTCATTATGTCCTCATTGATTTTTCATATTCCTTCTCAACGGTAAATACCCCCAAGGTGCTCCTTTCACACTCTCTATCTCCCCCCGCCCACCTCGCTCTCTTTCTCTCTCTTTCTCTCCACGGCACCTGCGCGACCCATCCATCCATCTATTCGCCAGTTTGTATCAGTCGCTCCCCGAGCAAACAGTACAGCACTTAAGGGAGCTGAATGGTTTCCAATTAGCAAAACAAATACCTCGTCTCTCTCTCACCCTGTCGCAGAGTGCCTCAGAGATCCTGGGCGGCCATTACACACAATTAGAATTTAATAAGCCCAATATGCTCACTGTACTAATGGAGAGGGAGGGAGAGGGGGGGGAGGTGAGGGAGGAGAGGTGTGCCCTCGTGGTTGCTCTCTCTCTCTTTTCTTATTTGCTATTGCTGTAAATCCTCTCCGTCAGCCTGGCAGCTTCTCCTTGTTTGAACAGTGTCTGAGCTTTCCGGGGTGATATCAGTCATTCCTCTTTACCTCCCTCCCCTCAGCATGGTGCTTTCATCCTTTTCTCACCTCCCCCTTCCTTCCTCCTTCCATCACACTGCTCCTTTTCATTCAGTCGTCAAATCATCCCAGTCTGTGTTTCCGTGTTTCCACTTTTAATCTCATTTCTGGACTACTCTGTATCACCGCTGCGGTCCGACTTTTTTGATTTCAGGTACTTTTCTTTGTTTTTCTTCTCTCACCTCTCATTTTACTCCTCACTCGGCTGCGGACAAATGTTTTTTGATGCCATTACGGCTAATTTAAAAAAGAGCCTCACTCCCCCTTAAAAGCAATTATATTAAGTGCAACGATCTCATTTACAACTGCATGTCTTTAATACCAATGCGAGATTAAATCGACGAAAGCACAAAATGAAAAATGATTTATTTTGCAAGGATATTGCAGACCAGCATGGGCTGATTTGTGGGTATCCCAAAAAATCATCACAAGTCATTGTATAATAGTAATATTTCACATAAACTGATATACCTTGATTGGCATTACTAATGTCTTCAATAATTTTTATCACCTTTCATCTCATTTGAAGGGAGAAGACTCATCATTCTGTCGTTTATTATCATTTTGAGCACCATCAGAGTAAGCAAAAGAGAGAGTTGTCTGAGGAGCTCAGAAAGACAAATCTAGACGAGCATGTTGAAGGTAAAGGCTGTAAGACCGTCTCCAGGCAGCATCGTGTTCCTAAGACTACCTCTGTGAAGTCTGAGGTCGACGGGACTGCAGCCAGTCTCTCAGGACACGCCTCCAAGAGGAAATTCAGCCTCAAGTTGATAAGAGGGATAGTGCGGATGATCGACAAGAGCCAAGGATATGGAGCCCCATTTAATAAATGAGTCTTTTATTATGAAATACAGTCATTAATTATTATTAAATATTTTCCATTATTAAGAAAAGCATATTTATTATAATGAAATATTTCCCAATTTTATGATATTGGTTTTGTTTTTCATAAGAATGATTTGCGTGTCAATCACAGCAGAGAGGGCGGAGCCACTTATGTGATTGGCTGCTCTTTCATTCAGTCATAAGCAACAGAACAGTGAATAGCGATAGTGGGCAAGAGATGCGATGTATATACTCCAGGCCAGTAGGTGGCAGAATGCACCTCAGTTTACAGTTAAAAGTTGACATCGACTAAGAAACGTCAAGGTTTCCCGTAACTCAGTCCAAGCTGCCATAGCTACAATCGGACTAGGAGCGCACCTTGATGACGCCACGGCCCGCTGCTAACGGAACCTCACGGCCAAAACTAGTCGATGTCAGAGCGTAGAATGGAGAAGGATCAGCCAATGAGCGTGCAGGTCAACCGCTGGTCCCGCCCAGTGGCAAAATGTCATTATTATGTAAAAGCTCATTCTTATGAAAAGCGAAGCAAATATGTAAAAACTCATTCTTTTAAACTATTATGCATTAAACTAAGATTAAATAATAATAAAAATATATTTCATAATAATTACATTTTTTTCATAATAATGGAAAATATTTCATAATAATACACATATAATTTCATAATAATGGAAAATATTTCATAATAATAAACATGTATTTCATAATAATGGGAAACATTTCATAATAATAAACGCTTGTATTCCATAATAATAGACTAATTTATTCATTGAATTATGACCCAAACTGGGCTCCATACAAGGAAACATCCAGAACATTCGAGCTAAAGTCCAGCGTTAAAAAAAATCACACTAATTTCCTGTTTGTGGGAGGACGGGCTTCGGACTGATGAGACAAAAGTGGAGCTTTATGGTCACGGAGAGAAAATCTAAGCTTTCAGAGGAAAGAACGTCATAGCTGTTGTGAAACATGGAGGGGTTTTGGTTACATTCTGGAGTTAAACATACTGGCCAGAGTCGGTAAGAACATGAGTCCTCCAACAGGATAATGAGCCAAGACACAGCTGAATGCACCAAGAATGATTCTTAAACGTCCCACAGTGAACTCCGATCGACCATCTGAAAGGATACAAATAAACCGTGGAGAAGATGGTCTTGGGACGTGAGAGAGAACAAGATGTTGAGCGTGTGGTGTCTGAACAATATGATCTTTTACATATAATACTTATATAAGTTTTAACTATGTTCTTTAAGAATTTTAAAGCTTGTGAGAAGTTCACTGTGTTCATTTAGGAATGCAGCTGTGTGGGTGCATGATAGCACAGTATTACCCTGCATAGATAAGCAAACTAGAGTAAAAGCCAATCTGTCACAGAGCGTTTGAGTGATCACACCTGTATAGCTAGATAGGCGTTGATCAGAGACTATAAAAAGCTTGTGCCTTCTTTGGTCTCTGATTTTCCCTCATCAGCTCAAAGGAAAGTCCCAGACGTACTGCAGGAGTCTGTTTTATGCCTCTTTTTCTTGTAAATAAATATCTTTATGCATTTAAAATTTGGCTTGGAGCAGCTTCCTTTATATCCTGACTAGGGCTGGGCAAGTTAAAGCGTTATTATATTAACGCCAACATTTATTTTATCGCATGTTAACGCATGTTGCTCACATGCTTTTGTTTTGAAAAGTCTGTTACTGGCTGCTGCGGAACCGGAAGATAATTGGCAGGTAAAAGCTAAAACAGACACGGAGAACGGTAGAAATCCGTGAACTTTACAGTTCAGGTAGCAACTCAGGTAGCAATATTAACAATTCTGTCTGAAAAAAAAATTCTGGACAACAACAAAACTTTGGCATCATTCCTCCATGTTCCATCAGATCTGCTCCATGTGTTCACTGTCCTGCTGTTCTCTAGCTGGTTACTGCAGTGCGGCTCCATCTAGTGGCACAGATGTGTAATGACAACAGGAAGTCCAGTCCTGAATTTTTGATTTTTTTTAATTTATTTTGATTGACGATTAAAAATGGAAAGAATGATTGATACACGGATTGGTAAAGTTACTGAACTTTAACATGGACATTTTCATTTTAAAGTTCTCCCAGACAGAGGATTCAACAGAAACAAGGTTATTTGTAACAACTGACAAGTTGAACTCCCCGTTAAAAGCTACCTGTTTTAATGTTCTGATTGTGCTGAGACACAATCATTTTGTTGGATTTTGAATGTAGACTTTTTTTTAAAATTTTTTATAAAAACAGGATGACATTAATGCCCTGGCAGTGGCAATAAGCTTTATTTTATTTATTTATTTTTTTAAGATGAGATTTACACTAAATATGTGTCACTGACAAGTGCTGATGTTAAAAGTGTTTGAACAACAAATATTATGACACTTTAGTTCATATGGCAGCAGAACATTTAAATAAAAGTGACCTTTACGCTACTTTTGAATTCATTATTGGATTTGCATATACAATGCGATTAATCGTGATTAATCAGGCCCTGATTTTAATTTTAATCATGATTAATCACATGATTAATCACATTATTTCCCTGATTATCAGGGAAATAATGTGATTAATCATGATTAAAATTTTTAATCGTTGCCTAGCCCTAGTTTAAAGGTATTACATAAATAACGGTAGATACCATTAACCTTTGTCAGTTTCAGGTTAATTCAGAGATGATTGTGGGTTCTTTATTTTCCTCAGAAGGGCACCAACAAACTTGTTCAAGACCGTGTCTGCTCTCGTTTTTACTTCTATTCTGAGTCTGTCTTTCCTCTCTGACACACTTTCACCTCATTTTCCTCCTCTCTTTTATCTCCCTCCACTCTGAACCCGCTCCATCTCGCTTGCCGTTTCATCTGCGTAGTAGTATTCCCTCTGAAATGAGGTGATACAAATGGCATTTTATGGGGCTGCGCGGCACAACCTGGTCGAACACGGCAGGCAATCATAAAAGCCATTGTCTGCTGCGTCTGCCACTTTTAATGTGGTCCATTTGATTTAGCGCAAGCGATAGTTAAAGTGGGAGGGGGCGCGAGGGCTTGCAGGTGAGAGTACGAGAAAGAGAGGGGCTGGGATGGAAATAAAAGGGATGAAGTGGCAGGGTTAGAGAGGCGAAGAGGGAAGGAAGAGGGGAACAGAAGTAGAAGAGAGCGCCGGTGTCGAACCGGAGTCCTCACTTCTGGCTTGAAATAATAAGGGACAGCCGGGGCTGATATCTAATTTCTGGGGAAGAAATGCCATTTAGAGTGAGAATGAAAATGGAACGAATGCAGGGTGGCGAGTCGGGCAAGAAAGAGAGAGACGAGCGGATGGGGAAAGTGAAATATTAAAAAGTAAATGCAATATCCCATGCACAAAGTGATTACACTGCCAGAGGGAGGCAGGGCTGTGAGGATTCTGATGGCTTCTTTGTGCGTGTAATGCTGCTCGTTTAAACGAACAGGCATATTTACATCCAGATGGGGACCTTGTAGGTATCACCTCTACTCTCAGGCCTGCACGGGAGAAATACGTGATGGGGGTAATTGCAAAGATCCGTCGTTAGTCCTCGAGATTGGATGCATGATTCAAATTCCAGCCACAGTGATTCTTCAAAGTCTATTTGTTTGTGTGGGTGGGTGTGTGTTGGGGGGGGGGGGATCACTGCTGTTAGCAGTATATTGCATTGTACCTCAGCAGTTCAATTACATACACTTGGATGAATAGCCTCAGAGTGAGAGGTCCAGTTAAACGTGCTGCGCACCGCTATCGCTAAGAGACAAAAATGAGCCTGATGAAACTTCGGCACTCCAGACTCCTAATGAGGACACTGTACAGGCTTCAGTTTATTCTGTACAGAGGTTCTCAGACGTTTTCTGCCATGTCCTCTCGGGTTGGGAATCGAGAATTGGTTCCTGTAGAGAACCGGTTCTGTGTGTTTCAATTCCATGGAATTGTTTGGCAGTTTATCCAGCGATTCTCTTATCGATTCCAACCAGCACGAATCTCACATAATTTACGCAAGTTACCCACAGTCAATTCCAGAAAGCACTTACGTGATTTAGTTACGTCAGTTTAGCACGTGCATTGGAGTTGTAACAACAATGGCCCCAACCAGGTTCAAACGCTCCAAAGTTTGGCTTCACTTCACCAACGAAAGATGGCAATAAGACAACTTGCAGTCATTGTAAAGTGGAGATAACAGCGTCGGGAGGAAACACGACTAACATGCGGAAACATTTGCGCACACAACATGCGATAACGAGTGTCGTGTTTTTGACGCTTCGGACTGATGGATCTCAACCCAGCAGCAGTAGCCAAGCTAAGATCACCTCTGCGGTTACTACGGAAGGATACTCTGGTAAGTAGCTATCCCACTGCCTAAGTGCTTCTTCTAAAACACGCTATAACATTAACGCTATGCTAATAAATGAATGCCTTCTGCATTACATTTAGAAGATGACCGTGACGAGAGAGAAAGTCTGGTTCAGAGGCTGGCAGCACTCGCTCCTGCTCACTACCTAGCTCCAGAAAGATCACGTATCCTTCCTGAAAAAGCAGAAATGCTTA
Source organism: Hirundichthys speculiger (assembly GCA_018398805.1). Lineage (NCBI taxonomy): Eukaryota > Metazoa > Chordata > Actinopteri > Beloniformes > Exocoetidae > Hirundichthys > Hirundichthys speculiger. Next base: position 683,467 of record JAGFBZ010000763.1, read on the forward strand.
TTTTTCTGTAAAATAATTATTAATTCTTCATAGTATTTTTGCAGATTTGCACTATGCACTGTTCCTTTGTATTTGATAGTATTTATCTTTCTTTATTATTATTTTTGAGTGCTTAGTGAGCTCATATATCCTTTTAAAAAGGAGATTTTTTTTTATTTCTATTAGGAAAAATCAGTGTGTATTTACACAGTTACATATTACAACAGTTAACACGTTATCCAGGCTTTGGGCCTCTTTTGACCTCACTGTTGAGTTTGTAAGGTCATGACTTCTAAGTAAAAAAAAATTGATGTTAATAAAACTGTTCTCCTTTTTTGCCCAAATTAGAATCGATAAGAGAATCAATAAAGAATCCAATCGTTAAACAGTATCAATAATGGAATCGGAATCGGAAAAATCTTATCAATTCCCATCCCTAATGCCCTTGTTAGCTTACCTGTATCCCTTTCCCTCACAAGCCCCACATATGTGGCCCACATAGGCTTCACATTTGGGAAATATAATGCTGAAACCATCAGGAACCCTCATCACGGCAGAGCTGACTAAGAGATTCAAGAAAGTAGTGATGGAAGAGAAAATGAGAGAGTTATTGAGCAAGAGACAGAACAATAATAAATCTTAGCATTGTAAAAGTGACTTCAAGGGGAAACCACTGAGCCACTTTTATTTAAAAAAAAAGGACAAGAGATTCTCTTCCCGTTTTCTCTTACTAGTTCACTATTGGACTTTGAAAAAACTATAACTACAACAACAACAACAAAAAAAGAAACCCAGCTCCATCAGTCTGTGGTTTTTCAGATGAGCTAAAAATTAAAAAAACCCTAAATACAACATCTGGACATCAGCGTTAATATCACGACACAGAAAAAGCCTTCAAATAAGTGAGACACTTATCTTCACGAAGTCCTTTCTCATTTTGTATTCTCATCAAGTATTATACAACAAACCAGTGGCACCAGTCATAACTGGTAATATTATATCCTAAACCAATGATTCCCATAGTGTCGGCTGCGGCCCCCTGGTAGGCAGTTGTGGTACTGCAGGTGGGCCATGAGAGGTCATTAAAAATGAACAAATATGTTTTAAATCCTCGATTTTTTAAAATGTTTTTAATTACTGTAAAATATTTATTACATGATTTGAACAATATTTAGAAATAATAAAACAAACCAATTGGGTGTTATTCTGCTTAACTTAATATGATAAGTATCACCTTATTTGTTGAGCCCTTATATTTGTAAGTTTCTCTCTCCGTGTTCTTTTTATCTGGTGCCTTAATGACAAGTCTAGAACCAAAGATCAATCAAGAATTTAATACAATCATGTATATAAAGAATTATTATGCCATGCAGAATATTTCAATCGGCCGATGGTACACTTGTCCACAACATCACCCATGATCCTGCCATGGACAAATGCACGCTGCAAGTCAGATTGTGTCCATCTTTTAAGGATCCAGAGGAGGCGTGTCCTTAGTTCCTCTGAGTTTTATGGCCCTTTGTCTACGGAGATCCAGATGTCCAATCACAAGTGTGTGACTGTTGTTCCAGCAGTTTCAAACTGGTGATGGGGGTCGGGAGGATGTTGCAGGTCGTAAACCTGAGCTGAGAAACCCACAGCATTCCTTCATGCCAAGTTTCAATTATAACAAGTTAAAATCTACATGGTTAATTCTAAATCCTAACAAATCTCCACTCAAAACATGATTAATTCATGTTTTCTAAATCAACTGTAGCAAATATCCAGTAATCTATATGTATATAAAAGATTTCTATATCCCCTCTTCATATTAAAGAAAAACTTTTTATGTGAATATTAAATATACTCCCGACCACCCAAAAACATGTAAACACATCTTGTAATGTTTAATAGAACTGATATACACTCATGAACTCTATAAGAACTGTAAATTGTAAAAATATGAATAAAGTAAACATCCGTAATGTATTTAATTATTGAGTTCATCTGTCGCAGAGGATGAAAACCAGATGTCCGCAGAAGACAGGCCAGTGTGACACTACAGATGAAATGAAAAGGTGGCCTCCAATGGATTAAAACGATGTGAAGAAATTATTTGAAATCCTCCGTCCTCCTGAGTTGACATAAGCACGGTCAAAAGATGGTGGTCAAGCTCCATAAGCCTAGAAATCAGCCAGGAACTCCCACTCAAATCATCCACTCTGGTCGTAAAACACCAACGTATTCTGCCACAGGCCCCTTAATGGCACCATAAAGGGGGGTTCTCTGAACACTCCAAAACCTGTCATAGAAAGCACAAGACAGAGGTTGCACAAATAACATTCATCTAATCTATGTTAGTTCAAAAGAAGTTACAACAGACTCAAGAGAGATGTTATGAATTAGAAAATATCCTGCAATAATCGATAAGTGGATCCAATCGGCTCACCTTCCGATAATTATAATCCACAAGTATTAAAAAACTGTCCATACTGTAATAGTGTTAACTTCAAAAACTTTGAGCTGAAACATGCAGTACGTGTGTTAGAAAAAGATAGGAAAACATATTAAAAAATAATAAACTAATCAATCAAGTGTTAATCTTGTTGTAAATTCATTATGGTGAATATAATTTTAAAATGGTAATTCACTTCTGTCGTAAAATCTCACAATGAGAGACTTTAAAGACGGCCAGAACCCACGTCGGGGTCACCAAATTGTAAGTTTCTCTCTCCGTGTTCTTTTTATCTGGTTTTTTTATCTGGAATTATTATGCCATGCAGAATATTTCAATCGGCCGATGGTACACTTGTCCACAACATCACCCATGATCCTGCCATGGACAAATGAACGCTGCAAGTCAGATTGTGTCCATCTTTTAAGGATCCAGAGGAGGCGTGTCCTTAGTTCCTCTGAGTTTTATGGCCCTTTGTCTACGGAGATCCAGATGTCCAATCACAAGTCCTGGTAAATCAACAACTGTTGTTCCAGCAGTTTCAAACTGGTGATGGGGGTCGGGAGGATGTTGCAGGTCGTAAACCTGAGCTGAGAAACCCACAGCATTCCTTCATGCCAAGTTTCAATTATAACAAGTTAAAATCTACATGGTTAATTCTAAATTCTAACATATTAATATTGGAATGTAGCTTTTAGTCTTGTATGTTGATCAAAGTGGTGTCAGAGTGGCCTTAGAGATTTTTCAAATTTCAAATTAGGCCTTGGTATTGTAAAGTTTGGGAATGGCTGTCCTAAACCATTAAAGTGGCCAGGGGCACACATCAAGGCTCTCCCCTTTCCCCACTGGTGTTTGAGCTTGCAATAGAGCTGCTGGCTATCGCCATTAGACGTCAAAATATCGTCAGTACTGGAAAAAAAATGACATGGAATCTAAATTTTGATTATTCGCAGATGACATCATTATGACAGTATCGCATCTGAAACAATCAGTGTTTCTTCTGCTCAATACTGTAAATACATTTGGGAAAGTACCAGGCTACAATACAAATGAGTCCAGATCAGCTGTCCTGTTCCTCAGGAGCTTCGAAACATCAAGACCTCCAATCCAAACACCATTCAAAGTAGTCACGGATAGCTTAATGTACCTAGGCAACACATTACTCCTTAAATAGATAAACTAGTTTCTGCAAATGATGATGCAATAACTGAAGTATTACTGAATCAATTAATAGATGGTCATTGCTATCCATTTCTGTGACAGAAAGCATAAATATCCCCAAAATGTCTCTCTCTCTTTCAGGCCATTCCTCTCAGTCCCCCTAACAACCTTTCTACAACAGAAAATAAAAGGGTAGCTCAGTGTGAAGACTTGAATAGTCAGATAGCAGTTGAGGACTGGTGGGCGGCTTGCCTGAAGGCTCAGACACAATCTAATAACTCTCACTTTAAACTACTTCAGTATAAGTGGCTAATGAGAACTTATGTCACAGCAGCCTTGCTGAACAAATTTCATCCCAATACCCCAGACTTATGTGTTAAACGTGGAGCTGAAGTCACATTTATTAAGTGCATGTGGGAATGTCCACAAATCCAGGCTTTCTGGACACAGATATTGGATGTGATTTCTTATATTACGGATGGGAAAATAATACTGTTGCCTAAATTTTGTATACTGGGAATTTATTCTGATGAATGCCAACTGAACAAGATAAATAAGAAAATTACAAATTATTGTTCATTACAAGTAAAACACAGCATAGCTAACTCCTGGAAAATCTCATAGTTCACCATAGTAGTTGATCATAGTTCAGAGCCTGGCTAATTATAACATCCAGTTACCTGGCTCTAGAAAAGCTAACTTACCACATTTTCTGGACTCTAAGCCGCACCTGAATATAAGCCGCACCCATTAAAATATAAACGAAATACATATTTTGTCACATATAAGCCACACCGGACTATAAGCCGCTGGTATCCAGGCTGAGAAATAAGATATTTACATCAAAAGATTTTGTACTTTAAGTGTTTATTCACATACCTGAACTGATTTTTCTTCCTCCTGTGTACTGAAACCACCCCACACAGCAAAGACATCCGGAACAGACCCGTGAAATGGACCCGTATCGGAGTCCACTTGCACTCATTGCCGGATCCGCTTTGGAGCCGGATCGCGGACCTGCTGGCTCCACGCTGCGTCCGGTCCGCATCTGTGATTAAAACCTTACCTCTGTGGTGGGTCCACTCAGAACCCTGAAATCCGCTGGGGAACCAACAAGCTGATAAATCCAGGTGTGTCTGAGTAGCCACAATGGTCAGACACACCTGGATTAATCAGTTTGTCCAATAATTATAGGTATTGATGCTCACAAAATGAATGTAGAGTAGCATAGCCAACATAGGCTACTTAACAAGAACAGAGTAGCCTTTAACTACTTGGTTTGTTTTTTGGTTTTCGCACTTCCTGCTTTGCACTTCCTGCCTCCTGAGGGCTGAAGAAAAATACATAGAATATCCGCATCTCTGTATAAGCCTCATGGTTTAAAGCGTGGGACAAAAGTAGCGGCGTTATAGTCCGGAAAATACGGTATATGATTAGTAGGGGTGTAATGGTATGCAAAAATCACGGTTCGGTACATTTTCAGTTCAGTATGGGAACAAAATGCAAAACCATTTTCCTTCCACAGTGTGTTGTTTATTTAATCAAAAAATTGACAATGTACAATGTACCATACATGTGTATGGTCTAAGGTCCGATGTTATAAAAGCACCAATGGATGTTGTTATGGCTTTAGCATGATCTGAACTGTGATTGAAAGGATCCTTGAAAGCAGACATCAATGGAGTTTGCACTACGGGGGTTTTCTTTCTTGTCACGGTAATCACTTGGAAACACTTGGGTGATGCCTCCTCAGGTGAGTTGTTTAGCATGTTTGAAGTGTTGCCCGAAACATAGCCAACCTCAGCAAAACAATGATGACATACCGCCTTCGTTTTATCCACTTGTTTTTTTCCGTTGCAGGTTTTCACTGGGAAAATGAAGTGTTCCCAAACAGGAAATTTTAACGACGGGGTGGATTTTCTAGCTCCGGTTAGTCGCTAGCAGCAGCCATAATGTCCAAATTAAATCAGAAAACCAAGTCTACGCCATTCTCTGATACGACAGAAGCGTTATCTTGCAAAAATGTGTTTTGAAGAGTGGTTAGAAAAGGCTCGACTGATTGGTTCGCTGTGCGACGTCACCACCACATGGTCACAAGAGCACGAATCACAAAAGAGTTTCTTTATAAATATTAAAGAGCCTTCCCTTTACTACTCCAATCACGTACAGGTATCTAATGAATATTAAATAGCCACATGTAGCAGCCACAGGACCTAGCGTAGAGCAGACATTGCGAGTCTATTCTTCTAGGGTTAGGGTTAGGGTTAGGCTGCACATAAAAAGGAATATAAACTGACTGTATTCGTTCGGTACAGCACTGTACCGTACCGAAGGTCTGTTCGGTACGGTTCGGTACGAATACATTGTACCGTTACAGGCCTAATGATTAGGGGTAACTATTCTCCCTTTAAGAAGACATGGGGAACCTTTCTGTTATTTTTAGAGGGCAGTAAAGCCCCAGAGGCAATTTTAACCTCATTGTATTATGACAATAAGGACAAGGACAACTTGCAGGTATTTGGAAGGAAAAGTGAAGGTCTGTTGTTCATTCTGTTATTAGTAGTTGCTGCAATGAGCCCATTTAGCTCAGCGCATCTTTTCATAATGAGGGCTGCTGGTTTGTTCCTGCCAGTCTCGTGTTCATCCTCATTTATGCATATGGGTATATTGCCGTATGGATGTACAGTGGTACCTCTACTTACAAACGTCTCTACATACGAAATTTTCAGGTTACAAAACGCCTCAATGGGAAAATATTGCCTCTAGTTACGAAAAAAATTTCAGGATACGAAAGGCAAAAATACAGTACGTGCTGCTACTCCCAGCTCCCAGAGTTTACCAAACGTAAACATGCTTGTTGGCTCCTGTATTTTATTATTAAAGCGGTGCGTCCAAGCTGCTCTGCCATTGGCTATCGCTTAGCATCTTCCTGGCATCCCATTGGCTAGGAGGGCCCCTTGTCTGTATGAGCGTAATCCAGCAACCCAGGTAAACAAACAATTTTTACCTCCACCAAGGAGGTAATGTTTTTGCCGGCGTTTATCTGTCTGTCTGTGTTCAAGATAACTCAAGATAACAAGATAACTGTCTTTAATCAAGATAACTGGATTTTGATTAAATTTTCAGGAGTTGTCAGAAATATGAAAAGGAAGGAACTGATTTAATTTTGGGTGTGATCCGGAAGAAATCCTGGATTCTGGATTACTTTCAAATTTTTGATAATTGCTGCGCTTGGTGGAGGTCTGCGCTCTCTGGGTGCAGACCTCCACCAAACCTGTATTTTTTACAGGTTTTTATGTCATTTCATGTATTATTCATAATTTATTAAAAAAAAATTATGTTCGAATTTTGGGGGGCTTGGAGCGGATTAGGGTATTTACATGGAAAACGTGTCTACTTACAAAGGTTTCAGGTTATGAAACTACTTCAAGAACCAGTTTATTTTGTAGGTAGAGGTACCACTGTATTCCTATTAATATTAATGCATCCAGACCCCCCTCCCCCACTGAGATCCAGATACCTGCATGCACCACATGTACACTCACTCTGTAATTTGAAGAACTGAGCTGACTGTGTCAATCTCCTCTTCTGTTTTTGATTCATTTTCTTTTTCATATATGTACCCCGTTGATGTATCTCTGTATGTCTGTCCTCTTACTCCGTTCGACTGCGAAAGAAGCTACCCGAGTACGGCCAATTACGACTCATTCCCGCACTAGTTGCTTCCTCCGGTTATTCCAGGCAAATAAGAGCGAAGCAGCACTTGCATGGCCATCTGTGCTGGTCTTTTCCTTGTTGAATTGATGGGAAAATAGCCTGGAATTTCTTGTGAGTCCCAAATGCAACACGTTACTGCCACATGGCAGATAAAAACAGCACCACTTCGTGGTACTCGGGTAGCAACAAAAAAAAAAAGAAATAAGAAGACATTCATGCTCGTTCATTTTCTTTGGGGATGTTTTATCTGTGAGGTTCGCAGCAGCAGAAAAGCCAGTCTCTCAACAAGTCTTTTTCACACACTGGTTGTGTCATATCCACTCAAAAGCCACTGCTGTTCACCTTTGAAAATTGTCTAAAAGTAGAGCTTTTCCAGAGAAGCTTCACACATAGCAGGCTGGTGTCAGAGAATCATCTGAGTGAGAGGCCCGTGCTTCGTTCATCCTCGTCACGCGGAGCTCACCTCCCCTTTCTTTTTTACACAGTTACTACTTCCCAAGGTGGAAATGGAGTAGAATAGAAAATGACCATTCTGCTTTGGGATTGTTTCATAAAAACGTTCACAAAAACAGAAGACACATCGGCGTCACCTGGGATGAATGATAACAAAAAGGAGTCTGTTGTGCTCTGACGAGTATCCCGAATCTTACCTTGAAAGAGTCTGGCAGCATGTTGAACAAACTGAAAATGAAAGAAAACCCTTATCAGCAGCAAACCAACATAGCAGGCTCTGCGATGGTGTTGGGTTGTATCACTGTCCTTGATGGGGGTCATTTGCACTCCTGTGATGGCAGTGCTAATGAAGAAAAGTAGACCGAGATTTTAGAGTGATTTATGCTGCCTTCAGGACCATATCTTTTCCTTATCTTTACCATGCATTTTTCAACAGTGCAAAAGCACATTCTGCACACACAACGAAGGCGTGACCAAGGAGGAAGAGGACACGAGCACTGGACATGTTTTTACACTAGAATTTGCTGAACTGATCCTTTAGACTCCTAACAGCCAGACTTGACCAGCACAGTTCTGATACAAATATTGTTCCACCACCAGTGAGGTCAGGTGGACCTCTAGGACTAGTTTGGGAATAGTTATGGAAAACCATGGTAGCACTGTCACTTTAATGCGTTCTTGTTCACTTCCACCTCTTCCTTCTGTGATAGACGTACATCATGAATACTTGAAGGCTCCTCTAAATTATGCAGCAATTTGTGAAGTTCCTTGACAATCAGCTGTAAGACGGCGGTTAATCTGGCTTGGCTGCATGAACACGGTGATCAGTGCTTCTGGGCAGCCCTTGTCCCTCAGCCTCATCGTTATATCCACCCTGGGAGCAGTCCTGTGATTGTCAATGACTACTCTGAGTACTTTAACTTCCAAACACCATGGGATAATTAGGCTGCTTTTCCTGCCGGTCAGACTTGGCAAGACCTCCCCGATTTCTCTCAATTTCATTATTTTTCTTTTTCCACCCCTACTGTGTGAGAGAGAGTGTGTGGATTGGTGATAGACAGAGACTTTTTCTATGCATATGCAAGTAAAAGAAGCATTTTCATAAAGCTATTTTTAGATGAAGCTATCCAGTTGAGACTGCGCTTGTAGCAACATTTCTAACGCACATCACCACGGGCATTTTCTGGACGATATTTCTTTCCCTCTAATTCATTGGTGTCGAAGTAAGACAAGCCTGAGTTTTCTTAGATGTTAAGTCAAACGCCAAAATACTGCAAAGCTTCACTCTCAGCCGTCTCTTTACAGCTCTGTTCAAGGCAGGAGGTGGTGTCAGACACACCCACTATCCACCTTTTCCACAGGGTGTGCCTGTTTTGAAATGCGTTTTACAGCTTTGTGCTACCCAGTTTGGAGATTACAACAAATGCAGCATTACGTAAAGTTGAGGGGAGATAAAGATGGGGAGGCTGGAAAGTCAATTGCACAGTTGCTATCTTAGCTAATATTTAGGCCCGATCTTCCGCCAAAACTCCTATAGCCGCTATTAAGGGATAGCAGGTAGCAGGAGGGGCGTTCCCCCGCAAAGAACACAATCTTCCACCTCCTTAAACCTGCGATCTTACCTGCACTAACTGCTATATTATGCATAGGAGTGGTTAGGGCGTTCCACCTGTTAAACTAATCAGTGCGTCAGTAGCCGTTGCCTTTAAGAGCAGGTTGTGCTACCCGCAACCTGCTATGGAGCGTCTTTTCATCCAGATCAGAGCAGCTCTCATGCGCTCCTAAACCTGCGACCACAAAATACCAAGTTTGCGGAAAGCGCAAAAAACACACCCATTGCCACACCCACAATGTGAGTAAGGGAGTTGGCAAAGTGAGTAGCGGCTTTAGGGAAGCGGAAGATTGCATTAGTGGTTAGCGGAGTTCCTAAACTTGCAATTTGCGGGTAGCGGGTAGTGGCTCGCGGCTCGTGGGAAGTGTACGATCAGGGCCTTAATGTTTAACTCGGTGATAAACTCCTACATGATGTCAATAAATCATGTGGCCTCTTGAACGCCATTGCACTCTTCTTATCCTGCAACATAAAGTTAGCTTGTTCTCTGTCGTCCTCAGAATAATCTCACATCAACCACTAGAGGTCAAGTGCTTGCGTGAATCTGATACCGGTACATTTGAACCAGAGTTTAAGTGATTTCTTTAACACAAAGAGACACAAAGCTTAGCCTACACATTAATTTTGTTGATATTTACCCTGATGTAGGGCCATGCAGTCAGTAAATCTGTTAAATACAGATCTCGGTAAAGCTTGAAATCAGAGGATACCTCGCTAGCCTAAAGGTAGCTTCTGATTCGTGGTTTCTTATTCAGCAGTTATTAGAAAGGACCAGTGCCAAATCTGAAGCTATAATTTAGAAGCAAACTTTGGCTTTGTGCGTACTTTTGGTGCATAGACAGATTAAAGATGAATCTATGCTTGTTGTGATACTAAACAGAAGCTTTAAACTGGGAAGCTTGTGGTTTTAGCTAGTTAGATGTTAAAGCAGAGCTGAATCAGCCACGTTTTAACTAGCAACAGACTTGCCTCGAGATGTTTTGCAGGCTCTTTATTGGACGTCCCAGACAGCAAGGCCTGTTAGGCCCAAACATGGCCCATATCTGTAGGGTTTTCTTTGGCCCACATTAGGCTTTGAATCACTGCGGTGACTCATGATGAATTTTAATCCCTAAGCTTGGCCACATACGCACCAGATATGGATCAAATCTGCATCTTCCTTGGCCCTGTGGGGGATGCCTGGCCCTCTCAGTGCTTGTCATATCTGGTGTCAAAAACCAGCTGATAAATCATGGGGCACATCCGGCTCAAACAACAAACGCCCAGAATCCAGGTTCATTCCAGATCAGGATCTTTGTTCCATGTCTGGCGCCACATAGCGGTTGGTGGAGTCGTAACTAAAACATAAGTGCCCGAAAGTAGCCAAGATTAGGCCCAAATGTGTCTGTTTTAGTTTTTCATCACGACCTAACTTCTGTCAGACGCGCTCTGAAGAAAGAGAGCACAAAGTTTCCACGTTTGACTTGTTAACTTGATATAGATGAACTTAATTCCATTTACTTGTAACCAGCTGAACCGATTCATTTAACCAATTCATCTTTTTTCCCCAGTTTGTGATTGAGGAGCGGTCAGTGTAGTACACTGAAGCTCTTTGTCTTTTGGGCATTGATCTTGACAAACTCAAGGGCTGAAACACTGATCAATTAAATGAATCTATATGCATATAGGGCTGCAGAGTAAAAGGCTTTTTTTTTGTCTTAATTACGTTAGTTTTGCCTCACCCCTGACACAGGGAAGTATTTGTATGTACGTTGGTGCCATAAGACCAGCCTGAAGTAGACAGTAAAGTATTGGAAATGATTTAGTCTGCGGTGAATAAAAAACTCTTCTGCACTCAAAGATGTTCTAAGCTGCTGATGTAAGCTATTTTTCCTCTCACCTCACCCCCCCCATTTAATCACTGGATCTAAATCAAACCGGGAAAGAAAGCACTAATTTAAACCTCCTTGAAGAGTTTGGGTCCCTGTGGGCGACTTAATAAGGTGGCTTGTCTTGCTGTGATGAGAGCGTAAAAGCGGATTAATCCCTTTTATTTTTTTTTTTTAAAAGATTGTGACATAAAAACCCAAACTTGCAGGCAGATGATTAATAGAGTAGGAAATAAGGCAGAGCTGTTTATTAGCAGTAGATGTGCTGGGCGAGCTTTATAAAAAAAAAAAAAAAAGAAAAAAACAAGGAAAATACTGCACTCACACCGTCACACCATCACACCATGCCTGACGCTCGACCTCGCCCAGGTGTTTGTCAACTGGCTGTACGTCTCTGTCACTGGGATTATCATTTTTGGACGCCTAACTGGATTGATTCACAGAGATGGTGTTCTGTAATTATGCTGCAGGCCACATTTTTCACCACACTTCTGATTAAATTGAGCTTGTTTGACAACCCTCAACTGCTTGTACACCACCGTTTAGACAGCAGAAATGGCTTTAATGCTCTTCTTTTTTACTTGCTATTATCCTTGTTTAGGCTTCAAAATTATAATTTTAGTTAATAATATTTGCTCGGGGGTCATGCTCTGGGTCTCTGTAAAGCGCCTAGAGACAACTGACATTGTAACAGATGCTATACAAACAAAATTGAATTGAATTGAATTCTTAATGAAAAGACTGGACGTTCATGCTGATTGTCAGGTAAATATATCTGTTCCATATTTTTACCCTGTGTTTTTCGATAAATGAGCGATAAAACTATTTATCACTACTGCCCTGTTGATTGTAAAGACCATACGATTTCCTATCTGCTTTATTCAGTTTCACATTTATTACCTCCGCCAAGGAGGTTATGTTTTTGCCGGCGTTTATCTGTCTGTCTGTGTTCAAGATAATTCAAAAAGTTATGGATGAATTTTGATGAAATTTTCAGGAGTTGTCGGAAATGAGAAATAGAAGAACTGATTCCATTTTGGGTGTGATCCGGAAAAAATCTTGGATTCTGGATCACTTTTTTAAAAATTTCGATAACATTGCGGTCAATGGGGCCAAAAATTTTGTTTCTCAATATCTCCGTTAATTGTTGCCCAAAACTCATGAAATTTGACTCAGGGATTGACAATGGGAACCTCTATCAAATTTCAAAGGCTGATCCGGATCTGATCCAGAGGGCCGATTTTATCGCAATCTGTAAATCGCTATATGGGGGGATTGTTGTGCTTGGCGAAGGTCTGCGCTCTCCGAGTGCTTTTCTAGTCTGTTTCTCTGTCTGTTTGTTTGTCTGTGTTCAAGATAACTCAAAAAGTTATGGATGGGTTTTAATTAAAAATTTCAGGACTTGTCAGAAATGTGAAAAGGAAGAACTGATTTCATTTTGGGTGTGATCTGGAAGAAATCCTGGATTCCTGATCACTTTCAAATTTTCGATAATTGTTGTGCTTGGCGGAGGTCTGCGCTCTCCGGGTGCTTTTATAGTTGTTATTCTAATTGCCTTTCGTGCAGTTTGTTTTCCACAAACGGCATTTGTGTTTTCACCTGGAGCCACAAACATCTCAGAGTCACAAACATCTGCCTGGTGGCAGCGGTCATGGAAAATCCAGAGGATTAATATAAGTCAATGTGATTACCGTTCGGGGACCGGCGGATATCTCTAGTAAATGTCATGAAAATCCATTCAAGTTAATGACCCAACCAGCACAATCAAAGCAGCAATTATATGTGCAACGATACTGAATCCAATCACAATCCAATACAGTTCAATTCAGTGTTAATTACAATAATAGTAAAAATAAAGAGCCCAGCGGGTCTCTGGAAGACCCTCGGCTGTCTAACAGAGTAAGTAAACACAGGAGAGGAGGACCCTGATAATTGCCTCAGCTTACCGTTTTAATTTTGGAAACTCGAGGAAGCACCAGTAAGCTGTCTGAGAGCCAAGTGCACCCATCGGAAGTGTTGTCAGACGTATGAGAATTATTGTATTTGGATGAAAATTCCGTCTGCTATGAGATCTTCAATCAGCAACTGAAAAAAAATCCCCAAATGTTCGATGATGTCACGATGCTTCTCTGAGAGCGACTGTTAAAAGGTTTCTTTGCCACTGTGATTCAGTGTTAGTCTGATCTGGAATCAGATTCAGTCTAAAAATGCTCCGAGTGTTTTCATTGTTGTGCCGGTTACAAAAACGGACTCTGGATCTGTAGTAAATGGTCCAACGTCATCTCCAGTAAACTCTTGTTAGAGAATTTGTTAGATTTTTTATTTATGGTAAAGCTCCTTTATAGGTTATATTATCTGCCGTCCATAATAATGTGTTTTTCTTGAGTCTTGTCAGAAGGCAAATTAGATATGTGTAGTAATTCTTTTCTCAAAATAGGATAGTGGATGGAAACTAACCCTAATCCTTCCCATCTGACTGTTGGGATAATATGGAACTACAGTGATCCCTTATTTTTCACGGTTAATGGGGACTGGCGCCCCCCACGAGAATCAAAATCCATGAACTGGACCCGGAGCCCCCTGAGCCTCAATAATGTGTTTAAAATATGTTTAAAAACCATGAAAAAGTAGCGAGGCACTGCAGCGAAACAAGACAAAGGCTCAACTGTGGTCTTTCTGTTACCTTCACAGCCTCTGGTCTCTGAACCGTAGTAAAGAAACTGCTGGTATTGTGCTATTTTTGGCTCGTAATTAGTGGATAACAGGCTAACAACAACAAAAGAAACATACCGGTTTTCTCTGCATGGAACGGGAACTTTATTCTGGCACTGCAGGAACTTGTAACATCACACAGGTTGTATTGTTGGGCTCCTGTCGGTTAACAGAGAATGTAAATCTATACACGCTGGGCTGCTGTTGATGCTCACTACACTTTTCATCTAACCCTGTTTTCATTCTGCCGTCCCACGACACACACACTACATTACCCATAAGGCCACACCATTACCCATAAGGCCACCTTCTTAAAGGAGCCAGGCCGGCTCACAGCATTTCTTCGCTGTGGGAGAACGCGCACAACATCCTGTAGTGTTTCCGTGATTTTTATTATTATATATTTGGTCTGGATAGAATGATAGATGGTCTGGAATGAAGAAGATCACCGGCTTCAAGGCAAAGGGGGACCAGACTGATGGAGGTCTGGAAAGAGCTAATGAACTGAACACGTTCTTCAATAGGTTCAGTTCCCCCCCTGCCTCCAGCCCAACAGACCACACACCCTCCGTGAGCCCACAGCTTTCCTGTCACACCTCCACTCTGTCACCCTGCAGCTCAGTCATGGACCAGAAACCAGCATCATCTTTCTCCACCTCAGAGACCTCCTCTGCCTCCCCCCCCTCCACTCTGTCTGTCTCCTGCAATCAGGTCAAAAAACAACTTGAGAAACTGAACCAGAACAAGGCTGCAGGTCCAGACGGTGTCTGTCCCAGAGTTCTCAAGACCTGCTCATTGCAACTATGTCCGATTCTCCAGCACCTCTTCAACACCAGTTTGAGACAGAGAACAGTTCCTGTGCTGTGGAAAACATCCTGCCTTGTTCCAGTGCCTAAAAAACCACAACCAGCTGAACCTAATGACTACAGACCAGTTGCCCTGACATCTCACATCATGAAAGTCCTGGAGAGACTCTTACTGGTCCACCTCAACAAGCAGGTCAGCACCTTTCAGGACCCATTACAGTTTGCATATCGTAATGGGCTTGGGGTTGAAGACGCCATCATCTACCTGCTTCACAGAGCCCACTCTCATCTGGACCAATCAGGCAGCACTTTGAGGGTCATGTTCTTTGATTTCTCAAGTGCTTTTAATACAATTCAGCCTGCGTTGTTATGTGAGAAGCTCCATAAGTTCCAGGTGGATTCCTCCACAACCTTCTGGATTTATGACTACCTCACAAACAGACCACAGTTTGTGAGACTGAAAGGTTGTGTGTCTGAGATGGAGGTCAGCAGCATTGGAGCACCACAAGGAACTGTTCTCTCACCATTTCTCTTCGCGCTCTATACCTCTGACTTCCAGTCCAACTCTGAGTCCTGTCATCTGCAGAAATACTCTGATGACTCTGCAGTTGTTGGGTGTGTCAGCAACGGACAAGAAGCAGAGTACAAAGAACTGATCTGTCAGTTTGTGAAATGGTGCAGTAACAATCATCTCGTATTAAATACCAGCAAAACTAAGGAGATGATTGTCAACTTCAGGAGGAGCAAGAATCAACACAGCAGTGTTTCCATCCTGGGAAAGGAGGTGGAGGTGGTGGAGGAATACAAGTATCTTGGAGTTCAGCTTGACAACAGACTGGAGTGGAAATGCAACACAGAATACATCTACAAGAAAGGTCAGAGCAGACTCTACTTTTTAAGAAAGTTGAGATCTTTTAATGTCTGCACCAAGATGTTGCACATCTTCTATAGGTCTGTTGTTGAAAGTGCAATCAGCTTTGCAGCCATCTGCTGGGGCAGCAGCATCAGAACCAGAGACCTGAAGAGAATCAACAAACTGATCAGGAAAGCTGGATCTGTGCTGGGTGTAACTCTGGAGCCGCTGGAACTGATTGTACAAAAAAGAATGCTGCACAATCTGATGAAGATGATGAAGGACTCTTCACACCCTCTCCATGAAGATGATGAAGGACTCTTCACACCCTCTCCATGACACAGTGATCAAACAACAGAGTGTGTTCAGTGAGAGGCTTCTTCAGGTCCGTTGCAAGACGGAAAGATACAGAAGATCATTCCTGCCAGCAGCCATCAGCCTCCACAACAAGACTTAACACCGTTATTATATTATTATTATTATTTCTGTCTGTTTTTTATTTAAAAAAAAAAAAAAAAAAAGAGAGAGAGAGAGACCCCTTACTTCATTGAATTTCCCTTTATGGGATAAATAAAGTATTTTTCATTTCATTCATTTTTCATTTCATTCATTTCATTTCATTTCATTTTCATTTCATTTCATTTCATTATCTAAGCCCATCATCTAACCCCTTCTACACAGCTGTCATTGAGTCTGTCCTGTGCTCCTCCATCACCGTGTGGTTCGGAGCAGCCACACAGCAGGACAGGAACAGACTGCAGCGCACAGTTAGAACTGCTGAAAAGATCACTGGGGCCCCCCTGCCCTCCATCCAGGAACTGTACTGCTCCAGAACCAGGAAGAGGGCAGCCAACATCATCAAAGACCCCGCCCACCCAGGAAACAACCTGTTCTCCATCCTCCCCTCCAGCAGGCGCTACAGAGCCCTGCGCACCAAAACCACACGACTCAAAAACAGTTTCTACTGCACTGCCATCACTTTAATGAACAGTTTATAAATGGTTTCAACCAATCATTTGCACTATCCAAAAAACACTACCATTTGCACTATCTTGTGTACTTTGCACCACCCTTGTACATACTATTTTACTTACTTAACTATTTATTTTATTTTATTCTATTTTTTAACTTACTTTTTTTTTTACTTTTGTATATGATGTACATATCCTGTTTTTCTTATTACATATTCCTTTTTATTCTGAGAGTGTTACCACCTGCCGGAACAAAATTCCTTGTATGTGTGAACGTACTTGGCGATTAAAAACGATTCTGATTCTGATTCTGATTCTGATTCATCTAACCCCTTTATCTAAGCCCATCATCTAACCCCTTCATCTAACCCCTTCATCTAACCCCATCATCTAACCCCATAATCTAACCCCTTCATCTAACCGCTTCATCTAACCTCATCGTCTAACCCCATCATCTAACCTCATCATCTAACCCCATCATCTAACCCCATCGTCTAACCCCATCATCTAACCTCATCATCTAACCCCATCGTCTAACCTTATCGTCTAACCCCTTCATCTAACCTCATCATCTAACCCCATCGTCTAACCTCATCATCTAACCCCATCATCTAACCCCATCATCTAACCCCATCATCTATCCCCTTCATCTAACCCCTTCATCTAACCCCCTCATCTAACCCCTATATCTAACCCTATCATCTAATCCCTTCATCTAACCCCTTCATCTAACCCCATCATCTATCTCCATTATCTAACCCCATTATCTTACCCTATCATCTAACACTGTCATCTAACCCCTTTATCTAACCCCATCATCTAACCCCTTTATCTAACCCCATCATCTTACCCCATCATCTAACCCCTTTATCTAACCCTGTAATCTAACCCCTTCATCTAACCGCTTCATCTAACCTCATCGTCTAACATCATCATCTAACCCCATCATCTAATTCCTTCATCTAACTCCTTCATCTAACCCCATCGTCTAACCTCATCATCTAACCCCATCATCTAACCCCATCATCTAACCTCATCGTCTAACCCCTTCATTTAACCCCTTCATCTAACCCCATCGTCTAACCTCATCATCTAACCCCTTCATCTAACCTCATCATCTAACCCCCTCATCTAACCCCTATATCTAACCCCATCATCTAATTCCTTCATCTAACTCCTTCATCTAACCCCATCGTCTAACCTCATCATCTAACCCCTTCATCTAACCTCATCATCTATCCCCCTCATCTAACCCCTATATCTAACCCCATCATCTAATTCCTTCATCTAACTCCTTCATCTAACCTCATCATCAAACCCCTTCATCTAACCCCATCATCTAACCCCCTCATCTAACCCCTATATCTAACCCCATCATCTAATTCCTTCATCTAACTCCTTCATCTAACCCCATCGTCTAACCTCATCATCTAACCCCATCATCTAACCCCATCATCTATCCCCTTCATCTAACTCCTTCATCTAACCCCATCGTCTAACCTCATCATCTAACCCCATCATCTAACCTCATCATCTAACCCCATCATCTAACCTCATCGTCTAACCCCTTCATTTAACCCCTTCATCTAACCCCATCGTCTAACCTCATCATCTAACCCCATCATCTAACCCCATCGTCTAACCTCATCATCTAACCCCATCATCTAACCCCATCATCTATCCCCTTCATCTTACCCCTTCATCTAACCTCATCGTCTAACCCCTTCATTTAACCCCTTCATCTAACCCCATCGTCTAACCTCATCATCTAACCCCTTCATCTAACCTCATCGTCTAACCCCTTCATTTAACCCCTTCATCTAACCCCTTCATCTAACCTCATCATCTAACCCCTTCATCTAACCCCCTCATCTAACCCCTATATCTAACCCCATCATCTAATTCCTTCATCTAACTCCTTCATCTAACCCCATCGTCTAACCTCATCATCTAACCCCATCATCTAACCTCATCATCTAACCCCATCATCTAACCTCATCGTCTAACCCCTTCATTTAACCCCTTCATCTAACCCCATCGTCTAACCTCATCATCTAACCCCTTCATCTAACCTCATCATCTAACCCCATCATCTAACCCCCTCATCTAACCCCTATATCTAACCCCATCATCTAATTCCTTCATCTAACTCCTTCATCTAACCCCATCGTCTAACCTCATCATCTAACTCCATCATCTAACCCCATCATCTAACCCCTATATCTAACCTCATCATCTAACCCCTTCATCTAACCTCATCATCTAACCCCTTCATCTAACCCCATCATCTAACCCCCTCATCTAACCCCTATATCTAACCCCATCATCTAATTCCTTCATCTAACTCCTTCATCTAACCCCATCGTCTAACCTCATCATCTAACTCCATCATCTAACCTCATCATCTAACCCCATCATCTATCCCCTTCATCTAACCCCTTCATCTAACCCCATCGTCTAACCTCATCATCTAACCCCATCATCTAACCTCATCATCTAACCCCATCATCTAACCCCTTCATCTAACCCCATCATCCAACCCCGTCATCTAACCCCTTCATCTAACCCCTTCATCTAACCCTATTGTCTAACCTCATCATCTAACCCCATCATCCAACCCCGTCATCTAACCCCTTCATCTAACCCCATCATCTAACCTCATCATCTAACCCCTTCATCTAACCCCATCGTCTAACCTCATCATCTAACCCTATCATCTAATCCGATCATCTAACCCTATCATCTAACCCCATCATCTAATCCCTTCATCTAACCCCATCATCTAACTCCATCATCTAACCCCATCATCTAACCCCATCATCTAATCCGATCATCTAACCCTATCATCTAACCCCATCATCTAATCCCTTAATCTAACCCCATCATCTAACTCCATCATCTAACCCCATCATCTAACCCCATCATCTAACCCCATCATCTAACCCCATCATCTAACCCCATCCCCCTTCATCTAACCCCTTCATCTAACCTCATCGTCTAACCTCATCATCTAACCCCATCATCTAACCCCATCATCTAACCTGATCATCTAACCCTATCATCTAACCCCATCATCTAATCCCTTCATCTAACCCCATCATCTAACCCATCATCTAACCCCATCATCTAACCCCATCATCTAACCCCATCATCTAACCCCATCATCTAACCCCATCATCTAACCCCATCATCTAACCCGTCTAACTCCATCATCTAACCCTATCATCTAACCCCATCATCTAATCCCTTTATCTAACCCCATAATTTTACCCCTTCATCTAACCCCATCATCTAACCTCTTCATCTTATCCCTTCATCTAACCCCTTCATCTAACTCCATCATCTAACCCTATCATCTGTATCTTCATGTCTCTTTTATATTGATGCAACTCTCATTGTTTTAGTGGTGTGTTTTTTTTTTGTCTCCTTATGTTCATATAGAGAAAATGCCACCAAAAATAACACGTCATCACAAATGAGAATTTTTCCATCTTAACTTTTAAATTTCTTGAAAATTTCCAGTCATTTTTTTCACCTTTGTGGAATCCCAGTGCTAAACTATATATATGAAATAAATAATATTTTAATCATATTAAGTAGAAAACCAAAACCAGCTCTGGTGGGCCTTTAAACCTTTTCTTATTTTTTCCTGTTGCATAGTGCAGGTGAACTGCACCAGACCTGGTACCAAACATATGCTAACAAGTGTCTGCAGAGGGAAACACACTGTAAACTATACGCTAAATCTGCTGTTTGAGCAAAATAAAACAAATGAAGTTTAAAGGTGCCGTATGTGAGCCGTTTAGATTACGACGTATGAACATATAAGTGTCTGTGGGATGATTAAACAGAAGAAATCGTCTTCACCAAAGGAACTAGAAGGACAAGTTCTGCCTGAAAAACTAATTTTTTTTTCATATAAAGTTTCTACAAGTGCAACATATTGAAGAGACTGACCAAACACAGTTAACCTGACAGAAATTTCAATGAAATTTTGCTCACCATTTAATTTTGAGGGAAAAAAATGACAAAAAGGTTTGCTGATCAAGGTTAAAAAACTGTGTAAGTTTTTTACCATCTGGTAAGAAATAAATACATCACTTTGGTGCAATCTTGGTATTTTTCTTCATTTAAGAGAAGAAAAAAAAACTTCACATTGCAAGCAGTCGTCATGGAAATGAGGAGTTTGGAAAAGAAGCTTTAAACTGGCCACTTATAAAAGGGGAAGTTATTTATTATTAAGTTAATTATTATTATTATCAAAATATGATATAATGATATTAATAATGTTCAAAGTATTTTTATTAATGTTTTAAGTTGTATAAGATACAATTTGGCATACACTTTGACATATTTCAACACAATCCCACCCCCGAACAACCCGCCCCACTGCACCACCACAAGTCTACATTACATCACAGGTTCAATAATAAATGCGATACTTGATTTAAAAAGGAAAGGAAAGGAAGGGAAGGGTTATATCTACACAGTCAGAATGTCAAAGGCATCCATCTTTTCAAGCTGATCTAGAACTGGTTGCCATATAGAATAGAAGTTGAGGGCACAATCTCTTGTGGCATGGCAGATTTTGCCATGCCAAATGGTGCAAAAGTTCTCTGACCCATTGATTAAAAGTTGGAGAAAATCTGTCTTTCCATTTGAGCAATACGAGTCTACTAGAGAGTAGCATGGCAAAGGCTATCATGTTTTTGCTATGTCGAGTGGGGCAGAATCTTGCGGTACAACACCAAGTGTTGCTATCGTGGCAAGAGGTTCTATGGATATTCCTAGCAGGTCAGAAAAGAATTTAAATATTGTTTGCCAAAAATCTGTTAACTTTGGACAAAACCAGAACATATGTGATAAAGTTGCTGTCGCTGTTCCACAGCGATCATGTTTAGGATCAATATTTGGTGTTATTTTTGCCAATCTTGCTTTGGACCAATGTAACCTATGGATAGTCTTGAACTGCATGACCTCATGTCTTAAGCAAACTGAAGATCAGTGTATCTTGTGTAATATGGAGTCCCATATATCCTCAGACTAAATTCTATGCCTAATTCTTCTTCCCATTGGCTTTTTAAACATGTTAGAGGTTTTACATTGTGAGAACTGAGAGATAAGTAAATTATTCCAATAAGCCCTTTATGGTCAGAACTAAATTTTAAGAGAATCAAGGAGAGTGCTGGAGTGACTGTGAGGATATAAAGCTGCGAAGTTGCAGATATTGGAAGAAGCGCGAGTTGGGGATTTCATATTTTAAACACAGCTGCTCGAATGATGGAAAATTATCATCAATATATAAGTCTTTTATGATATTAATAATGTGATGAATGAAACTACTAATACTACAAATAATAATATTATAATATTCCCAATATAATTATTCATTATTCAGAGCCAAGAAACATCTCCAAAAACACAGTGTAAAATGAAAACAAATTAATACAATCAATATAGTTATTTTGCAAAAGAAAGGTTGGGACAGTAAAGATTTCACCCCTTTTGTAATTTGTCTGTTGCTTCTAACAACAGTTAAAACAGTTCTGGGATTTAAGGGACATTTTTTGCCCCAGTCTTTCTGCAAACACGTAATACAGTGTGCAACAGTACGAGACTGCATTTGTCGCATTTTTGATCTCAAAGTTCTCCCCGAGTTCTCTTTCGAGGACGAGTCGGAACTGCAAGTGGGCCAGTCTGGTGTCTGGACCCTCGTTTTCCTCGGCTATATAATATGTATAGGATGTGGTTTTGCATTGTCTTGATGAAAAATGCATGGACGTCCCTGGACAAGATGTCGCCTTGAAAGCAGCACACGTTGCTCTCAAATCTCGTTATACTTTCCTGCATTAATGCTGCGATCACAGAAGTGGAAATGAGCTTTTCCACTGACACAACCCCACACCATCACAGATCCTGGCCTCTGAACTGATAACAGTCTGCGTCGTCCTCTTTGTCTTTTAACCACACGGTGCCAATTTCTTCCAAAAAAGATACTTTTAAAATTTCATACCCAGACCCGCCAATAAATTGGTAGAGTAGCTTGTTGCGGGTTTGATGCAGAGGTTCGACCCCTGGCTTGTCTGGTCCACGTCCTCTATTATCCCTGAATAATGGGGTCCCACTGGGGTCAATGCCACGACAGTTATGTTTACAACAAAAATGAATATGTTCTGTCCCTATTCACAACTCAGAAGTCAAGTCAAGACGATGCTAAAGTGATGACAGCTAATCACAGGCTACCTAAATATATATAATTTTGATGCTTTTTATAATTTTATCTGAGCTCTTTTACTGTACCTTCCTGTGGAGAAAGTACACATCATGAGCATCTGCCTCCCGAGAGTCTAAAACAAAGCCTGGCAGCTGCTATTCTAGGATGTGAGTTTATTGACAACTGAAGAAAAATGGATACATCCGCTGAGATTTACTTGGAAGGGTTTTATAAATTCTCTCAACACCGCATTTTCTTTGGTCAACAAAGGCAGGATTACACCTTAAAAGGCTGCATTTATAGCATTTAATTGATATAGCCACTTAATCTTATCCAGTGAGAATAGATGAAAGAGTCAGTGATAATACAGCTGTACTTAAAAAAAGATCATTATACATTTTCCTTCATTCTAATCAAAGTGAACACATCTGAGATCCACAGCCGTCAAAAACCTGCATCAAACGGTGATCTCCGATGCATGAATTTACAATATCCACGTTCATCAAAGCAGGAATATTAACACTTTTGAATTATTCGTTATGATAATGGTTTACAAAGCCAGCCGAAGATGACAGTGGCTCGTGTTTCTGTGTGATATGGAGGAGGGGAGGAGGAAGGAGGGAGCTAAGAGGAGGAGATAAACAAGCTTTTCTTGCAGAGAAAATAAGAAAGTAGCAAGGGGGGGAGGGGGGGGTCAGTACTGTGACACACTCACTGTCATCGTTTTCAACATACTACATTTGGATTAACAACAATGGCTGAATTACAGAACTAGCTGGCAAGGAAATTATTTCCACCTCACTAATGAAATTCATGAAATAGCGCCTGCCGTGATTCCCACCTCAGTCTCTTTCACACCCGCGCACGAACGCTGACACATGCAGGCGAGCCCAAAGGGGTTGATTAGGAAGTAATAATGGAGGCGCCCATCTTGTCATTCATCACAGCGTGAAAGCAGACCTGTGCTGCATTGTTTTACCTAAAGAGCCCGGGATTAAAAATGGAAATGCACTTGATGCCGTTTGGGTCGAAAATGCGCCCTGCGCGAGTGCGTGGCGCGTTATTCTGGAAAGTGGGGGACTGCGAGGGCATCGTCTCAGCGGCGTGAAGCCAGACGAGGTTTAGCAACTCTGCAAGAGAGCACGGAGCCACTCAGACTGGTGTCACAGCTCTGCTCAAAGTTGAATTCAGTTCAGTTCAGTTTATTTCCATGGGTCCATTTACAGAAAAGGTAAATAGCTACAATACAGTCTTAATTAAATACACTTCAATTTATCCAGATTATAACGCAATTAAATCCAATTAGATTTAATCCAAAAGAAAGAGAAACAAAGTTAATTATGGCAGTAATGACATATACATACATGAAGTGTAAACAGAGCAGAATGAAGAAAGAGCCCAGGGCATCATGGGACATCCCCTGAAAGCTAGGCTTATAGTTATCGCTGGGTGATTTTAACAATTTCAAACATGAAGTACTCTGGAAATACCACCAACCTGCGAGCTCACCTGAAACGTCACCACCCGGACAAGGTAATGCTAACTGAGAGCGAGCCCAAGAAGCCCGGGGTGCGATCCGAAACAAACCACGCTGGACAGTCAGAATCAGAATCAGATTTATTATCGTCACTGAGCCAGCGTCCCAACACAGTGAAATTTGTCTTCCCAGTACACCGTCCAAGAGAAACATACAGAAACAACAACAACATATGGACAGGAGTCAAAGGTGCTTGGGGCAGCAGCCATAAACAGCGCTTCTACCCTTGTCAGAGAGCAGTACACTCAAGCACTCCACAAGCACCCACAAGCACATGCTTGAGTATGCCCATAGCATGCCCAAGTACACCACCCTCCGGCCAGGGCACTTTTAGCAGAAGAAAATACGATCACATAGGGGATGGGGGGGGGGGAGGATAAAAAAGAGGTGACTCTTACAACATGTCCTTGATCAGAGGCACATGTTGTGGGATTCACAAAAAAAAACCTCAGCACAAGCATGCATGCATAGACAAACTTAAAATTAAGACATAATAGTTGGGTGGAAGGTAGGGCACGGGGGGTGTCCAGCCCAACAGTCGGTGCGCTTCGCTGCCAAATCCCGGTGCACAGTGCATCAGTCCGTCAAGCGTGGGGGGGGGGGGGGTAAAAACAACCAGGAGCCAAGCAGGTCTAGTTGTCATTCCCTTATTTGTAAAACGTTGATCAAATACAAAGTGGCCCACTTTAAAATAAATAAAACGTATAGCTGCAGCTTAATAACTTAAAAAAATATAAATATAAAAATAGGCCAGTTTGTATTTAATTATGATTTAACCCCTTAATATTCCTGTATAATTTGCATAAAACGCCTATCCAAGACATACCCAAAGTAAATTGAAAGCTGTTCTTGAACCGTTTGTAGCACATGGATGGTTTTGGTCTCTTTTGAAAGGTAACACTCTGAAGTTTTTCCCCAACTGTCAGAATCACTGTAAGTGCTACTAGCATTGAGTAATCTAAGTTTGAACACACTGAAATATAAGTTTTTTTATTTCCGCCTGAATTTTTTTTTGTAAACAGATGTCTGCAGATGAGTGCAGCTGTGACTTATTAGCTGGAAAACACAATGGAACCACAGCATGAAGCCTTACCTAGTGCAAGTTCAAATTTGATAACAATACCACTAAAAATGAGTATTTTACACACGTTTTTGTAAGAGTATGTCTAGGCGTTTCCAAAAATGGCCATTTGGAGACTCCAAAATGGCACTTGGATAAACATGGCCATGGCCACATACCTCGGATAAAAGGACATAACTCTTGAACGCTTCATCGTACAGTCATAATCTTGGCCTCTAATGAAAGGTGACACTTAGAGGTATCCTATCCCACATCCAGATTCACTATCAATATTGCTGAGTTACTGAAACATAAAGCTAAATTTTGCATATAAAAAGAGTCAAAACAAGTGTTGTTGTGGACAATGTAATTTATATAAAAAAATGACTATCTTTTACAACACAGCAAACTATTCACTTATTTGAACATATTTACAATTATAACCATTTACAGGTTGGCAGCATGCCAGTCACTGTAGCAATCTCTAGTCGGTATCAAGCACAAAGGCACATCACATGAGGAGCATTTCAACTGTGTTTTAGCGTGACAGTGCCTGGACTTCAGCCTACCAGTAGTCCTCTGCCCACTGATAAAAACCAGTATGTGATGTGCTCCACGTGGAGCAGGATGTGGGACAGGTCTGGCTGTGGAGGAAGACCCTGCTTCTGCCAGCTGCTCGGTGAGGGTCTCCCAGAATGGCCTTTGGTGCAGAGGGATCTCTCCTCTCCACCCATACACCCTGGAACAAACAATGAAAAAAATATATACAAAAACATAAATATGTTGCAAACACAAAAATTGTTTCATTTCAAAATGAATACACAGTTGCCAATGTCCATCTGCACCTTTGTCCCTCTATGTGACCACTTTCTGACTGGCTCCTAATCCACATCTGAATCCTCAGATGACTGCCCATTATGTGAAAAATAAGAAATAAGTCATTTACAAAATGTTCCATCTTTTCTGTATTGTACTACTTTACACAATGAACCCCCCCCCCCCCCCCCACAACACCACACACCCACCCACACCACACCCCAACAAACAACTCACACATACTCCCCCCCCCCCCCCCCCCCCCACACACACACACACACACACAAACAAAGGCTTTTGTATTTATTCAAAGTAAAACTTGTTTATGTCGAAATATACAGTAAAACGTAATAATAATATGAATAATACTACCAATTATGATACAATATATACGTAATAATATAATATAAGCTGTAATATAAGTCACAATTTAGTCAAATACTTACGTATGCAGAGCAAAATCTTCTCCGACGGAGGAAATGTCTTCTGCGCAGGCGTGCGCTCTGTTATCTGATCTTATCTGATCTCCTCTCCTGACACGTCACTTTCACGATGAGCAAATTCCTCCTCTTCCTTCTTGGACAGTCCTTTTCACCATTTTCTACAATAAATACGGTCCCAAACTGAAAAAACGCTGAGAAATAAGCCACACTGGTGCATCTTGCTGATGCGCACGATGACGCGCGTCATCTAATCTAATTACCATTTACGCACGGCTTTCTTTGTTTCCCCGTTATCTCCACCCCCTCGACCGTCACATCGTTGTTTTCAGAATTTCATTGGCTATTCAATGCGTCTGTCATCAGCACGATTGATTCTAACTGGCTGGTTTTTTCCTGAAGCAAAGTAGGACATGGCTTCGTTTCAACGTTGCCCCTTATTGGCTATTGTAGGCTGTGGACAGGACAGGAAAGCTGCTGTATGGCTGTATGAGGTGTCAATCGAAAGTTCAGATGACCCCCTCCATTTTGAGACCAGACACACGTATGTCAGCACAGAATAAAGCGTTTTATGATGAAGAAAACACGGAAGTTACTGAACACCGACCAGCTACCAGTGGCGTTTTTGTGGATACTTTCTGGTATAATAATGCATTTTGGACTAAATACTTTACTGGATTGGATCGCCTGGACCTTTGTGAGTTTAACCAGACCATTTTTGTGGGAATATTTTTGATCGGACGACTTTTATAACGCTCATAAGGTGAGTTGCATTGATTTCGTAACTGCTTGTTTGTTTGTTTGTGGTGTGACAAAGGCATTGATTGTACCTGCTGTTATGATTATATCCTGAAATGCTTTACATTGATTGAATCACAAGAATCTTAGCTTTCCAAAGATATGTCGCACGAGTGCCTCACGTAACATTTGAGCTGTGTAAATTACAGTTTAGTTTTGGAAACTACAGAAATTTGGACTGACGCGGGCGGGCCGTCAGAACGTTACCAGGTTAAGTCCATTTCAGTCTGTTGTCATCCTCTTGTTTTCTCCTCAGCCACGTACAAACAATCAACCATCGAGCCTGAACATGAAAACATTTGTTGTAGTTCATGCTGGAAAAAACCTGCTCACATCAGTATGTGGATCAAAGACTGACAGAAATCCAAATGCAAACGTCCTCATGTTCATATCAGTGTCGGGAATGACATTCATGTTTCAACATTTGTCGGCTTTTAGAAGGTTTCCAATATCGCTCCTTTTGTGTGTTACGCCACTACAGAACCGACGTAGCGTGGGAAATTTTTCTTTTATTTTTTACGGCGGTACATGAGGAACATGTAAAGATGTCCGGCGCTAGTCACAGAGCTCGCGCTCACTTTTATTTTCTTTCCCAGGATACAAACAGATACAACTTCCTCGTTGCAGTAACCTGGCAGTATTTTGCACTAAACATACTCATTCTGCCCCCTGCTGGCGAGCAACCTACATGGCACTACATGTGCTCCAGAGAGAGAACCGCCTTCTGACAAGTTTTTCCCCCAAAGCTACAGAGAGCCACTGCAGAGAGGTTGAAGAGCCGCATGCGGCTCCAGAGCCGCGGGTTGCCGACCCCTGACCTAAGGGCCACTTTTTCTATAACAAAGATCTAACAGGACAAGCACAGATGTGAAGGGGTCAGACTGTGGCAAATTTCAACCTTTGATGCTATACGTCACAGCACCTTGTTAAATAGAATCCATTATCTGCTGGGGGTTTCAGAAACGGTTCTAAAATGGTTCTTATCTCTGGTGGGAGTTTTGTGGTTTGCATGAATCAGTTCATGTCGGAGCCTGCTGGTCTCTCTTGTGGGGTCCCTCAGGGTTCTGTTTTAGGCCCTATTCTGAGGGTGAGGGTTTTAACAGATTTCTACGTGTCTTTTACACAATATTATTGTGAAGCACATTGTGTTCTTGTCTTTGTATCTAAACTTTCTTATTTATTCAGGCCTAATCCACATTTAATCATAAATATGCATTCAAATGTAATAAAATGTAATTAAGGCCGCCTCATGCTGTGATGTGCTGAATTATTTCATGTATCACAGATTCCCCTGCAGAGCGGAGCCTCTTTTCTCCGGCAGGCCAGCAGCCTGATCGAGGCAGACAGCGTGTCCACACACATGGGCCGGCGTGTATGAACATGCCTGTGAAGAGGTGGAATATGTATGTGTGCACATTTATTGGATTATGTTTCTGTTTCTCATGCTCAGAGTAAGTGCATTTATGTGCTTGTATCCGCTGTTTCTGGCTGTACAAATGTATTTGTGCCTGTATGTGTGTGCTTGCGCTCGCCAGCCACTTTCATTCACAGTCATTTATGGAGTGGGGGGGGGCTCTCGCCAATGCCGGCACCCCAACAGAGGACGCCTAAATCAGGCTGACGTGCTCCTGGCACACCTTGTACAAGCACCGAATTGCCCCTGACAGAATCAAATGCATCCCATTGGGATACATGAGAGTCCAGTTTTCCCGACTTCTTATGCTGAGGAAAGAAAGAAAGATTATATTGGAGAGCGAAGGAACTCCTCTCGAAATGGGGTTGGTTCAAAGTGGGAAATCTTATTCCGCTGCTGTCAGAAATGAGGGCAGGAAAAGATATGTGGTTCAGAACCAGGAAAAGGACTGTTTTTTTGGAGGACGTTGACAAAAAAAAGTGGCAGAATTCTGGAAAGATGGCAGCAGCCAAGCCAGGCAGCTTTGTGTTTCTACAACAATACCGGATCAGTGCCTTCATCCCGTTATGGCATTACCAAACTAAAGCATCTCACTAGGCTAAATACCAAGCATCTTACGCCCCCCTGCTGTACTCTGTCTCTGCCTGTTTGCCTCCTATTACCTTCTCATGTTGTGCAGCCAGGCTAATTGCACGTGGGTGTCTTTTTTTTTTTGTCTGTGTGGCGCTCCATGTTGGGTTTTGTGTTTGCTGTACTTTAAAAAGCTGCTGGTTTCCTGAGGCTGTAGCTCCATGAAGAAAACAACAATACTAAAAAAATTATTCCTTACTTCAAACATGCAGAAGGTGCAGAGAATACCCGGAGTGGTACCGAACAAGGAATGAAGCAGGTTTTTTCAGCTCATTTTGGACATCCAGAACCATCCTAACCCTAACCCTAACCCCTAACTCTAACCCTAACCCTCCATTTCATAGAATCTGTACCAATAAAATGGTGTTTTTAAATGATCTTCCTTCTCCTGCGTCCAACATGCTCGGTGTTCCAAATGCAAATCTAAAACATTTTAGTCAACAAGTCCCCCATAAGTAGTAAAGAATTAAGTGCTGGTCAAAGCGGCGAAGTGAAAGAAATGCACATGAGCTGACATATGACACATTCCCCATTAGCCTACACTCTGACACAAATCCCTGAACCTCGTTTAATTTGTTGATTATGTGTGTGTAAGGAGATAAATGTCATTATGCCAATATGAAGGTCAGAGGTTTGATTCCAGGACAGATGAAGCAAAAAAAAAAAAAAAAATCAAATCAGTCATCAGTTACAAACCGCCCGTCTTAAATAAATGCTGCATGAAAAGGATATGTTTGTCGCACGCTCTGGTGCTCAGTGACTAGAATAAAAAAATGCATTTTGTTAATAGTTTATTTCTTTTCCATTTGTCAGTAAAGGAGTTCATGCATTCATCTCAAGCAGTTTGTCATCTGAAGCTCAAACTCCCCTTTGACCTTTCTCCTTCCAGGGTGTAATTTATTGTATATTTTGCATAAAAGTCTAACTAAACTCAGCTGGACCTAACATTACCCTCAGTGTGATCATGGTATGTAGTGTCTGTGTGTCCAGTCACCAGAGCTGTTAAGAGTGTGACTGTAAATGATCATATTGTGGAGCATTTTCGAGACCTTAAACAAAATAAGACATGCTCCATAAAAGGAATGGCGCGTTAGCAGTTTTTGACTCAGAGGCCTCCCCCTATAGGAACGCCGGGGTCAGGAGGTTCGTTCACTTTGATGACACTTGTTTGGTCTCCTGCTCGGTCCCTCTGTCGTTTTCTTTTCTGTCAATCTTTTTCATTTGGCTCTTGGTCCCTTCCTGCCATGATGTCCACTCTAGCTCTATGAACTAGTTTCATCATTGTTGATCTGTGACATAGTGTGGCTCACAGTGTGGGGCTTCCTGAAATTAAAGTAAATACCCCTTCGGATCAAGCTAACACGAAAAAACAATCTTTGTGCACCAAAAGTGGAGGTGAGAGTCTATAATGATGAATTATGTTTATGTTTCATCTAAAGTTACGGTGCATTTGTTAACTGTAAATGTATCTGTGAATGTATTGTGCCTAATTATCCTATAAATACTACATCTGTCTGCGGTTAAACAGGAACTAATCTTAGCATGCCTCGCTCTGTGCAACACTGATGCTTTTTCTTGGTTTGATTGGAAAAAACATTTATATTGACAAGCAGTCTGAGATAGAACAAATCACTTTTGCTTTTTGGTTAAACTGCTTTTCAAAACTGCGTTTGCGATAGGGAGGTTTGGATGAATGCAATGACAAGTGCCATGACAACTGCCTCGATATTTGTTTACGCGGACAGAATGCATTACGTAGACGCATATCTGAACCCTAACCGTCACAAATGGAGCCAGCTCTTTCCTTTAAGGAGATGGAGATCTAATTGATGAAAAAAAAATCACAAGCATGACAAATGACGTGCATGGCCCGAACAATCTTTTCAAAGGCCTTTGGTAAGGGCCATGAATTTAAATTTTTGTATAATCCATATAAAATATGGTTTGAAAACTGAAGATTTGAAAGTTGCCTGGTTGTAGTTTGGGACCAGCCACATGTCATTTGTGATATTAAAACACAGTCATCACAACAGATATACTATGTTATTCTAATGTCAGTGACACATCAGGGATGTCCCAGTTCATGGGCTACATCCTCTGGAGGCTACATCTGAGTTTTGACTGCGTTGCGGTCGCAGTTGCTCCTTGTAAGGAAGTAGCCTGCAAACGGGCAAAGGTGGCATCAGTTGGATCCTTTAGAACCAAGATTCTGCAGCTGGCGGCATCTTCCAGTTTTTTCTTTACTAGTTTGGGATGCCGGCTGGCGTGGTGACCGGTGACCTTGTCCTCTGACCATCTCACCTCAGTGCTGCTACCTGGATCAGTTTATATAGCTATATATATCATTTATGTGCTCTCGTCTCTCTGTCCCATCTCCACTCTTTTTCTTTCTTTACCCGGCTGGCCTTCGGCAGGTAAAGTGCCTAGAGACAATTGGCATTGTAACAGATGCAATTACAAATAAAATTGAATTGAATAGTTCCTCTCAAACCCATTGAGACACCTGCACTGAGTCATCACTGGCAGGGTGCCCACTACGAGGAAGAGTAGCCTCATCACTAAGCTGTCTCCATTTACAGTTTGTCTAACTGTGAAGTGATGGATGTCAAAACATACTGAGATGGCTTTGTACCCGTTCACGTACCATTTCTTGCCACTTTACAGAATTAAAAAAAAAAAAAAAACACGAGTGGCATCATCTCACAGAAAGAGAAGAAACTGCTGCTGTCAGTGTTGCTCGGTGACAGGACTGGCAACATGAACAGAAAGTCTACCCTTATTACCAACGGTTGGCTTGGCCTTTAAAGCCTTCAAAGAACTGATCCTCATAGACCAAACCATATGAAGGATGCTGTCCCTTGTCTTGGAAAATCTGAATACAGAATGCTAAGTATAACAAAGAACTCACAGATGAAAAGAGTGTCCTGGAAGAATTTGAATACGAAATGCTTCTGTCTAGGTGTTAGAACTCCCTTTTCAAAGAACTTCTCCAGACGAAAGGAGCTAACACCTTTATTAGTGTATTGTGACAATTTTCCCAGAGAGGAAGCTAACCATATGTGAGTTGGGGAAACTTTCGTCGCACCTATCAAAACACATATCAAATGAACTCCTTCCTTTTGGTCTTGGAAACTGTCTTCACACTTACCGAAATGTTTATTGAACCAGTTCCTGCCTTTTGATCAATAAGATTTCTTTGCTGTAAGAAGATGTAAATTGCCAACCAGTTCCTGTGTTTTGATCAATAAGATTTCTTTGTTGAAGAGATGTAAATTGCCTTTTGGTCAGTCAGGCTACTATATAAGAGATGTAAATGTGTATTACGATGGGCACAACCATGGGCACAGCCTGCAGGCTGCATGACTGTTGCCCGCTGCTGCGCTCAGCTAAAATAAACCTGGTTAAAGTTTGAGCTCTCTGCTGTTGCATTTTGTTAAGGATCTATAATTTTAATTTGTGCAATTTATAAAATTGCCACAACACCCTGAACTGGCACCCAGGTAATGTCATCAACATCTCTGGACTCGGAGGCATCTGGGCTGGACCGTCACACGGTGCAAATATGGAATATATTTTTTTTTTTTGTTTTGGAAAAACAAAACTATAATAATGGGTGATAATGGGTAATAACAGTCACAATAGGGGGGGGGGACATTGTGCACCTTATGACACAATGATAATTTAGCATGTGGACCAGATGGGTCTGGAGTCCTGCGGTGAACTGGTCTGGTTCCTGTTCAGTCTGAACGATACAAGCTGGTGAAAATACTGGAACATTTGATACCTATGACCCGTTCATTTTCCTCTAGGAAAGACCAAGTCAGAGTTATAAATAGATCTTCTTTTTCAGACGAATGACAATGTTTACAATTAATATACATAAATGAAACAAAACCTAAGTATTTCCGAACCACATTTCATTACCTAGAAAGACTGAACAAGATCCCTTGAAACGGTATCCCCTTCGCTTCCAAAGTGATAAACCAGACACCTCCTCTTGAACTGCCAAACAAAGACAGATTTTCCCTTTCTGTTACAGACACAGTAAACTAAACTCAAGGATTTTCACCTTCGGCCACTTCGGTCCAAACTCTAATCCCCTTAGACAAGAAAGTCAAACTTAATTCTTCTTTGCACCAAAAAGAAAATTGTGAGTCCTTAACCCAGCCCTGAGATGATTATCTAAAGGTCAGCCCTCCCTCTTCTCATTCCTCCTTCCATCACCACGACTTTTTCCAGCAGTTAGTCCGGCAGCATAAAGAGCGCGAGCGGGCCTGAACACTGACTGAGTGCCTATCACGGCTGCCCACATCAGCCGGCGGCCTCTCAGAAGCAAAGGTTCTCGCCCAAGAAATGAAGTATGGATTTCTAATTTAGGAGGACGGTTGGAGATGTGGGTCAAAGTTGCATTCATTTCAGGGCTCCCGAGCCCCATCATGCTTTCGATCAGCCTTTAGTTGAGAAATACATGTCGGCCTGTGGGTATAATGGATGATGGTTGGATGAGAGGCTTACGTTATGGATTAAATTTACCCTGTGAATGAGTGGCTGTGAAGATAATCACTGTTTGATCACCGTCATTTCTTTTGTTCCCAAATGTACCCTCTTTAAATGGTGGCTACGTAAATTGTAAACTTGTCTGTTAAGAAAGACAGATGGAAAAAAACGAGAAGGCACGTTATAAAAAAAAGCAATTCTCAGTAAGGAGTAGAAGTCAATGAGTATGCAGTGGAATAACAGAAACAGTGCAGCCTGGATTTAAAACCATACCACATCCCAGCCCTGCCTCGGCACGTTGCAGCCGCACGTGCAGAAGTCATCCTCGATGTCAACCATTTCTCACCGCGGCACAGCCAGGCCAGACGTGCGATTTATCCGAGAGGCGTTATCACACCTGTCTCCTTCAGGAGCAGAGGTCGACCCCAAGGACCTTCCTGTTTCTGGTGCTAAATTTAGTTCACCGACATGAGAGAGAGAGATGTCAACCCTCTGACCACACGGCGAAGCACACGGCGTCGAGGCGAGCAATATGTTGATGAAGATTAGGCTGTGTTCAATTTAATCTGAAATCAGCAATTTAATGGGTTTTACAGGAGTCAGTCCCAGTTGTACCAGGTGTGTTCTGCTGTTGTCAAACCCAGGTCAGGGTCGGAGACCGACTGGAGTGAAACAGTGTATTACAGTGGCAAGATATGTATATATACAGTCATGGAAAAAATTATTAGACCACCCTTGTTTTCTTCAGTTTCTTGTCCATTTTAATGCCTGGTACAACTAAAGGTACATTTGTTTGGACAAACATAACGATAACCACAAAGATTGCTCATAAGAGTTTTATTTAAGAGCTGATATCTTACCATTTTCCATGGTTTTCTTGATTATAACCTAAATCACTTAAGTTTTTACATCAATAGCTATGGCATTGTACTGCCAAAAACACTGCTTTTATGCATTCAGTGTTTTCTTTTCTGTCTGTTTTAGTCACATGATGACGTTTAGTGGTACCAGGTATTAAAATGAACAAGAAGTGAAGAAAAAATGGTGGTCTAATAATTTTTTCCATGACTGTATATATGTGTATATATATATATATATATATATATATATATATATATATATATATATATATATATATATATATATATAATAAAAAAAACACCAAAGTCCAGGCTCTATTAAAAAAAAAATGGGACTCAAGGTTAAATGCAAATACAATCTAAATGCAATGTTTTGCAAATCTCATAAATCCATATTGGATTGGACTGGAATACCTTTAATGTCCCCTAGGGGTAATGTGATTCACAGAAAATAGCCGACACAACACACACTCAAGCATGTAAGTTATGAGTTAGAAAACAAAAATGGACATAAATACACATGTGAAAAAAAGAAAATTTAAATAATGTAAGATTGAAAAAGTATGTTCCAACAGCCAGAATAGACAGTGTACATGCAAAGAATAACAGATGAATCGAAGCTTGTTGAGGAACCCAACAGCCGCAGGTACAAAATAATCTCTAGTATCTGGTAGACCTGGATGAAGAGAAGTCCTGATGGCAGCAGGAAAAACTGCTGCTGCTGCTGTACTGCTGAGACGCAGCGCCGTCCTGTTGACAACAGAATGGAGACAACATCCTAACCCCAACTAACCATAACCCTCATCCTAACTAACCCTAATCCTAACCGTTACTAATTCTAACCCCAACTAACGATAACCCTAACCCTAATATTAACCCTTACTCACTCTAACCCCAACTAACCCTAAACCTATATAACCCTAAACCCAGCTAATCCTAACCCTTACTATCCCTAACCCCAACTAACCATAACCCTAACCCTTAACCCTAACCCTTATTATCCCTAACCCCAACTAAGCCTAACCAACCTTAACTAACCCTAACCCCAAACAACCCTAACCCCAACTAAACCTAACCCCCTAACCCTAATCCTAACCCTTACTATCCCGAACCCCAACTAACCCTAACCAACACTAACCCTAACCAACCCTAACCCCAACTAACCCTAACCAACCCCAACCCTAACTAACCCTAACCCCAACTAACCCTAACTAACCCTAACTAACCCCAACTAATCCTAACCCTTACTATCCCTAACCCCAACTAACCATAACCCTAACCCTTAACCTTAACCCTTACTATCCCTAACCCCAACTAACCATAACCCTAACCCTTAACCTTAACCCTTACTATCCCTAACCCCAACTAACCATAACCCTAACCCTTAACCCTAACCCTTATTATCCCTAACCCCAACTAAGCCTAACCAACCTTAACTAACCCTAACCCCAAACAACCCTAACCCCAACTAAACCTAACCCCCTAACCCTAATCCTAACCCTTACTATCCCGAACCCCAACTAACCCTAACCAACACTAACCCTAACCAACCCTAACCCCAACTAACCCTAACTAACCCTAACCAACCCCAACCCTACTAACCCTAACCCCAACTAACCCTAACTAACCCCAACTAATCCTAACCCTTACTATCCCTAACCCCAACTAACCATAACCCTAACCCTTACTATCTCTAACCCCAACTAAGCCTAACAAACCTTAACTAACCCTAACCCCAACAAACCCTAACCCTAACTAACACTAACCAACACTAACCCTAACCAACCCTAACCCTAACCAACCCTAACCCTAACTAACCCCAACTAATCCTAACCCAACCAAATGTTGAGAGTCAGATATTTTGCCAGTTCCTTTTGAATTTGATGGCAGCAACGAGCTGGAGAAAAGGTAAGCGCTACTAAAAATAAAATATCTGGAGGAATCTCAATTTTTAACATGTCAGTGACATGAATGACTTAAAGATGGAGAAACGTTCAGCAATCTGGGGAAACTGTGAGAGGAAAGTTCAGAATAACATTCCTCAGCATGAATTCTGAAAGCTCTGAATATCTCATCAGCTGCTGTTCCATCAAATGAATCAAGGTGTGGAGAGAAAACTCCGGGGACTGGGATCTTTGGGATCTCAGGAAGTGCTACATTGAAAACAGGCAGGATTCTGTCATGGAAACCAGCGCTCGTGCTCAGGACGCTTCTGGAAATAATTGTCATCCACGAGTGCAGGTTAAAGCTCTGTCACGCACAGAAGAAGCCACAGGTGACCACAATCCAGAGATGCTGCTGTCTTCTCTGGACCCAGGCTCATTTAAAATGGATAGAGGCTTGGCAGAAAATTCTCCTATGGTCAAATGAATCGAAAATTCAAATCCTTTTTGGAAATGATTGTTGCTGCATCCTTGGACTAAAGAGCAAAGGGACAATCTGACTTGTCAGAAAAGAAGATTATTCCTTCCCAGAACTTCAGTAATTGGTCTCCTCAGTCCCCAGACTTGTATGAAAAGAAGACAGGATGCTTCACAGTGGTAGACGTTGTCCTGTCCTTTTTATTCTTTTGTTGCCACCATCATACCTTCATTTATTAAGTTTTTTTATGTTCTGTTGTGAATAAAAGATGTTTTTCTAATACTGATTTTATTTATATTACCCCCCTTTTTTATTACCTCCGCCAAGGAGGTTATGTTTTTGCCTGCGTTTATCTGTCTGTCTGTCTGTGTACAACAGCGGTGTCAGACTCATTTTCACTGAGGGCCACATCAGCATCATGGTTGCCCTTGAAGGGCCAGATTGACAGCATGAATGTAACAATGTAAATCAAAATAAATTAAACTACACTTTATTATATTGTTAAATAACTGTTTCTGTATTGAATATGTATTAAATTTTCAAATATTTAACTCATTATTATATTAAACTCAGGGTTTGTGGTGGTAAACCTGCTCTCGCACAGGTAATGTTTACAGAGTCCGTTACCATGGCAACGGAAACGTCACTCAGAGTATCCTTTACCATGGTTTCAGAAGCGGAAGCAATTCTTTGTCTTTCTTGTAGGCTAAATTTAGCATACTTAGCTCCGTGTTTGCTGTCAAAATGCCGACGTAGATTATACTCTTTCACGACTGACACCGCCTCATAACACAAAAGACAGTTTTTCCACCTTGAGATACAAACTTGTATTTGTTTTCCCATCATTTATGAAACTGTGCATCAACCTTGTGCATCAATTTCTTTTTTCTTGGACATATTGGGGTTAGTTTGTAGAGGTTTTTCTGAAGTCCGTCAGTTCTCAAAAATCATCTTGATGTCCTGCTCATGGTGAGATATTGTTATCGTTGTGAGTGACGATGAAATGCATTGTGGGAGATGTAGTTTATTGTCAATATGCACTTTAAAGTGGTGTAAGCTAATTTTAAGTCTTAAAATATTGGTTTAAAATGTAAGCCAATAATGCACAAACTCTCCAGGGCCACATAAAATGACATGGCGGGCCACATTTGGCCTGTGGGCCTTGTGTTTGACACATGTGGTGTACAAGATAACTCAAAAAGTTATGGATGGATTTCGATTAAATTTTCAGGAGTTGTCAGAAATGTGAAAAGGAAGAACTGATTTCATTTTGGGTGTGATCCGGAAGAAATCCTGGATTCTGGATCACTTTCAAATTTTCAATAAAATTGCGGTCAATGGGGCCGAAAATTTTGTTTCTCTATGTTTATCTACGTTAATTATTGCCCAAAACTCATGAAATTTGACTCAGGGATTGACAATAGAAACCTCTATAAAATTTCAGAGGCTGATCCGGATCTGATCCAGAAGGCGGATTTTATCGCAATCTGTAAATTGCTATATGGGGGAATTGTGCTTGGCGGAGGTCTGTGCGCTCTCCTAGTGCTTTTCTAGTTTTTTTTGGAACTGGGCTTGTAAAACAAAAAAGTTTTTCATTTTGCAAACAAAATCAATCGTGATAGAGAAATAAAAACAAAAATAAAGGGTTCTGTGATGCTAAATGAGCTTTTTGTTAAGCTTGTACATTGCCTTAGGTGTAATATTTCCAGTAATGCGCATTTTATGGTATGCTTTCCATGCCACCCGCTGGAATCTTACCTCATAAAAGAGGCAAACAGAAAGGACATAAAGACAACTGAGGACTCCTTCCCCATCTGAGTGTCACACACACACACACACACACACACACACACACACACACACACACCTCCAAACCCACAAAGAGAGACATTATCTCCAGGCGATGGATCATGTAAATGGCATTTTGTCTACATTATGAGAATGTGGAAGATGTTTTTCTGCATGACTGAGGCGCTTATCAAGTGGGACCGTCTGTACCACCAACTCAATATTTTTCATCTTCGGAGATGAGGAAGGGAGGCTGGAGAGGGCGAACAGCCGCGCGTGTTCATGTGTGCAGACTGGGAAATGGAATAACTCCTAACTTTATTTGGCTCTCGCCACAAAAGGGTATGTGAAATCCATCAAATACCGACTCGCAGAGGAAGCGGAATGAAAATATCTGTTATTAATTTGGCCGAGCTGTTTAACGGATAATGCAACTAGAGTGATGGACAAACATTCCCAGAAGATTCCCGGCTTCCCTGCTGCCAGCATCCTCGGTAGATGCTGACCGTTCTCTTTGCATGCTGATGGCAGCTTGCCTGTCTCCCAAACCAGCCACAGATCTCTGCATCACTAAACCATTTACCAGATTCTGCCAAATTCCTTCTTTGAGTGAGTTTTAGCCTCACAGGTCCATCAGCAACACTCCCGAAAGCATTCGCTGTCCATTTAAAACATACTTGTTTAATTTTAATGACCTCACGGCCCACCTGCAGTACCACAACGGCCCACCAGGGGGCCACGGATCACCACACTTTGGGAATCACTGGTCTATACTATCATAAATAATTAATCTGTTTTCTAATGCAGCAGGTAAACGCATGATGAACTGATAAGTGGTGTCATAAACTAGCAGATTGCTTTCCTGAACCAAGGGTTGCAAAATTCCTCTGAATTCTTTTAGATATTAGAATTCCATGGGAATAAACAGGGATGTCTGCAAATAAATAGGAATTTTGCAAAATTGTAAGTTAGCTAATAACATGGAATTTAAATGTTGTTGACAACAATCTTTAAGCATAGTCTTGGTTATAAAAATTAGATGAATTGATTTAAATTTCTGCCCTGTGGAGAAATGTGCACAAATCTAAATACCCTCAAATGAGACAACAGAGATGCAGTAAGAACTCTATCCAGTCAAGTCTGGCAAACACATTTGATCTGTGGCCGTACAGTTTAACTTACAAATATAAAAAGTGTTTAAACAGTCGCTAGCTCAAAGGGCTGGATGATATGATCTCAAATCATTAACACAATTTACTGACCGCACCACCTCCATCATGATTAATGAGAATTTTTATTTTTATTTTTTCAGGATTTCATTTATTGCCCTCAAAGATGACTGACAGGCTTAGTGGTTGTGCTGGCGCCTACCACTGGACGTGGATGATCACTGCAACTGACTTTATGTGTGCCTGCTTTATGTCATCAAAGCACCTTGAGTGGTTTTCAGACTGGAAAGGTGTGATAAAGGTACGTTGTTGTTATTAAATCATATTAGAGTGGTACTTCTACTTATGAAATTAACTGGTTCTGGAATTAGTTAAGTAGAGACGCATTTCCATGTAAATGCCCTAATCCGTTCCAAGCCCCCCAAAATTGGGACATCATTTTTTTATAAAATCATAAAAATGCATCAAAACATGTAACAAATACATGTTACAATTAGATTACTGCACAATAAACATATGAGAGTTGTACAGAATAAAAAACAAAGAATAAAGTAAAGAATAAAAATATGTTCATTATCTTTTAACTGCTATCGTCGTCTCCTTTTCTCTCTCAGCAGTGGTTTTTGCCTGATGTTTTGTAAAGAACCGATCCAAGGACGTTTGCTTTTGTAGGCTTTTAACAATCTTTCAAAAATGTGCAAGGCAAACATCATCATAGTGGACTAGTGTACACTTTTTCTGGGTGATTCTTTTCAATGAATTCCGAAAACTTCATGGAATTTTCCTAAAATCTCAATGGGATGCCAGGAAGATGCTAGCTGATAGCCAATGGCAGAGCAGCTACAAGTAATGTTTACGTTCGGTAAACTCCTGGGAGCTGCGAGTAGCAGCTCGTACTGTATTTTTGCCTTTCGTATCCTGAAATTTCTTTCGTAACAAGAGGCAATATTTTTCCGTTGACGGTGTTTCGTAATCTGAAAATTCCGTATGTTGAGATGTTCGTAAGTAGAGGTACCACTGTATTCCCAAATTATCAAGTGCCTACTGATTCCAGCAACTTTGGTTCTCCCTTTAAAAGCCTTCAGTTCTTCACTAGACTAGCCTGCAGTACATATTTTGCAGCCCACAGTCTTGTTACATCCAGTCTGATCCTCTGAGCTGGCGCGTAGCCCTCCAACATCTGCAACATCTGGGGTGGCGCATTTCAGCTTCACTCTGCATAAAAATGAGTTCAGTTCTTTTTCATCAGTGAAACACAGTTCTCAGGACTTTTTTTTTTTATCACATTTTTAGAATCTATGTCAAGTCAAAGGTTATTTCCAGCAGAGTTGTGAGCTTGTTTTCACTCATGCATGCATACCCAGTGATCATGTCTAGACATGTCACATCCAGATTGTTTTTTCTGTTTTGCTTTGCCCTCTTTTTTTTTTTTTTTTTTTTAGGAAACAGTGTTTTGGAATAAACACAGACCAGCCTAGGACGATACTGTTTTCAGTGAGGGGCTGTTAAGTTGATCTTCTCATGCTGTGAGAAACCAAAGCAAAGGTTCCAGACAAATAAAGTGATGAGTAGATGCCGGCGCCAACACAGTGTTATTTAAGTCTAAAAAGTCATTTATCAGGAACAAGGCCAACAAGGGGCCACAATGCACAAATGACAATGTTCAAGACCTACAAAGTTTTTATTAGTTTGTCAGGTCGTTGCTTGCTGAAGGTGCATTGAGATTCTCTCTTCAAGTACAGGTTTGTTTA
This sequence comes from Hirundichthys speculiger, assembly GCA_018398805.1. NCBI lineage: Eukaryota > Metazoa > Chordata > Actinopteri > Beloniformes > Exocoetidae > Hirundichthys > Hirundichthys speculiger. The sequence continues at coordinate 725,368 of JAGFBZ010000763.1, forward strand.
CATGAATCATTTCTAATAAAAAAATAAAAATAAAAAAACCTTGAAGCAAAACCCCAGTTCTAATCTTTTCTATAAAACAAAATTGTTGAGTGCCTTTCCTGTATTTTTCAGCCAGATGTCTTTTCCTTCTCTGCTAAAAAGATCATACCAGACCTCTAATAACTTCTAAAGACTAACGTGGAACTGCATAAGAAAGTAATATTATTAAAAAAAAATGTACATAAATTCATTACGGCCTGATGTAACATGTTTTCTTTTACTTATTACATGTTTCCAACCAAAGTTAACAAGAAGTTTGTTTTTTTTTGTCTTCTTCCTCTTTAAAGATGTACTTTGCCTTAGAAGTGGAAGACACTATTTACAGATAGATAGATAGATAGATAGATAGATACTGTGCCCTGCGGAAAGTATCCGGCCCCCTTGAATTTTTCAACCTTTTGCCACATTTCACGCTTCAAACATAAAGATATAAAATTGTAATTTTTTTGTCAAGAATCAACAACAAGTGGGACACAATCGTGAAGTGGAACCAAATTTATTGGATATTTTAAACTTTTTTAACAAATAAAAAACTGAAAAGTGGGGTGTCCAGTATTATTTGGCCCCTTGCGTTAATACTCTGTAGCGCCACCTTCTGCTGCAGTTCCAGCTCCAGTCTCTTGGGGTTTGTCTCTATCAGTTTAACACATCCAGAGACTAAATTCTGGTCCATTCTTCCTGTAAAACAGCTGGAGCTCAGTGAGGTTGGATGGAGAGCGTTTGTGAACAGCAGTCTTCAGCTCTTTCCACAGATTCTGGATTGGATTCAGGTCTGGACTTTGACTTGGCCGTTCTAACACCTGGATACGTTTATTTGTGAACCGGTCCATTGTAGATTTGTCTTTATGTTTTGGATCATTGTCCTGTTGGAAGATAAATCTCCGTCCCAGTCTCAGGTCTTCTGCAGACTCCAACAGGTTTTCTCCCAGAATGCTCCTGTATTTGGCTCCATCCATCTTCCATCAGTTTTAACCATCTTCCCTGTCCCTGCTGAAGAAAAGCAGGCCCAGATCATGATGCTGCCACCACCATGTTTGACAGTGGGAATGGTGTGTTCAGGGTGATGAGCTGTGTTGCTTTTACTCCAAACATATCGTTTTGCATTGTGGCCAAAAAGTTTGATTTTGGTTTCATCTGACCAGAGCTCCTTCTTCCACATGTTTGGTGTGAGTCTCCAGGTGGCTTGTGGCAAACTTTAAACCAGACTTTTTATGGATATCTTTGAGAAATGTCTTTCTTCTTGCCACTCTTCCATAAAGGCCAGATTTGTTCAGTGTATGACTGATTGTTGTCCTCTGGACAGACTCTCCCACCTCAGCTGTAGATCAGTTCATCCAGAGTGATCATGGGCCTCTTGGCTGCATCTCTGATCAGTCTTCTCCTTGTTTCCAGATGAAAGTTTAGAGGGACGGCCGGGTCTTGGTAGATCTGCAGTGGTCTGATACTCCTTCCATTTCACTATGATTGCTTGCATAGTGCGAATTACGGGGGGGTTTGACCCCCCCCAATTACAACCTCGACCCCCGTAAAGAAGGTACAAATTGTCATTTTTGTCATCTTCGACCCCCCTAAAGATGACAAAAATGACAATTTTTGTCATCTCTAGAAAATGTTAACCCCCCCCCCAATTGTCATTGTATAATTTGCACTCTGATTGCTTGCTCAGAGCTCCTTGAGATGTTTAAAGCTTGGGAAATCTTTTTGTATCCACATCCAGCTTTAAACTTCTCCACAACAGTATCTAGGGACCTGCCTGGTGTGTTCCTTGGTCTTCATGATGCTCTCTGAGCTTTAACCAGAACCCTGAGACCATCACAGAGCAGGTGCATTTATACGGAGACTTGATTACACACAGGTGGATTCTATTGATCATCATCAGTCATTCAGGACGACATTGGATCATTCAGAGATCCTCACTGAACTACTGGAGTCAATTTGCTGCACTGAAAGTAAAGGGGACCAATAATATTACACGCCTGTTGTTTGTAAATTTAGGGTACATCTTATTTACAAGTATATGCTCTAATGGTGCACTGGTGAGGAAGTCAATCGGCTGTTAAACAATGCGCTGGACTACGACAGAGGTGCAAAGCGGATTTATTCTCCAAGTTGTATAGAATTCAGAGGCCATTAACTCACATCACAGAACGAAGGATGATCAGAATGACAATTTGCCAGTAGGAAGCAGTTTGTCTTAAGCATCAGATGGAAACATGGAGTCCTTGAGATAAGTTGTCTAGACACCTACGTGTCAAAACTTAGCGACTTGATGGAACCAGAATGATAAACAAAGCTATGGCCCTCAACAGACCAGAATCTAGGGGAAAGGTCATGGACTTATGAATCAGCATTTATATAATAAGGCCCCAAAATGCAGTTTTAATATTACAACACCCCACTTTTCAGTTTTTTATTTGGTTAAAAAAGTTTAAAATATCCAATAAATTTCATTCCACTTCACGATTGTGTCCCACTTATTGATTCTTGACAAAAAATTAAAATTTTATATCTTTATGTTTGAAGCCTGAAATGTGGCAAAAGGTTGAAAAGTTCAAGGGGGCTAAATACTTTTGCAAGGCACTGTGGATAGATAGATAAAATATATTATATTGTGATAATGGAAGCAGAGGCTGGAGAGTTTGGAGAGGACTTGCCCATCACAGAGCATTGCTGACGGGGTGAAACAGCTCCATGGCGGCAGGGCTCCGGAGCTGGATGTTGATGGGCTCTCTTGGCGTGGAGGCCGGAGATGCTCCCTCTGGACTAGGCAGGACCCAGGCGATGGTTCTCCTTTTCAGAAATGACTGACCAGATGTTGCATTGTAACTTCAGGTGGATCACATTGTCTGACGTGGTTTTGCAGAGACACAGATCCGACTGATTTCCTCTGATAGTGTTTTTTTTAAAACCCAGCACCAAACCTGCAATGGACTTGAAATCTTTTTTTTTCCTGAATATGAAGATCAGATTAAGGTTTAAAACCTCTGCAAGGCAATTATTTTAGAAATTCTAAAAGTGGACAGTGATGAGTGGTTGAGCTATAATTGGTGGTCGGAAGTTAGATTTTTTTAAAGACATATTGTGGAAAGTCGAGGAGGTCTGTGAGACAAGGTCAGCCGAGAGTTTTGGTTTGAATGTTATGGGTCATAGTCACATTATTTCTCTCTGCAAATAGGTTCTGCTAAGGAGCTGTATCATAAAAAAATAGCTTTCACTTGATGCAGTAGAGTGTTTCAGAGTTTCATGTCTATATTTTAGTTTGACTTTGACCTATAACACTTAATTTTTATCCTCTCACCCCTCTGTCAACCTCTTCTCACCTCTTGTAGCCTACACTGCATGTCATCGCCTTAACCCCTCCCATCCGTTCCTAAAAGTCACACATGGTCTATTTCACCTTTCACTTGGTTGAGTGCCCCTGCAGGACCAATTCTCTAAAACCACCTCTTTTTTTTCCTTCATTTTTTTTAAAACACTGTTGATGGATCTCAGATCCTTGGCAGTAGGAGCTCCAAACGTTGCACCAACATTACGCTGATGAATCATCCTCCACATCTTTGGTGCGGATCACAAAGATGTTTTATATGTGGATTTAAACAACAGTCAGCGATGCATCTCTGTTTCTACGATAACCTGCCAGACCGGTGCCCAAGAGGTGACCATCTGTGAGGATTCATGAGCCATTATTCACGCCTCTGAGGTCGCACTGGATCTGCTGGTTCCAAAAATGTAGAGTTTTCTGTGATATAGGACGATGTTATAACTCAAGACATATAAACATACAGGCAAAATGACCGTTGCATTCTGAATGAGAACCATTTCTGGTGACTGCAGAAGGTCAAATTAGGTCTTATCTTTACGAGCACAGGCAGCAATCAAGCAAGCATGCATAGATGTAATTGTGAACGTTTTTATATTTATTTCCTCAGTCGGTTGCTATAACAGAGGATGATGCAGAAGATTTATAAACAGGGAAACTCCAAAGGGAAAGCTGAAGGAGAAGGTTTTGCCTGTTTATCTGAATTATCCATCCATCCATCTATTAACTTCTGCTTATCCATAATCAGGTCAGGGGGGCAGCAGCTTAAGCGGTAAGGCCCAGACCTCCCTCCCCCCGGCTCCTCTGGGAAAACCCAGAGGCGTTCCCAGACCAGCCGAGTGATATAATCTCTCCAGCGTGTCCTGGGTCTGCCCCGTGGTCTTCTACCAGTTGGACATGCCAAAAACACATCTCCAGGGAGGCATCCGGGGGGCATCCTAACCAGATGAACCACCTCAACTGGCTCCTCTAGATGTAGAGGAGCAGCAGCTCTACTCAGAGTCTCTCCTGATGACTGAACTTCTCACCCTATCTCTAAGGGAGAGTCCAGCCACCCTACGGAGAAAACTCACTTCAGCTGATTGTATCCGCGATCTCGTTCTTTCAGTCACTAACCCATCAGTTCATGACCATAGGTGAGGGTTGGATCAAAGATCGGTAAACAGAGAGCCTTGCCTTTTGGCTCAGCTCTCTCTTCACCACAGCAGACGCTGCACCAATCCTAGATACAAGATACTTAAACTCCTCCACTTGAGGCAGAACCTCACTCCCGACCCGGAGAAGACCTTCTACCCTTTCCTGACTGAGAACCATGGTCTCAGATTTGGAGGTGCTGATTCTCATCCCTGCCGTGTCACACTCTGCTGCAAACTGCTCCAGTGAGAGCTGCAGATCCCTTATCTGACATATTTTCAATATAATACTGACCTAAATCTACCATGGTGATGCAACATCAACATAATTACGATAGAAAGCAATATCATAAACACATTATTATTATCAAAGACAAGGGCCCCGATCGTACACTTCCTGCTAGCCGCTACCCGCTAACTGCTGAAATTGCGGGTTTAGGAACCTCCGCTAACCGCTAATGCAATCTTCTGCTTCTTAAAGCCTAAAGCTACCCACTATGTCCGAATCCCTTACTCACATTGTAGGTGTGGCAATGGGTGTGTCTTTTGCCCTTTCCGCAAACTCGGTATCTTGCGATCGCAAGTTGCGGATAGCGGGTGGTCTGACCCACTACCCACATGTCGGTGCGTACAAAAGCGTGTCCAAATGGCATCAATGCGCGTCCACCTGGTCACGGCTCTACCTCTCAAATTAACTCTTGTATAAAAAGCATGATTTGGCCTCAGTTGAACCCCTGAGAAATTGGCAGAGATCGTCTTAAACGGCTTGCTCACCAGTTAAACCATAGACGACAAGAGCATGTTTACTGGGAGGACACCGACCATCTGGGACTTTCAGGTAGCTGATAGGAATTGTCTGTGTAGAAATATTTTATTTTTTATAGAAAGGTGGAAGATTGCGTTCTCTGCGGGGGGAACGCCCCTCCCGCTGCCCGCTATCCCTAAATAGCGGCTTTAGGAGATCTGGTGGAAGATCGGACCCGAGAACTAGGAAATAAGAGGCATGTATGCCGTGCATGTGAAGATTGGTTAAGAAAACTCTAGGTGAGGCGGACCCAGGACATGATGGAGCTATTAAATCTCTCAACTGTCCTCCTGGGAGAGCTGGAGGAGGTGGCTGGGGAGACGGAGGTCTGGGCATCTCTGTTTAGGATGCCCACGACCTGAACCTGGTGGAAGTTAAAGATGGATAGGATGGACTTTCTTTGTATGTCACCTGTTCAATAAAAGACAATGTCACTTTACTGATAACTGCAGATGCAGGGGAAAACGCCAGTATAATCTGTTGGATTACATTAATTTATTATAATGCAGCACTTCATGGATGCCAGTGGAGGTTTTTTAGCTGTCAAAACATCAGTTTTACCATCAGTGCTTTTATATCGTAACTCTAGTTCTTTGGCAACGCGTTAAGCTGTTTTCTTTTTCCCATTAAGACTGAAGTCCAGATCAAGAGTGGCGTGGCTGTGACTTTTTTAATTTAATCTCACAGAAAGCAGTGGTTAATCCTGATTGGCTGAAACTGCATCAGACAAATCCTCAGTAAGTATCTATGCAAATAAGCAACAAAGCCAGTAAAACGCCACTTCGGAAAATCAAAAATGAGAGAAAGATAAGTAGAAGTGTTACAGGAACACAAAAAGACAGAAGTCTGGTAGCAGAATGGGGTCAGGGTTTATATCTGTAACAATTGTTTGTGAGGATACAATAGCATTGGAACAAAGTGGCATAAAGCTTAGTGGAGGAGATAACCTTTCTGTGAAATCTAGTTGAACTTGTCTCACAGACTTATGGGATAATCCATGCATATTCATGGGAGGTATATCCTATATGTATACGGTTAATATGTGACGATGATCAATCTACGCTGCTCTCAAATGCCTCATCTCTTAGTCTCCAGTTTCTCTTTTGCTCCCTTTATCTCATATTTTTCGTGAGACCAATACACATTTTCTAAAATGGATGTCAGCGAGAGGGTCGTCTGTTTGAACGCAGATTCATTATTTTGATTGATGCCGCAAGATTCCACCTCTCACCGCAGACATAAGAGGATTCAGCGGCATGTTTTATGGTTTATAAAAACCTCAAAGGAAACTTTAAGTCCTTTTATGGATCTCCCCGGTGCTTTCTCTTGTCTTTCAATGCAATCCTGACAAATGAACCAGAATAGTTTTCCCTGCAAATAAACTTAGTGGGAAGGCTTTCTGGGATGCTGTCGCTCTTTTTTTTTTTTATTGGCTGTGTTTTTCTCCGAGGCATGATTGATGTGATCAATATTGCAATGGGCATATATTTGGGTCTTTAAACTCCCAGATAGAGAAGTGTGACTGGAATAACAGCCCTACGTGAGCGGAGCTGGGGGAAGTTGGCGTTTTAGCGTGCAGATGTACGTTGTCACTGAAAACAGACGCAGGCCTGCAAAATAATAATAATAATAAAAAAAAAAGCAATTAAGGTAAGGTCTGAAATTTTCAACTGTGTTTTCTCACAGAGGTGGACTTTCATAAATCTGAACAGTTTTACCTGTGGTAATGTTTTATATGCAGGAAATTTAATAACAACATATCCTATTTGCTGTGTTAAGGCTCTCTGAGCAATACCAAAACAATTCAGAATTAATGAAATGGCTTACTGTGAGCATTATGCATATTGTTCAGGGGCAGAATAACAGAGTGCAAGTATTTTCTCACATAGGAACCAGAACAGAACAACCCCTTAGGGCTGGAGGTGAGGCCTAATGCTTCCCGAGTTACATATCATCAGCAACAGGATATTGCAGACAGTCCAAAAAAAAAAAGGAAGAGAGAGTACTCTACAATAAGAATGATTTCTCATGTAACATCTATATCTTTTTTTTTCCCCAGCTGTTCAATTTGCTTGTACAAATTCATGACAAGAGTGCATGGAGACTGATCATAACCACAGATGACAAGGAGTCCTTCAGCTGGTAGCGTCGCTGTTTATCTCTGGAGAACAATGACTTACCAAATTTCCACTTCGACGAGCTGACATACTACGATGGCAGGAGAAATATGTGAACTCCTTGGAATTAACTGGCTTTCTGCATTAATTTGCCATAAAATGCAATTTTCACCTCAGCGACAATAAATTAATACAATGTGCTTCGGCTGATAGCGTGCAAGCAATTATAATTCCTGGTGTCCTTATGGAACATATCCGTTGAACACTGAACAGCGCAGGAGGAAACAGTAATGGAACCCGTAGAGGATTAGTTTAGTGAGAGCTGACTGGGATGGCCGTGGATCAGCGGGTACAGTTGGCGGTCGTCTAACCAGAACGTCAGTAGACTGATACCTAGCTCCCAGCTGTTCTACCGCAGGACACTTAACTCCATATTGCTCCCCTGATGTGTTTGTTGCAATCAAACACCGAGCCAGGACGACTCCAAAGACTTGGGGCCCGATCGTACACTTCCTCTTACCTGTTAACACTAGCCGCTACCTGCAAATTGTGGGTATAAGAACCTCCGCTAACCGCTAATGCAAACTTCCGCTCCCTCAAGACACTACCCGTTATTCCGACTCCCTTACTCACTTTGTAGGTGTGGCGTTTGCTTTCTGCAAACTCGGTATCTTGCGATTGCGGGTTTAGGTGATCGCAAGATACCTGCAGCCCACATGTAACGCGTACAAGAGCGCGTCCAAATGGCATCAATGCGCATCCACCTGGTCACATGTGGACGTGCACAAACAGATCTACCTCTCGAATTAACTCAGTATAAAAAGCGTGATTTGGCCTCAGTTAAACCCCTGAGAAAACAGGCAGAGATCGTCTTAAACGGCTTGCTCGCCAGTTAAACCATAGATGACCAGATCGTGTTTACTGGGAGGACACCAACTATCTGAGACTTTCAGGTAGCTGATAGGAATTGTCTGTGTAAAAATAATTTATTTATACAGTGATCCTTTATTTTTCGCACTTAATGGGGACCGGCGCCCCCCCCCTGCGAAAATCAAAATTCGCGAACTGGAGCCGGAGCCCCCCGAGCCTAAAAAATGTGTTTAAAATATGTTTAAAAACCATAAAAAAGTAGCGAGGCACTGCAGTGAAACAAGACAAAGGCTCAACTGTGGTCTTTCTGTTACCTTCACAGCCTCTGGTCTCTGAACCGTAGCAAAGAAACCGCTGGTATTGTGCTATTTTTGGCTAGAAATTAGCAGCTAACAAGCTAACAACAACAAAACAAAAAGTCCAGTTTTCTCTGTATGGAATGAGCACTTTATTGTGGCACTGCAGGAACTTGTAACATCACACAGGTTGTATTGTTCTGGCTCCTGTCGGTTAACAGAGAATGTAAATCTATACACGCTGGGCTGCTGTTGATGCTCACTACACTTTTCATCTAACCCCGTTTTTCTTCTGCTGTCCCACGACACACACACTACATTACCCATAAGGCCACACCATTACCCATAAGGCCACCTTCTTAAAGGGGCCAGGCTGGCTCACAACATTTCTTCGCAGAGAGAGAACGCGTACAACATCCTGTGATGTTTTCATGATTTTTTCTTGATTTTTTTTTATATTATCTAATTCTGAAAAAATCTGCGAAAAACTAAAACCGTGGAACTTTAAGCGCAAATTGGTGAGGGATCACTGTAAATCAGTGCAGAGGAGGAGGAGGAGGAAGGAAGAGGAGGAAGCTCTAAAGCAGAGTCTCAGACGAGCTGTGAACGAGAGCTGCTCTGATCTGGGTGAAAAGAGACGCTCCATAGCGGTTTGCAGGTAGCGCAACCTGCTCTTAAAGGCAATGGTTACTGGCGCACTGATTGGTTTAACAGGTGGAATGCCCTAACCACTCCTATGGATAATATAGTGGGTAGCGCAAGTGGGATAGCGGGTTTAGCAAGGTGGAAGATTGCGTTCTTTGTGGGGGAATGCCGATCCCGCTACCCGCTATCCCTAAATAGCGGCTTTAGCAGATCTGGCAGAAGATCGGGCCCTTAATGTAAATCCTCTGTGAGGTCACCCACAAGTAACAGCTAAGGGCTCGAGACATCACGAGATCTGGCAAATATCGTTATTTTAAGAGTCACTGAACAGACACAATGTTCGTGGCAAAAAAAAAAAACAAACAAAAAGCAAAAAAAACCAAAAAAAAAAAAAACTGCTGCTTCACTAATGTTTGCCAAAGAGCACCTTGGCAACCTGCAAACGATACCAGGGAAAGTGTTTTTCGGACTGGTGACACAAAGGGTTAATTGTTTAGGAAGCATACTTTACCAACAACCCATCATCAGCCCAATGGTCAGGTTTGGTGGGGGGGGCTCGCTTCACTACCTCAGGCCCTGGACCAGTTGGCATCATGGGATGGAAAATTAATTCCCAAATTTTCTAAATTATTCATGTCCACGTCAGGGTGTCTCTCTGCCAATTGCAGCTTAATGAAGTTCGGAGATGCAGCAGGACGATGACCCTGATCACTGGAGTGAGTCAGACATTAACCCCGTGGAGATGCTGCAAACTGACCTCAAGGGAGCGGCTCACATCAGAAATCCTACAAATATGTCTGAGATGAAGCAGTTCTGGATCAGGGACGGCTGGAAATGTCATTCTGAACGTTGTGCAGGTCACATCCAGAGCTACCAAAAGCTTAAAGAAACTGCTGCCAAATGAAGTTTGATCAGCTATAAGCGCCATGGGTTCACTTACTTTTTCCTCCAACACTGGTAATCTTTAACTGAAGCGTTCAGCTAAGACACAATAAACTATAATTTCCTGTTATAAACACAAGTACAATGAGTTTGCTTGTTATTCACTTAGATCAGTGGTGCGCAAACTGTGGTACGCATACCACTGGTGGTACGCAAGCGCTCCCTGGTGGTTCGCAGGGGAACGTCATGACTTTCCACATTTTTTTCAATAATTTCACTAAAAAAAAAAAAAACAAAAAAAAAACAGAAACATACAATGCTTTAAGAATACAATGTTTCAAACGAAATGTGTAGTTTGAGATAATTAAAATTGTCTTTTAAATAACACATAGACACATTTATTAGATTTATTTATTTGACCAAATTATCTCAATAAGTAGTCCTATAAATTAAATAACATTATAGTTGCTGCACATGTACCGCAGGCAGGATTTAGTTACCAATTAGCCTAGACCAGTGGAGCGCTCTCTGGTGGTACGTGGGGGAACATCATGACTTTCCACCTTTTTTCCACATTTTCACTTAAAAAAAAAAATTGGAAACATACAATTCATTATATATACAATTTTTAAATGAAATGTGCAGGTTGAGACAATTAAAATTGGTCTCTTAAATAAATATTTGTTGCATATTCAGTTTGCAGTGCAGATGTAACAACTTTTGAGTGTGTTTATTTTGCTCTGTGTGAGAGTTTGAGTATGTGAGAATTGTTGGACAGAGTTGTAAATGTTTAATTCAGTAAAGTAACAATTCAGGCAACAATAAATAACCAAAATAAGGATTAAACATCTCACCTGTGTGTTTAAAGCTCATTAAGGACGCATATAAACTCTATATTTTAAAACTGGTCATCATGGTGGTACTCAGAGAGCTGAACAGTTTCTCAGGTGGTACGCAGTATTAAAAGTTTGAGAACCACTGACTTAGATAAAGATCAGATCATGTTTAATGTCAAATTAACACAGAAATCCAGTTAATTCCAGGGAGGTTACATCCTGTTATATTGGTCATCGTTCCTTAAAAGTGTGAATACTGCATTGAAATCTGCTTTTCATTGGTAGGATGAGCTCTAAATAAATGTGAAAACTGGCTGAATCAGATAACTGACTGCTGGGTGTATTATTATCTCCGTTGAGTAGCAGCATTTGTTTGTCCTCACTGACATGACAGCGTGATGTTGCACTAATGGGCCTGTACATGAGTGAGCTCCAGACACCTGCAGAGTTCCTGCGTTAAAAAATGAGTCATCACGAGTCAATTAGGATGTCAACGTGGTCATGTTGCCTGCGGTCAGGGACAGACTCAACACACATTTACAGGACAGGAACATACATACTGCAGGCCCGTCCACAAATATAATTTCCTCTGCGTGCTACACAAGAACGCCGTTGTTTTACATGCTCGGATTATTCACAGTGAGGAAAGAAACAACTCATTATTACTAAGAAAGTGTCGCCAGCGGTGAAGTCACATCTTCTGCACAAATTAAGTACACAGCTACCCTAACAACCGCCGAACATACCAACAGTAGCGAGGAATGATAAAAGATTCATGAAATGTTCATTTATTCCAAGAGCTTTCCGGCTTTGTTCTAGGAATCAGCGCCTTACAGAGAAGGTTTAAACAGACTCATTGTGTGATGTTTAGAAAAAAAAAGTGATTCACATTGGCTACGACTTTGGCAGCAATTTCGTTTGTCAAAATAGGCCACTGCAAAGGCCGACTTTGAGCAGCAGTAAGATGTCGTGAACTTTGTGAACACTGACTCGGTCGGGTGTGTTTTTGATGGACTCAGATCTCCCTTGTAGAGGTACTAAAGCAGAGGATATTTCACAAAAGCAACTTTTAAAAACACAGATTGTTTGTGTATAATTCAATTCAATTCAATTTTATTTGCATAGCGTCTGTTACAATGTCAATTGTCTCTAGGCGCTTTACAGAGACCCAGAGCATAACCCCCGAGCATCATTAACTAAAATTATAATATTAAATCCTAAACAAGGATAATAGCAGGTAAAAAACTCCCACATAGGGAGAAAAAACCTTTAAGCCAAACAGTGGCAAGGAAAAAACTCCACTTTCAGAGGAAGAAACCTTGAGCAGGACACTGCCTCTTCCACACTAGGATAGGTCCCTTACCCCTACCACCACTCACCTTAGAACAAAATTAACATTACATAGTATACAAGTAGTATACAAGTAGGACTTGGTCCAGAAGTCAACTGAATTAACAAAGTTCGCACCAGATGTTGCAGAACCGGCACATGCTGACGGGAATATTGGCCTGTAGCTAATATGTTCCCAGAGATGGAATGATAAGAGCATCAGGCTAATGCTAATATGCGGCAAACCCAGTGGGTCGCATAGAGAGGATGCGTGGCAACGGATACCTCAATACCCACCTGACCTTATTTGTTAGCTACGAGACATGCAATGGTGATAGAAATTAGTGGAGCACGATAACTATCGGGCCGATAACAGGAAATTATGACATCATCCGGATAACTCCGATATCACGACAAATAGCCCTGATAACATTTTTTTTTATTTTCAACACGGCAGTGCTTCGCTCCCTCTGAGCCTTGAATGACCGGCAGTGAATGTTATGTTCAAGTGACGTCGGCATAATCAGAAAAACGATTACTCAATAAGGAAAATCAAGAATACCCCCTCATGCCAGAAAACAACTTGTTTACTTGGTCATAATTTTGGTAGTTGCTGACTTTAATTGATATTCGCAGTATTTTTTCCCACATGCTACTTGTTAAAAAAGAGAAAAAAATAGAAAAGGCTGAAAGAACGACTAGCAAACAAGGGAACGTGGGAATTTACGTTACATCTTGAATGCAGCCTGCAGCACAGCGTACTGATCACAACAAACATGGCGGCGATGGTATGGAACTTCGTTAAAGTTTCAGAAGAAAATAGTTTGGTGGTTATTTGTGACAAATCCTCCAAGTGAATTCCACGAGGAGAGAAGCACAAGCATAAGTTTTACGTAAAATATGTAAAACCCGATCAGCCACCTACAACATAACAATCGCTTTCATGGAGTTTTGAAATCGTGCACGTGAGCTAACAGAAGCTAATGCTAACGTGCACAAGCCAGCAGCAGCCTCTCCTCCCCTCCCTCTCCTCCATTCCTCTCATCTAAAGCTTTCATGAGATTAAAAAATAAAAACTACTGAACCTCATTTGCTTTAATTAAAGGTATTAATTTAAATGAAACCACAAGCCAAAATCCTTTAAATGTAAACCTTTTTCAGTTTGTAATTCTGATGCATCTATTTCCATCAGTTCAAGGAGCCTTTATTTTTTATATCAGTCGGTAATGAACCTTATTTAAGTTGATGTGAGATATCAAATAAGTTTGTTTGATAACTTTACAAAAATGTTTGATAGGCTTGCTAATAGTTTTTCTTTGGAAAAAATAAATATCTGTTCATTTAAAAAGTCAAGACTATTTTTGGTTTTGTTCATAGTATTGATGTAATGATCTTAGGTATATGTGTGTGTTATCGGTATCGGCCTTTAGGAGCTGAAAGTTATCGGTTATCGGTATCGGTTTTAAAAAACAGTTATCGTGCATCCCTAGTAGAAATCCCAAGCAAAAGCAACATTAAGAAGGAACACGAGAGACTTAAAAATTACCGTGGTTGTAAGTGGAAATAGAAGAGACATGAAAGGTGAAAGCATCAGTGATTACAGAGGTAACTGGAGCACTCAGGGCTGAGAGCCTCAAACTGATAGTGGTGCCAACAGATTCTGGGAACAACATCAGAGATTTCTGTCCAAGTAACAACAAAGATAATGCATAGAAGGCTCAAGAACCCAAACCTATCTATTATGACGGCAATCATCCACACCCCTGGTCGAGTGGGAAGATTTTTCTTCTTCATTTCTTTTTATTTGTGTGTGTGGTCGATTACAGTTCTTAGAGTCAGACACATCCATCCATCCATCCATCCAAATCCCCCCGAGGGCAAATCTCCAGTCGCTCCAGGACAGAAAACGCTCAGGTGGCTCCTCTCAGTGTGAAAAAAGGACCTGTTCCACTCTGAACTCACACCGGATTTTTAAATTTTTCATGCCATCTCTGAGAGGTGACCCAGTCAGAACTCAATTAAGGTGGATCACAAAAACCTCTTAACGCCGCAAGCACATTTCCACAAAGGTAAGGCAGAGTAACCGCGTCGCTGCAGAACCTGCACTCAACCTATGATCGGCCTCCGCTGTCGTCAGTTTGGAGTAAATTTGTTGTTGGTCTGAGAGTGCCTTCAATACACTTCGGTTGAAAGTTGAAATAACTCTTATGGAGCTGCTCCTTCACCCATCATTCAGAGATAAAATTAAACTCTTCGTGGTGTGAATATGCTCTAGAAACTAACTTGAATTATTTTTTTTATTTCACAGCTCATGGAGCTTCAGTGACACCAGCAAACCTGCACCGACCTGCACATCTCAGCCATATCGCACCCCACCTGGGTCAACGTGGGGACTGTCATCATCCCAGAAGTCCACTTCCCACATGAAGTCACGGGTCCAACATCTTAGCTAACTTCCAATCACTTTGCCACTGCAAATAAAACTTTCCCCGACTTTCTCGACTCCAGGCTGCGGGAGGGTTGACTGGAGCTGGAGCTTCTAAATTAACCCCAACAATTAACTCCAACATCATTAGGTATGTAGGATTGACATGTTGAGCACGCTGCCCTTTGGATGTGGATGTGCCTATCCACACGTCAGCCAAAAAACTCTTTTTTACAGCTCCAATTCAAAACAAATGCCCATTTAATGTCCAGTTACAACCAATTTGTTCTTTTCTGTTTTATTTAATTTCAGTCCATTTCAAATTTATATAAAACCTATTTATGAGAAGAAAAAAAACAGCCTACAACCCCTCCCCCTTCCTGAGCATGCTCAAGATGACGTTGGAGAAAAAGACCTGCATTTTAAGAGGAAGAAACATCCATCAGACCCAGACTTGGGAAGATGCACTATATGGCCAAAAGTATTAACTCACCAGCCTTGACTCACATATGAGCTTTAGCTCCTCCCATTCCTAATCAATATGACGTGGCTCCATCTTTGCAGCTAGAACAGCTTCAACTCTTCTGGGAAGGCTGTTTACAAGGTTTAGGAGTGTGTTTATGGGGATTTTTGACCATTCTTCCAGAAGAACATTTGTGAGGTCAAACACTGATGTTGGACCAGAAGGTCTGGTTCTCAGTCTCTGCTCTAATTCATCCCAAAGGTCTTCTATCAGGTTGAGGTCAGGACTCTGTGCAGACCAGTCAAGTTCATCCACACCAGACTCTTCCATCCATGTCTTTATGGACCTTGCTTTGTGCACTGGTTCACAGTCATGTTGGAAGAGGAAGGGTCCAGCTCCAAACTGTTCCCACAAAGTTGAGAACATGGAATTGTCCAAAATGTCTTGGTCTGCTGAAGCATTCAGAGTTCCTTTCACTGGAACTAAGGGGCCAAGCCCAGCTCCTGAAAAACAACCCCACACCATAATCCCCCCTCCACCAAACTTTACACTTGGATCAATGCAGTCAGACCAGTACCGTTCTCCTGGAAACCACTAAACCCAGACTCTTCCATCAGATCACCAGATGGAGAAGTGTGATTCTTCACTTCTATTTCCTTTAATCTAGCTGACAGTTGACTGTGGAATATTTAGGAGGGAGGAAGTTTCACCACTGGATGTGTTGTACAGGTGTCATCCTATCACAGTTCCACACTGGAATTCACTGAGCTGCTGAGAGAGACCCATTCTTTCACAGAAGTTTCTAGAAACAGTCTGCATGTCTAGCTGATTAATTTTATACACCTGTGGATGTGGAAGTGATTGAAACACCTGATTCCCATAACTTTGATGGGTAAGCAAATACTTTGGGAAATATAGTGTAGATGTATCTGTCTTGACCAGACGGGGGTAGAAGAGGACAGATAGACAGACGCCAAAACACACAAAGACATTAGTCCAGGGATGCCTGACAATAAAAGAGAAACACAAAGTGTGATTTATAAATTTGCGCATACAGTGGTACCTCTACTTACGAACGTCTCTACATACGAAATTTTCAGGTTACGAAACGTCTCAACGGGAAAATATTGCCTCTTGTTACGAAAGAAATTTCAGGATACGAAAGGCAAAGGCTCTGCCATTGGCTATCGCTTAGCATCTTCCTGGCATCCCATTGGCTAGGAGGACCCCTTGTCTGTATGAGCGTAATCCAGCAACCCAGGTAAACAAACAATTGTCTTTCTGTGTTCAAGATAACTCAAAAAGTTATGGATGGATTTTGATGAAACGTCAGGAGTTGTCAGAAATGTGAAAAGGAAGAACTGGTTTCATTTTGGGTGTGATCCGGAAGAAATCCTGGATTCCGGATCACTTTCAAATTTTCGATAATTGTTGCGCTTGGTGGAGGTCTGCACTCTCTGAGTGCTTTTCTAGTTCCGACCAGTATTTCTTACAGGTTTTTATGTCATTTCATGTATTATTTATAATTTATAAAAAAAAAATTATGTTCAAATTGTGGGGGGCTTGGAACGGACACGGCTCTACTTACGAAATTTTCAGGTTACAAAACTACTTCCAGAACCAATTAATTTCGTAAGTAGAGGTACCACTGTATCTTATTTATAAGTATATACACTATGATGTGCTCTACTGAGGCAGTTAATCAGCAGACGATACACTGAAGTCATATACAATTCCGAGAGGTCATTACTCACATCACAGAATGCATCACATCACAGAATCAGAAATGACAATTTGCCAGTAGGAAACAGCCGTCTTTAAACATCACACGAAAACATGGAGACCATGAGATAAGTTCTCTAGACGTTTACATGTCAAAACTTAGCAACTTGATAGAGCCAGAATGATAAACAGAAGTTATGGCCCTCAATCGACCAGAATCTAGAGCAAAAGTCATGGACTTATGAATCAGCATTATACAATATGGCCCCAAAATGCAGTTTTAATATTTCACAAAGTTAATGGTAATGATGACAAATACTATATCTAAATGACAAATTAATAGAGCAGAGAGGAGGTAGAGGCCGGTGCATCTTTGGAGGCATCCGAGCAGTCAAGGACTGCACCATCTTCAGTAAAGGGCTAAGTTAGCATCATCAAAGGCAGCCCTAACTATTACACACTAATTAAGTGTCTAACCAGGGTTGGATAAAAGCTCGGCGCTAATTAACTATCTGCACAGATATAAGACCTCTTTGTTTCTTTGTTTGTTTGTTGTTTTAGTGAATAGTTAAAAGAGAACAACTGATCTCTACAGTACCTCATCAAGCATTGTGACAGTCAAAGCCAAAAGTCCAGCAGAGCGGCTAAAAAAAAGGCCAAGATAGAAATAAGAAGAGAAAAAAGCAATGACTCAAAACATAAATAAATAGTAAAAATATTCGTCAAATAATGAGTTCTCTCTTGTTGAGTGATTTGTGACTGAAACATCACTAACCTGGTCTGTTTAAATGGATGCTAAACCAAGTCAATTGAATTGGTTATTTGTATTTTTATAAAAATAATGGCATTTATGGGTTGTTACGGTGTGTGCATGTGTTTGAGGTGGGCAGCCCTGATTTTTAGAGCCCAGGGACCCCTGAGGCTGTTAATCCTCCCCTGTCCCTGAGGGCTTTATACGTGAGGCATTTGAAATAATCCGTGACCTCTTCATCCCTGAACCGAATACCCTCTACACCATGGCTGTGCTTGGAAAAAAAAAAAAAAAAAAAAAAACTGTCTCTGAAAATCGCAAACAGGAGGGGAGATGAGGTGCAGCCTTGGCAAGATCTGACACCCACGCTGAACAGGCCCGGCTTCAGGAAGACATGCATGAAACTACTTTTTACAGGTGCGACGACAAAAACGTGACCGAGTCACAAAGCATCTGCGTCAACGGCGATATTACCAACACGGCGGCGCGAACCCGGAGAAACAATCCTCTCCCGAGAGCGAGCGCCGCGCCGTGTGACATTTTAGCAAAAGACAACGGGATTCCTGTTGCTTTAAGCCAAACTCCAGGTGACCGTCTTCTGCAAAAAAAAGGTCACGTGAGCGACTCCCGTCACATGGCCCGAAACGGGGCCGCACACCAAACACACTTCCAATGTCACAAGTGCAGAGCGGGGAGCCCGGGGCGCTAAGAGGCAGAGCTCCGGGGCCCTCGATGAGCAACGGAGCACAGCAGACAGAGACGGAGCGGGAGGGGGGAGGGGGAGGGGGGGCGGCGGCGCTCTGAGCCACCGTGCCGTCACAAGCAGCAAGTGATGAGAGACGACAAGGTCACAGATCAGAGGCAGGGGGGATATGGGCAGTCATGTATGGCAACATACCTCCTCACCCCGGCTCCCCCAGCTACACGCAGAAAATAGCTTGAACCCTGCGACACACACCTGTGCACATACACACACAAAAAGAAAATGTCCGATGTTAGCCGGAGGACACCATCAACACACATAAAGCGAAATACTTTGATTTAATTATCAATTTCTGCTCAAAGCACAGAAACTTGTGTTGATACAGCATGCTAATTTATTCATGTGAATATTCAAACTCCTCTAGTATTTAGATGCTGCGCCTTTTGTTGGGGGGGGGCATTGCCCTTAGAGAACTCATTTCAGATCTGTTTTCCTTAACCTCGCCGATGCCCCCACAAGTCGATAGCAAAGCACAAGAGCTAACCTGCACCACGCCGCTCAGAGCCCGGGGGCAGTTTGTTAAGCTCGCTCCCCGCCGAGCGACCCCGCAGACGGGTGTTGCCCAGAGTTGAAGTCCATTAGTTCAAGTTTATTTACAGCCAAATGCCCAGAGAACCGCCTCTGTAATGTTGTTTGGGGGGAAATAAGAGCCGAAATTGAATGGAAAAGCATTACACCGCATGCATAATTCATAGATATCATTATCAAACGCACACAGACGGGCGAAGGCATAAAAAAGCACAGAGCGAACACGTGTTTGCGAGCACAAACAGACGAGGAAACGGATGTACACAGACCATTATGTGTGCTTATTATGAGGCCTTTTTGGTCATTTATCCTGGCGCTGAACTCGGGCCAATTTTCTCAGCAAGGCTCCTGTTTAAGCATAATAACCCGACAACAACATCACAGCGAGGGTTGGGGATTTCTTCAACCAGGCGAGGAAGACGGAGCTGCGAAAGAGGATATTTAGAAAATCAAAACTGGCACCAGTAGAGCAATCTGTTTCCATTTAGCAGAGAAGATGCTGATTAGCTCGCGGGGAATCTTTGATACGGATAAGTGTGCACGAGTGTTTTTATACGTGCAAAACAATCACAGAGCCCGGATCCCCCCCAATGAGGTAAAAGCACTCACCTTATCGTGCATCTTAAAGAACCGGTATGGTGGCTTGGATCGGCCTGGCCAGCCATCCGTTCCTCTTTGACACAGAGAATTAACGTGGATTTCCAGGAGGCAGTACCAACAACAAAGAAAACGCTTCTTGAAGCCTAATAATATGCCTTCCATAAGCCTGGATTTCGATGTGATACGAGTCCAAGTTGTAAGAACAAATTCATAATAATATTACTAGGGCTGGTTAAGTTAACGTGTTATTATCGCGTTAACTCATTAACGCCGACATTTATTTTATCGCGCGTTAACGCATGTTGCTCACATGCTTTTGTTTTGAAAAGTCTGTTACTGGCTGCTGCAGAACCGGAAGAGAATCAGGCAGAAAAACATGAAAAGCTAAAACAGACATGGAGAACGGTAAAAATCAGTGAACTTCACAGTTCAGGTAGCAACTCAGGTAGCAATATTAACAATTCTGTCTGGAAAAAATAAAATTCTGGACTGCAACAAAACTTTCTCGTCATTCCTCCATGTTCCATCAGATCTGCTCCATGTGTTCACTGTCCTGCTGTTCTCTAGCTGGTTAGTCCAGTGCGGCTCCATCTAGTGGCACAGATGTGTAATGACAACAGAAAGTCCAGTCCTCGATTATAAAACAAATTCAGTTCTGTGGCCCGTTTTTTAATTTCGTATTTTTGATCCAAGTCTAAAATTGAAATATTAAAAAACAGACATTTGTGTGTGTGTGTTATATTAAATGAATTAAATGAATGATACACGGATTGGTAAAGTTACTGAACTTTAACATGGACATTTTCATTTTAAAGTTCTCCCAGATGGAGGATTCAACAGAAACAAGGTTATTTGTAAAAACTGACAAGTTGAACTCCCCGTTAAAAGTTTCTGCTGTTACCTCAGAAATTACCTGTTTTAATGTTCTGATTGTGCAGAGCGACAATCAATTTGTTGGATTTTGTTGGTAGACTTTTATTTTTTATAAAAACAGGATGACATTATTGCCCTGGCAGTGGCAATAAGCTTTATTTTATTTAACATTTTTTTAAGATTAGATTTACACTAAATATGTGTTACTGACAAGTGCTGATGTTAAAAGTGTTTGAACAACAAATGTTATGGCACTTTAGTTCAAATGGCAAAAGAACATTTAAATAAAAGTTCATTTTACACTACTTTTGAATACATTATTTAATTTTGCATATACAATGCAATTAATCGTGATTAATCAGGGGAATAATGCGATTAATTGGGATTAAAAATTGTAATCGTTGCCCAGCCCTAAATATTACAGATACTTTTAGTTGGCTTAGTTCTGCAGTTGATCAATCAGACTTGCTACCGTTCGGAGCATATTTGCTGTGACTACGGATAAAGGAGTTAGTTTAACATTATACACTATAAGCACTGACAATTGCAAACAAAACACAGGCATGACAGACCTATATAATCCTTTGTTCATGTGGATATGATTGGTGCCGGTACTGTCGGCAAACATGGGAAAATATGCAAGACACAATTCTGCACATTAATGATGGTGGCAGTCCGGCAGTAGTCTCATTATTTCTGTCGGGGGATCGGTACGTGTGCATAAAAGCATTCAAAAGCAGTGTGGTGCCATCCAGCAGCAGTGCTACATCGCCCTTAGATCCTGAAACCAGAGCTGTTAGAATCCCTGCACATCTGGGTCAACCACCCAGATCAGCCAACGGACTCAGGAGTCCTGAATCTCAGGCTCTAGGAAATCAAATCCCAGTACTCGGTCTGCAGCTCACGTCAGGGGTGTGTGGGAAATACAAATCATTCATACTGGCGACTGTCATTCACTGCTTTCCATGTACTCTGTATACTGCAACGTACAAAAAAAACCCGACCCCTGGCTTTCAAAGTGTGCTGCTCAGACTGTTAGCGTGTTAGCTGGACTCTTGGGGTTCAGGTTGACCAATCAGGACCTGCGTCACCAGATTCACCTGAATCCACAGACTTGCATGTTGCATTAAAAAAACGTCATAACTGCTCTACCATGGGGTCCCTCTCATTGCTTGTGACAAATAACATAAAAATAAAACTTTATTCCACGTGTCAGAATGTGTAGCATTTAAATAAAATTTATGTTGTTCTCTCGCTGTTGACACTTTTGAGAAAACAGGCGTCTGCCTTTATGTTTGTCTTTAGATGAGCATTTGAAGTTAAAGTGAAACCACTTTCTTTTCTCAGTTTAAACAGACTTCTTAAGAAAAATGACATGAGGCATCATTAGACTCTCTCTGCTGTTGTTATCCATCAATTGTCGGCTTTGCATGCATTTATTTGTAGTTCAAGACAATGTCCCCTTCAGATGTTTAACTTGTCATTTTTAATTGGTTTTTCTTCTTTTATTTCTTTCTTTTTGCTGTCATCTTCCTCTTTTCTGTTGACAAACAGTGAAAGCGGCGCTCTACCGCCCCCAGGTGGTTTGTAGTGGTAGCTCATGTACAACCGGCTCTGTCACCGTAAGTGGAGACAAGACGACTGAAAGGGCCAAGGAGGAGGTCGGTTCTGTTGAAAATCCAGCCTCCTAGTGTTATCCGGGAACACACTAGCCCTAACCCTAATCCCTAACCCTAACCCTAACCGTAACCCTAACCCTAACCCTAATCCCTAACCCTAATCCCTAACCCTAATCCCTAACCCTAACCCTAATCCCTAACCCTAACCCTAATGGAAACACACCTAATGGGCTCCATTTAACTGGAACGATCTGCATCAGAGTCAGAGCTGATGCTCTTCATCCAAACAGCCAATAGAAATGCAGCAGCCATCTCAGCTCCTTCAGTGTAGATCTCATCATTTCAGTTTGTTTTTCTAATTCTTCTTCTTCTTCTTTCCTTCCTTGGCAAATACCAATAAATAAAAGAAGAATATGGCAAACGATGAGAGTGGTCCACTACTGCCACCAGATGGTATGAGGTTGTAGTTTGGAAAGTTAGATCTTACTGGTTCTGACACTGGAACCAGTTACACCTTCAGCCTCCTTGGGTTTATCCTGGACCCCTGCTTATGGAAACGCAGCATTTGCTGACTTTAGAAGGAAAACTTGCAAGTACAAGGTTACGCTATGTCAGTGCTTCTCAATTATTTTCTGCTGCCCCCCAGGAAGAAGAAAACATTCCGGCCCAATCGTACACTTCCCTAGCGGCTACCCACTAGCTGCTACCCACAAATTGCAGGTTTAGGAACCTCAGCTAACCACTAATGCAATCGTACACTCCCTAAAGCCGCTACCCATTATGCAGACTCCCTTACTCACATTGTAGGTGTGGCAATGGGCGTGTCTTTTGCCCTTTCCGCAATCTCGGTATCTTGCGATTGCGGGTAGTGGGATGTCAGTCCACCTGCTACCCGCAATCGCAACCCCCAAGTTGGCGCGTACAAGAGCGTGTCCAAATAGCATTAATCTGCGTCCACCTGGTCACATGTGGACATGCACTGACAGCTCTACCTCTTGAATTAACTCTTGTATAAAAAGCTTGATGTGGCCTCAGTTGAACCCCTGAGAAAATAGCAGAGATCGTCTTAAACGGCTTGCTGACCATTTAAACCATAGAGGACCAGAGCCTGTTTACTGGGAGGAGACCAACTATCTGGGACTTTCAGGTAGCGGATAGGAATTGTCTGTGTAAAAATATTTATATGTATATATCAGTGCAGAGGAGGAGGAGGAAGGAAGAGGAGGAAGCTCTACAGCAGAGTCCCAGACAAGCTGCCCATGAGAGCTGCTCTGATCTGGATGAAAAGACGCTCCATAGCAGTTAGCAGGTAACGCAACCTGCTCTTAAAGGCAATGGCTACTGACGCACTGATTGGTTTAACAGGTGGAAGGCCCTAACCACTCCTATGCATAATGTAGCGGGTAGCGCAGGTAAGATCGCGGGTTTAGCAAGGTGGAAGATTGCGTTCTCTGCGGGGGAACGCCCCTCCTGCAAGCTGGCGGAAGATCGGGTCCTTCATGCCTTTATTTTCATCCCTGTTAAATATTTTTCTGTGGTGTCTCTTGAGGGTTTGTTCACTTCATATCTTCTCTTTATATCAGCCCCCCTAAAGGTTCACGACACCTTATTTGAGAAGGACAGGTCTATGTAAAGGTCTGACTGTCGAGCATGCGCAATCTTCAATCACTGATGAAAAAGGTACGTTTAGTGATCCCTTATTTTTCGCGATTAATGGGGACTGGCGCCCCCCAGCGAAAATCAAAATCCGTGAACTGGAGCCGGAGCCCCCCTGAGCCTAAATAATGTGTTTAAAATATATTTAAAAACCGCAAAAAAATGTAGCGAGACACTGCAGTGAAACAAGACAAAGGCTCAACTGTGGTCTTTCTGTTACCTTCACAGCCTCTGGTCTCTGAACCGTAGTAAACAAACCGCTGGTATTGTGCTATTTTTGGCTCATAATTAGCGGCTAACGCGCTAACAACAACAAAAGAAACAGTCCGGTTTTCTCTGCATGAAACGAACACTTTATTTTGGCACTGCAGGAACTTGTAACATCACACAGGTTGTATTGTTGGGCTCCTGTTGGTTAACAGAGAATGTAAATCTATACACGCTGGGCTGCTGTTGATGCTCACTACACTTTTCATCTAACCTCGTTTTCATTCTGCTGTCCCACAACACACATACTCCATTACCCATAAGCCACACCATTACCCATAAGGCCACCTTCGTAAAGGGGCCAGGCTGGCTCACAACATTTGATGTTTCCTCGATTTTTTCTTGATTTTTTTTATATTATTTAGTTTCTGAAAAATCCACAAATAACTAAAACCGCGGAACTTAAAGCATGAATTGGCGAGGGATCACTGTATAGAGAAATGTCAAGCTTACATTTGAAGATCAACCCAACAGTCATGACTGTGTCGTATCGTGCTTCTTTTTTTTTTTTTACCTTAACGTCATGGTTTGGCCGTTCTTCTTTAAAATTAAGGGGTTCCTTTTAACCAGATAGTTAAGTGTTCTCGTGGAGCTATAGTCACAGCTTTACCCAGCATCCCTGTACACCAGACAGTCCCGTGGACGGCGACACTGACCTGAAATGATGACACCTTTCGCACACTGACTTTCAGCTTCTTCCCTCTTTTAGAGGTTTTTAGTTGCGACGATGAAGAGGAAAAACAGGTTTGGTTCCCGCTGATAAACAAGCTGTAGCCACCTCTGTCCACACAGAGGCATTTACTTGGTTCTTATCTCAGGTGTAGTCTCTTTTAATGGTCACGATGTGCAAACAAACAAACGAAGCCACCGACAGGTGTAAATAAAGAAAGTTGAACCTCATACTGTTGAAATAAAGGTCAGCAATTCAATTACCGCTGTTCATGTCGACGCTGTCAGAGAATCATGTAAACACAGTAAATGAAGGGAGGTTAAGGGAAAAAATGATGTATGCAGGAAGTGTTATTGAAAGGTGAAATTAAGAGAGCAAGAGCGAGTGGATGAGTTTATTTCGGAGCCACCGGCCCTCTCATCCTCCTCTGTGAGGCCCTTTTGACCTCACACTCTTTTTGATGTACTTTTGCCGAACCAAAGTTTCGTCCACACACACTCGCACGCATGCACAGGGAGTAGCGGCACAGGCTTAAGTTTTATAACAAATCTACTTTCATGCACTGATATATGTGTGTGCACACGGCCAACACACACTGTTGGCTCACCATTAAGAGTGCTTGCTGAAGCAGCACGCCGGCGGAGGGAGAATTTAGTGGGATTCTCTGGTGAGTAGTGAGAGATTCTGGTCTCATTCAACAGACAAATGAAGCATGAGCAGTGTGAAGGGCGCACATCCACACTTAAAGACGCACACACATGTGCGCGTGTACGCCGTGACACCCAGCAAAGGAATAGAGCTGCAGAGAAGCTCTTAATGGATGCGAGGCAGCCATCTGTGTTAGCCGGGCCGAGAGAGGGAAGAAGACGGGGCCAGGGCACGGGCTTGACGTGATCTAATATGTACATGCTAGGGGTGTAAAGATAAACCGATTTGAATCGGTTATTGGTCTGTGACGTATGAGATCCGAGTGCATCGGTCAATGGAGAACTGGATCGGTAAAAATGCACTACGAACCGTTCGTAGTGCACGTTCGTAGTGAACGCTCCAATGTCCCATATTTACGGCCGTGAATCGGTTTTCCTGAGGTCCAGCGACCCAGACCTCCATACCATACCTCCAGACCATTGTTGTGCCAACGAGCGCGTGAACTCTCACGAGACTCCAGTGTTGATGTTTTACCTGTAAGAGTCATGACATCAGCTATGTAGCTGGAGAGAGCTGGTAGCAACATGTCAGACAACACGAATAAAATATACAGCACTTCTCACCACTGGTAAATGTAGGTAGGAAATGTGAACATACGCTTGTTTGCCTCGTCCCCGGCGTGGACATCACTAGGTCCTGCTTCTTGTCTCGCTTAGCAACGTAACCTCCGAGTTTCTCCAAGTACACAGGAATGAAGAACGTTCGTATGACTGGAATAATGGAACAATTTGGCCTGATTGGTTCTGGACAGGATTTACTGACCGTCCAAGCGTCATTTAAAGGGCCGATTTCTGAAGTGCTCAGTTTGCTTATTAGGGCAATTATATGATAATTAAATTAAAAAAAATATCTCCCGACGCCGACCCCCCCGTCAAAACAAAAAACTCCTTGGATCTACACGATTCACGTTGGTCTCCCTTTTTGACTTCAAAACGGCGAATTTCGCCGAAAAGGTGAGGGATTTTCATGCCTGAAGTATTAGTTATTCAGTGTTTAGAGATTTTTGTGATTAAAAAAAAAAATGAAGAAAAGCTAATGTTCAGAGTTACAGGCACCAAAAAGACATGTTGAATTTAACATGCTATTTTCTATAACTGCTAACTAAAGTTTTGGATCCATGTATCTTGTTGCCAGTTATGTTTTACTGTTGAAGTTCACAAGTGACTGAATCACTAGTCATTCTGAATTTTTGCCTTTAATAGACAACTTAATTGTTTATAACAACTACTTTTATTTTTGATATCTAACCTCAGCCTCATTTTTAGTGTATTCTCACATTAGCAGGAATAAATAAACTTTGTGCCATTTTTATCATTTATTATCTGTTGAGGGAAAGTAAGAATTGGATTTTAAGTATGCAAACCTGTGAAGTGAGGCACACCAGATTGGGAGTTTTGGGTTTTATTATGTAATGTCAATTATCCCCCCAGGTATGATGTAAAGGCTTAAGTTAATGTTGTCTGAATGCCTGGTGTACTGTCTCTTGGACAATAAATAAACAAAAGAATACAATTTTGAAATTAAATTTGTGTTTCTCTTTTTCTTCTCAGTAATAAAGCAAAATAAGTAGTCGGGGTTAAATGTCAATTTTTATTGAATTGAACTGAACTGAACTGTATTGAATCATACCGTATCGAATCGAATCGTTTACTATTTTTGATGAATCGTCCCAGAATCCGATCGTAGCCGGGAATCGAGATTTGAATCGGATCGTTTTATGAGTGAAAGATTCACACCCCTAGTACAGTACATGCACATGCACGGGCCACACACACCAACCGACGACGTGCACATGTCGGCCTGTGGCTGTCACGTCCTTCCGACGCTACGAGGATGCACTCACTGATTGATTGGGAATAAACTTCACAAGCACTCGGAGCTGGTGAGAGATCAGCCAAGGAAGGAGAAAGCTCCAGAAAGGAGGACGTATTAAAAAGAGATAAGAGATGAAAGTGAATGCAGACGGCTCTCTAATGCTTTTTCTACATCCCTCCTGAGATCTGTGAGCAGGCTGAGTGTGTTTTTGTGAGTTTAGAAAGCTCTCAGAAACACAAAGAGCCTCGTTTGAGAGTTGGTCTTGTTATGCCGCGCGACGCAGGTTTTCCTCGCACTTCCTGAAACTCCCACAGCTCTTTCAGCCTAATTGAAGCCTGCGCGCTGAGATGCAGTGACGTCTGATCAAAGGTGAGTGGGGGGGGGGGGGGGGGGTGAGAAAGTGATGTCACTTTCAGAGCGATTCAGCACCGTGTTGTTTCTAATCTTTACAATTTCATCTGTGTCAGACGAGCTATGAAAATTGAGTGTAACGTTGATGCGAAGCCAGAAGGAAGCAATAACAGGAAAATGCGATTTTAGTTTCTAATGAATCAGTGCATTATGTACAACAAAAAATCAGAAAAAGTTAGGTTGATGTAGAAAATCCAACTCGACTCCTACATTTACCTTTGACATTTGCTTCTTTCTTATTTCATGCTTCTTCTGTTATACATCCGATTTTGCACTTCAGACCTGGAATGTCTTCCATAAATGCTTTTTGGGAGGAAAAACCAAAAAATAAAACTAGGGCTGGGCAACGATTACAAATTTTTAATCGCGATTAATCGCATGATTTCCCTGATTAATCACGATTAATCGCATTGTATACGCAAAATCAAATAATGAATTCAAAAGTAGTGTAAAGGTCACTTTTATTTAAATGTTCTGCTGCCATATGAACTAAAGTGTCATAACATTTGTTGTTCAAACACTTTTAACATCAGCACTTGTCAGTAACACATATTTAGTGTAAATCTCATCTTAAAAAATGTAAAAAAAAAATAAAGCTTATTGCCACTGCCAGGGCATTAATGTCATCCTGTTTTTATCAAAAAAATAAAAAAAAGTTTACCAAACAAAATCCAACAAAATGATTGTGTCTCTATACTTCCAGGATGTCAACGGACGGTGGAAGGAGCAGAGTCGGACTTATCTCGACAAAGTCCACATACAAAAACCCAACCCTGACTGTCCAGCCCTAACCCTGAAATATTGAGGGAATGTATTTAAACAAATGAAGTTAAGTTGAGGAGAAAAAACATTAAATATTTTGGTTTATACTGTCTGCAAAGATCACAATGTTTCTTTTATCTGTACATTTTCCAAATCAGTCTAATTTTTCTGTTTCTGAACCAATTATAGTGACATTAATCATTCAGTAATCCTTCTATTAGAGTCGCTCCCCCAGGTGTTTACCGACAACTAGTATCTGGAGGTGTTCTTTATGGCTCGGCTTGTGCTCATATGAAGAGAGAGAGAGGAAAAAAAAAAAAAGGTAATGAGTTTGTTTTGATGGCGGATGCTCAGTGGCTCCGTAGCTGCATCACACTTTGAGCTGCCATTATTTCAGGGTTCAAACCTGACTGCATGCAGCCTCTGTACACACTTCCACATCAATTTGTGGAGCTACAACAAAAGGCGTGTCACCCTGCCTTCATCTCATGCTGCGTGACTGTAGTTGCAGGTAAAACCTCAGTCGCTCTGAGTAAGAGACGGAGGCAGAGAGGGAGAAGCCCCGTCGGCTCAAACAAACCTTTATCCTGCACCGTTCATCCTCTAACGCTGCCTTTCTCAAAGTTCAAACATCTGGAGGTAATTTGTACATTCTGATTCAGCCCTCGATGACCTGCCTTCCTCGGCCTCATCCTTTTTTTTTTGTTTGTTTGTTTGTTTTCTCTCATTGAACCACCATCTCTTAGTGTTTTGTCTGGTAGAACCACTTGCAGTTTTACCAGTCTTCTTTGTTCATCTGCTCAAAAGTCACTTTGCCTGTTTTATCCTCAGTTAGAAATGAAATGGTAATAAACGTCTAAATCAGGGGTGTCCAACTCCAGTCCTGGAGGGCCGCTGTCCTGGAAGTCACAGATGTTTCCCTGCTTCAGAAAGGGAGTTCTGAAGTTTAATTCCCCGGTAGCAAACAAGGTAGACTTGAGGGTTGGCAGCCAGACCAACAGTCCAGCGGAAGGGATGACGAAGGCAAGGAGGTGGCGCTGCAGATGGCGGGATCTGGAGGGAGAAAGAGAAGCTGGTTACAAACACAGCTACCACAGCAGCTAAACTCTAGAATACTCTTCTGAGTGTGAAGACTTTGCTGGAGAACCACTATACTTGCCAGGCGTTTCTGTGGGAAGATCTGGCGAGGAGTGCGGTTGAATGCAGGGCTTTTGAAGGCTGTGGTGTTGATGATTGAATAGGTACAGGTGTGCAGTGCCACACCTGTACCTAAGGGAAACAGAGGTGGATCAGAGTGTCTACCTGGAGGAGTGATCATGGCGCAGTGGGTTATGCCCAGAGACCCCAGTTATGACCAGCTGATGGTGATCCATTCATTAGAATCAGGTGTGTTGTGTCAGGGAAACATCTAAGACATGCAGGACAGCGGCCCTCCAGGACCAAGTTTGGTCACCCCTGGTCTAAAGGGTCGAAGCACGATCCGAAACTCGCCGACAACTCTTTAAAAGAGAGCCTGGCCAATAGATCAATATCAACAGAAAAATGTAATTTGAAGCATTTAAACCAGGGATTCCCAAAGTGTGGGCCGCGGCCCCCTGGTGGGTCGTTGTGGTACTGCAGGTAGGCCGTGAGCGGTCATTAAAATTAAACAAATGTGTTTTAAATCCTCGATCTTTTTAAAATCTGTTTTTAATTACTGTAAAATATTCATGAGATGATTTAAAAAAAACATTAAGAAGTAATAAAACAAACCAGTTAAGTGTTATTCCTACTGTCCATCTTAACTTAATATGACAAGTGTCAGAACATGTCAGAACACAGCTTCTTGTCCTGTATGTTGATCACAGTTGTGATTAAAGGTTTGAATGGGCCACAGAGATTTTTCACATTTCAAATTGGGCCTTGATATTCTGAAGTTTGGGAATGATTTAAACATTTATGACTAATTTTTTTATAGAACAACCTCACACTTGTGTCGTCCGCACTAGTCACCGTAAAGTTGTGTCACAGACGGAAAAGGAGGATGTTTGATTAATCACGACCCACAAAGAGAGTGTGTCACTTCCTCTAAAAGTTCTCAGAACTTAGAAAAAAAAAAAAGGTTTTGCTACGGTCCAAAAGTAATGAAAACAGTCTTCTTCACAGCTGGGCAGATAGAGGTGTGGATTCAAGCTGTGCTTTAATAAAATGTTGCTCACTCGATGGAAAATACCCAGCAGGGATGCTGATAAACAATGACTCCAATATAGTCATATCACAATGCTTTGCACATTAAAAACTGGAATCAGTTTCACCTAAATTAACTGAAAAAAAAAAAAAAAAGAAAATCTGACATGCAAACGTACTGATGAATCTACATGTCAGAGCTGCTAATTTCCTGTTACTGAACTCCGATAAGACTGAGGTTTTTTTGGCTTTGGTTCAGGAACAGACCGTCTGGTCACGTAACCGCTCTGGGCGCCATCACGTCTGCATCTACATGCTCCTGTGACGAGTCTTGGACTTATTTCTGAGCATCGCATGAAGCAAGATTCGAGAATGATCTTTTTCCACGCAACAAAATGGATTTGTTGCTTCAAGATTGTACTGCATTCAAGTTCTGCAGCTCCTCATTGATATGATGTCCTAAAGTTCTCTCAGAGGTGATCCAAAACGCTGCAGCGAGAGTTCTGATGTCCCCTTTAATGGCGTCCTGTTGAATCCAAAGTTCTTCTTCTCACTTATAAAGCCTTCACGGGCCCAGCTGAGACCTTAAAGGGTTCATCGTTGCACATTATCCCAACAGAGCTCTTCTCTCTCAGACTGAAGGATCACGTTTGGCTCCAAAAGCAGAATTGGAGGCGGAGCCTTCGGCTATCAGGCTCCGGTGTTGAGGATCCAGCTCCCAGTTAGTGTTAGTTAGGAAACAGACACCCCTCTAACTCGAAGATTACTTTCCATTTTGATACAGCTGATATTCAAAGCTGCATCGGCCTGGACTTCCTCACTCTGCTCCCTTTATTTTTCTATGTTTATGCAATTATTACTTCACTTATTATTAATATTGTTTGTCTTGTGTCTCATTGGCAGATTTCACTGTCGCCCCTATGCATTGATGATGATCTTATTTCAATTCAACTCAGTTTTTGCTTCCTGGCAGGGTTTATTGTTGGCACAGGACACCTTTTGTTGCTAGAAACACTGCAGATAAAGCAGAGGTTAAAACCCTCCCGTGTTCGGTCTGAACCCTGCAACTCCCTGCCGAGTCGGCAAACTCAGCGCATGTCACATGTGGTGTGAGAGGAACATAAGCTCATGCATATCGTTAGTCGCGGGTGTATTATCTGAGCAGCTCTGAATCTCAAGGCAGAAGCAATACAACAGGTCTGTGTTTGCTCCATGATACTGTTATATTCAAGCTGCAAAAAAACTGGGCCGATAACAGGAAATTATGACGTCATTCCGATAAGGCCAATATCACGACGAAATAGCCCCGATAACATATATATTTTTGTCAACACAGGCAGTGCCTCGCTCCCTCTGAGCCTTGAAATGACCGGCAGTGAATGTTATGTTCAAGTTACGTCGGCATAATCAGAAAAACGATTACTCAATCAGGAAAATCAAGAACGACTAGCAAACGAGGGAACGGGAGAATTTACGTTACACCTTGAATGCAGCCTGCAGCACAGCATGCTGATCACAACAAACATGGCGGCGTGGAACTTTGTTAAAGTTTAGAAGAAGATAGTTTTGGTGATTATTTGTGACGAATGCTCCAAGCGAATTCCACGAGGAGGAGCCACCTTAATCATAACCATCGCTTCTATGGAGTTTTGAAATCGTGCTAACGCTAACGTGAGCAAGCCAACAGCAGTCTCCCCTCTCCCTCATTTCTCTCATCTAAAGCTTCCATGAGATTAAAAAAAAAAACCCAAAAAACTACTAAACCTCATTTACTTCAAAGGTATTAATTTAAATGGAACCACAAGCCAAAATTCTTTAAATGTAAATCTTTTTCAGTTTGTAATTCTGATGCATGTATTTCCATCAGTTCAGGGAGCCTTTATTTTTTATATCAGTCAGTAATGAACCTTATTTAAGTTAATGTGAGATATCAAATAGGTTTGTTTGATAGCTTAAAGAAAATGTTTGAGAGGCTTGCTAGTAGTTTTTTATTGAAAAAAATAAATATCTGTTCATTTAGAGTCAAAACCATTTTTGGTTTTGTTCATAGTATTGATGTAATGATCTTAGGTATATGTGTGTGTTATCAGTTATCAGTATTGGTTTTGAAACAGTTATCGTGCTTCCCTAAAAATACGTATCTCAAAGGTAGTTTGAAGCAGATCTGCTGATCTGCTCCTTGTCGAATTGACGCGAACATCGTCTGGAATTTCTCGTGAGGTTCAGCACGTCGATGTTCATCCACGTTTTGTCCTCGCCGTCGCGCTGAATCAGCACCTTCGGAGTCAGTGGGAGTTCAGTCACTTTATTATTTACAGGAATCGTGTTTGTTTGGAAATGTGTTTGCTTGGACTGAGCGATGCCAAAAATCTTTCAGTCAGCTGAAACATCTCCTGTGTTCTGGTCCCGTCTTGGCTGACCCGCGGTTTGACCGGCAGTTCCAGTCGCCGTTTTTGTCGTCAGCATGACGCTGACCTTGTCATTTTGTTCTGAGCATTGCGTGGTTTTACTCTGTCTAGAGACTGAACAATCCAGGTTTGTCAGTGTCTGATGAAGATCATCAATGAATGGCCAATAATCAGTCATTTATTGAACAAACTAAAACTAAATGTTTTTGAAACATAAATATCAATAAAAACAGACAGGAATATTATTCTGTAATACAGTGATTCCCAACATGTGGGCCGCGGCCCCCTGGTGGGCCGTCGTGGGACTGCAGGTGGACTGTGAGAGGTCATTAAGATTAAACAAATATGTTTTAAATCTTCGATCTTTTTTAAATATGTTTTAATTACTGTAAAATATTCATGACATGATTTAAAAAAAAAAAAACATTAAGAAGTAATAAAACAAACCAGTTAAGTGTTATTCTACTGTCATCTTAACTTAATATGACAAGTGTACCGTATATATTAATATTGGAACATAGCTTCCAGTCCTGTATGTTGATCACAGTTGTGATTAAAGGTTTCGGTGCACCGCAGACATTTTTCACATTTCAAATTGAGCCTTGGTATTCTGAAATTTGGGAATGGCTGCTGTAATTAACTTAAACCCTAAATAACTTATATTTAATATTTTGGTCTCCATAAAAATATCTTGTTAAATGATACAAGTTAGAAATATGAGCAACTTAACATTAAAATAACATTAAAATTCCTCTGCTCCTTATGTCAATGTATATAAAAAATAAACTTTAAGATATCCCAAAAGATTTTGCTCTCCTTAAAAATATATTCTGTCAAAATTATACAAGTTAGAAATATGAACTTGCTAGAAAACCTGGAAATATACATAAAATGTGTTCTTTTCAGCAATAACAATTCAAATCATTCAGTTTTCTTTGCTCTTGTGACATCTGATCGAATAGTTTCTCCCATAAAAGCAGCTTGACTGCGTCATACATGTCAGTGATCGTGTGGTGACGTCCCTGGAGCTGCACATTTAAGGTGTTAAGATGAGCTGTTATGTCAGACAGGAACTTTTCATCCCTCCAAACGGTGGAGTCTTTTCCTTTACTGTCCAAGAACTGACAGATTTCGTCGCTGAGCTCCAAAACTCTGTTGAGAACTTTCCCCCGACTGAGCCAACGCACCTCTGGATGATCAGGAATGTAGCAAACTCTGAATCCATCTCCCGCGTAAAGGAACCAACCTGCTGGTGATTTAAAGCTTTAGCTGGATAAAGTTTTCGGTTTGTGTTCCAGGTCTCATCATGGTCCATCTTCAGGACACATAGAGCTTCCTGGTGTCTGATGCAGTGATGTGTGTTAACTCACCAGGACAGTTCTCCTCCTGCTTCCTTCCCACAAGTTCACTTTATTTACCGCTCACAGCCGCTGCTCCATCTGTTGTCAGTCCAATAAGTTTGTCCCAGGACAGTTTACATCTCTGTTACACTTTCACATACGTTTTCAAAAATATCTTTTCCAGTCGTTGTCCCGTGCATCGATTTAATGTCCATTATGTCTTCTGTTACACGCAAATTGGAGTCCACTCCACGGATGATGCTTGAAACTAGACTTGATTGATGCGTGGTAAGTGTGCGGCAAGGCCACTGAAGCGTTGCATTTTGGGATCTGTAGTTCTGTGCAGTATTGTTTAAATCAGCACTTCACATCAACGGGCCATTAATAACGATAATTTAAAATGATCTCGCGGGCCGGATATGGCCCGCGGGCCTTGAGTTTGACATATGTGCTCTAAAGTTTCTGGAAACAGTCCTTTCAAAATAAAATACGGTTACACGTTTTTCATGCAGTCCTTTCAGAATAAACTATTCTTGCACATTTAAGGTACAGTTAACTTTTTTCAAATCAATTACCTACCACAGGTTTATTACTGAAACACTGAAATAATTCACATTTTAAATGAATAACTGAATTTCTTTTCTCCAAGGATGCACATATTGTTTTATATCATTTACTTACATTTGTGCATGAACTCCAAATATCAAGAAAAAAAAGTGCAAAAAGAACTGATAAATATTAGGTTATTACAGATACAAATTGTGGCAGCTGGATCTCTTCTAATCAATTACATTTCAAAACAAAATAGATATATATTTTCCTTAAATTTCTCATCCTTTCTTCTGTTCCTGTCCAGACACGGCTCAGACTCATCAGGACAGGCAGTTTCGGGTGATCCCATGTGAAGTGCAGTTTCCTGTTCTTAGCTGAGACAGTTGGGTGGCCTTCAGCTGCTGTGGAACATCTGGCCGGTTCCTGCTGGTCCTCCACCACAGCTCACTGAAAAAGTAATCAGTTCTCCCCATCCTGACGCCTGGCATGAACTCAGCTGGTCCTCCTGGCCACGTCTAACATTCAGAAATGCCTAAAAGGTGGCTGGGGAATGTAAATCCACGAGGAACGTTTGTGTTTAGGACCTGAACTGAAAATGAACAACCATTCCTGCATCTAATGATTTGAAAACGGAGAAATCTTTGGTGGGGCTGATCCCCCCCCCCAGTGTTTCCAAATGATGAGCACATGCAGTAACATGTCTGCATGAACATGTCTGCAGTCACATGCAGTGTTGGGCAAGTTACTTTAAAAAAGTCATTGGTTATAGTTACTAGTTACTTAACTGAATTACTCCTTCATAAAAGTAATTAGTTACCAGGGAAAGTAACTATTGCGTTACTTTTTCTAAAAAAGTTCAAATATGTCAGAAAATTTAACAGGCCAGTTGCAGAACAGCGTAGACGGTACTTCATTTAATTTTTTAATATTTAGTTAAACAATAAAGTGCCTTTAACTCCTTGTACAGTAAATTCAGAAGGTCAAACTATCACAAAGCTAAAGAGCAACTGGGACATACTGTAGGCCTACTTCAAGTATTTTCCTCAAAACAAAAAGTAAACAGTTTAACAATATACAGTCATGGAAAAAATTATTAGACCCCCCTTGTTTTTTCAATTTCTTGTTCATTTTAATGCCTGATACAACTAAAGGTTACATTTGTTTGGACAAACATAACGATAACCACAAAAATAGCTCATAAGAGTTTTATTTAAGAGCTGATATCTTACCATTTTCCATGGTTTTCTTGATTATAACCTAAATCACTTAAGTTTTTACATCAACAGCTATGGCGTTGTACTGCCAAAAACAGTCTTTATGCATTCAATGTTTTCTTTTCTGTCTGTTTTAGTCACATGATGATCTTTAGTGGTACCGGGTATTAAAATGAACAAGAAAGTGAAGAAAAAATGGTGGTCTAATAATTTTTCAATGACTGATCTTCTAAATTAGAACTGAAGAGAAAGATATGGACAAATCCAACATTAGCTCCTAAACATTTATTCACTTATATTATAACTTCTGTTGACTTCTGTTAAAACAGCAGCTCTGTGGGAAAGTGAGCGCATGTGTGTCATTCCTGACACTCATCCAGCCATTAAACCAGTGATTGTTTCTTAAAAGCAGCAGCTTTTCAAACTTCTCGTCTGACAGCTTGAGGTTAAAATAGTATTTATATTTCCATCCCAAAAACGCCAGTTTTCCCTCGACAGACCGCTCCAGACTCGACATTCCTGCATCTCAGGTGAGGCTGTTTGTGTGGCGTTTGTAACACCCACCTACCTGAACTCTGGCACTGATTGGCTCACCATGAAATTGTACTCTAGCTTTAGCTAATCATCATCACTTATGCGTCTGTCACCAAAGAACATCAATCAGAAAAAGGAAAAAAAAAATCTTTTATTTGGAGCTCCTGTGGCTGCTGGGCTGAGTGAGTCAGGTCAGATAACCGCAATTAGAGATATCAGTGCATAGTAACGCGCCACAGTTTACTGTCGGTAACGGTAACGGCGTTGTAACGCTTGAAATAGTAATTAGTTAGATTACCCGTTACTGGGAAAAAATAATACCGTTAGTAACACCGTTATTTTTAACACCGTTATTCCCAACACTGGTCACATGTCTGCATGGACATGTCTGCATGCATGTGCATTTTGACACGCCCCTTGTTTGTTTGTGTTTGTGAGAGCACAAGCACAAAAAGATGACAAAGGAGTGGGAGTTACAGCCTGAAGGCTGCCTGGAGCTGTTTTTAAATCCTCACCACTGGGGACGATGACAGGGACCTTCAGTGTGTTCAGTGGGGGACCTGAGTGGGCTTCAGATAACCTCACACACACACACACACACACACCAACCTTTAAGTATAAACCCTTCTTCTGAAGAACACATTTTAAAATGTCTGACATCTGAGGCCGTCTCTGATCAAACACGCGGCAGTCTGATGTGACTCATGCACATTCATGCACTTGGAAAGCCTGCTTGAAATACAGAGATTTGCATTACACACACCGTCATCAGACTTTGAACTGAAACATCCAACCATATTTCCAAATGACATTTTTTTTTTGTCTGCAGAGATTTTGCTTGTATAAAATGCCTGCAAAATGTTAAACATATAAAAAAAATGTGGGTATCACTGAAGTGAGAGCTTAGCTACATATTTTAAAGCTTCATAGAGAATATCTGTATTTATTTTTCACCCTTTATGATTTTATTTATTTTGTTGCTGGGAAAATGTCTTCATGATGAGGACGAAGGAGCTGGCTTTTGTTTCAGTTTTGTTTCAGACATAAACAGCTGTGGCGTCATCCAGAAATGACTTACTGTGCCTTTAAACTCCCCATTTGTCGAGATCCCGCTATGGATTCATTTGCACTGGAGATCAGCTCTTCACTGAGACCTCGCTCTCCACAAATATGAAATATTCCCTCCCCAGTGTGTGCTTCCACAAAGCATTATGGCGTTACGCAACCTGAGGATGGCCCCTTTCCTTGATTTCACGGTCATCAGTCAGCAACAAGCCCGCAACCCTCCTGGCCACTGGCTGCTTTATTCAGTTTGCGGTGAATAAAACACAGCCCTGAATTATACGTCAGTGAAAAAAGAAAAAGTTTCTACCTGGATGTGCCAGTGATCCAGACAGAATGACGCTGGCCGTAGTTTCCCTATAGCTCCTGGCGTTTGAGCTCCTGCTGGGGCTGCAAGGAGGGAGACGCTGGCCTGGTTTCAGTATCGGGGAGGCGATGGTCTGGCTTCAGCTAGCAGAGGCTGCTTTTAGGTTGCTCGGCTCTGAAACAGGTGCTGCTGAGTGCCTTGTGTCCAAAGACAAGTGGAAAATATTTCATAATGTGGCCAATCCAGATGGCTCTCTGACACCGAGCCCCCAATTGCGGCTCTCTTACTGGCTGGCGGGACAGAACTGGAACGGCCGAACGACCAGGGCTGAGCAGCAGGGCGCAGTAAAGGTGCGACAGAGGCAGTCGTGTGAACCAGGCTGATCTGAACTATATTTAGATGCCACAGATTCAATATATTAACAACAGCAATGAGGCAGTGAATATGCGCATTAAAATTTCACGGTAACAATATTTTAAATGGCGTGTTGGTAATGAAACAGATGTCAGTGAAGATTTGAAGAACAAAATAAAATTGCACTGAAATGAACTGAATGATTCTGTATAGCATTGTTTTGAAAAATCTATACGATTTCTGTCACATATTTGTCAACAAAGTAATGATTTTATGCCCACCTTAGCTTTCTTTAAAGGCTTTTGTAACAAGTCATAACACAAAAGCAGGTGTTTGACAGGTGTCAACAGGTGTTTGACAGGTACCGAACAGGTGTTGACAGGTGCCGACAGGTGTCAACAGGTGTTTGACAGGTACCGACAGGTGTTTGACAGGTGCCAACAGGTGTTTGTTAGGTGTCAACAGGTGTTTGACAGGTACCAGCAGGTGTTTGACAGGTGCCGACAGGTGTCAACAGGTTTGACAGGTACCGACAGGTGTTTGACAGGTGCCAACAGGTGTTTGTTAGGTGTCAACAGGTGTTGTCACCACTTTTTAAAAAAAAAATTGTTTTCCAACATTTTTGATTTGGGGTGCATGTTCTCTGATATATTTTAAGTATACAGTGGTACCTCTACTTACGAATGTCTCTACATATGAAATTTTCAGGTTACGAAATGCCTCAACGGGAAAATATTGCCTCTAGTTACGAAAGAAATTTCAGGATACGAAAGGCAAAAATACAGTAGCGCTGCTACTCGCAGCTCCCAGAGTTTAAAGAACATAAACATACTTGTCAGCTCTGTATCTCGGTTTGAAAGCGGTGCGTCCGAGCTGCTCTGCCATTGGCTAGCACTTAGCATCTTCCTGGCATCCCATTGGCTAGCGCTTAGCATCTTCCTGGCATCCCATTGGCTAGCGCTTAGCATCTTCCTGGCATCCCATTGGCTAGGAGGACCCCTTGTCTGTATGAGCGTAACCCAGCAACCAGGTAAACAAACAATTTTTTACCTCCGCCAAGGAGGTTTTTTTTTGCCAGCGTTTGTCTGTCTGTCTGTCTGTGTTCAAGATAGCTCAAAAAGTTATGGATGGATTTTGATTAAACTTTCAGGAGTTGTCAGAAATGTGAAAAGGAAGAACTGATTTCATTTTGGGTGTGATCCAGAAGAAATCCTGGATTGCGGATCACTTTCAAATTTTCGATAATTGCTGTGTTTGGTGGAGGTTTGCGTCCTCCGGGTTCTTTTCTAGTTCTAACCAGTATTTCTTACAGGTTTTCATGTCATTTCATGTATTATTTATAATTTATAAAAAAATTATGTTTGAATTTTGGGGGGCTTTGAACGGATTAGGGCATTTACATTGAAAACTTAAGAATACTTAAGAAAGTTTTAGGTTACGAAACTACTTCCAGAACCAATTAATTTCTTAAGTAAAGGTACCACCGTATTAACATTTATATCAGTTTTCTAGACTTTTGCTACCCTGTTCAGCGCTAAAAGGAAAACACGATTCTTTATCGGTCTCTTAACAGGACGCGCCATTATTGCAGTTTATAGTGATGAAACTGAAACGTATCAATAAAAGTCACTTGACTGTTGGAGGCGCAGCAGAGAGGTGAGGTTGAAACCTTCAGAGATCACGTTGCTTGTGTTTGCTGCCTGTCAACAACCGAGCGAATGATATATAGCGCTGGAAAAGTAACAAAGCGGTTTTCTTGGTTGGAAATTTCTGGATACAATGACATCTCCGAAAAATCCACGTGTCACATATGAGCTTATATAGAGGTTGCCCCAGCCAGAATGAGTCATGGTTGGTCAAAAAAA
The DNA here is from genome assembly GCA_018398805.1 of Hirundichthys speculiger. Taxonomy (NCBI): domain Eukaryota; kingdom Metazoa; phylum Chordata; class Actinopteri; order Beloniformes; family Exocoetidae; genus Hirundichthys; species Hirundichthys speculiger. The sequence continues at coordinate 765,474 of JAGFBZ010000763.1, forward strand.
TTTAAGACTTTTTAAGACAATGTGCACATTTACAAGTGGATCGCCGGTAAGATCTCCAAATGTATTTTGGGTAAAATCGTCATCATCAGCCGTCCATCAGCGTCATCATCAGTCACTAGTCAACAGAGTCTATGTGGTGGAGGGTGGGTGGATCACAGAATAATTAAATCATGAGTGGCAGTTCATACAAGCATAAAAGTGGAGCAACAAAACACAAAGAAAAGGAAAAAAGAGTGCAGGAAAGACTAAACTAAAAAAGCTGGATACATATCCTCCTGGAGATGAACCTGACATTGTTGGCAGGGTTAGCCCACCAGAACTGGTACCACAGTCAGGGAGCCAGATTTACAGGTACAATTACTCACAATCACTGACACGGAAAACAATATGTGAGTTAGTTGTAAACTGTTGATGTGGTTGTTATCAGAGTAGCCCCCCCCCGCCTAACGTTATTATTAGGGGCCAGGTAGCCTAACGTTATTATTAGGGGCCAGGTAGCCTAATGTTTTTGTTGTTCTCATGGTTTGTTAGACTTCATGTCAGTTTTGTCAGGTTACTCTTGCAAAAAGGCTCGTACAACGATGTGCTCGCAGTTGGTATTTATTAACAGCAATGGAAACACATCAGGAGAAATCGGCACTTGGTACCGAACAGAATGAATGAATGAATGAATGAATGAATGAATGAATGAATGAATGAATGAATGAATGAATGCTGGTAGCTACTAGAACAATAACTGGTGCGTCTCCTGCGTGACGTCACAACTGCATACCACCAAATACATTTTAGGCAATACAGTGATTCAATTCAAATCAATTCAATTTTATTTGTATAGCGTCTGTTACAATGACAATTGTCTCTAGGCGCTTTACAGAGACCCAGAGCATGACCCCCTAGCAAATATCATTAACTAAAATTATAATATTAAATCCAATCAATGATAATGGCAAGTAAAAAACTCCCACATAGGGAGAAAAAACCTCTAAGCCAAACAGAGGCAAGGAAAAACTCCCCTTATTTATAAGGGAAAAAAATCCCTTATTTTTCACGGTTAATAGGGACCGGCGCCCCCCTGTGAAAATCAAAATCTGCGAACTGGAGCCGGAGGTGTTGAACTCTTACTATCAAATGCTTTGAGCTATGTGTCAAGTGTAGTAATCCTTGTGAGCCCCGCTGTTGCAGGTATGTTGTAAAATGATGTAATCACAAGCTTTATTGGGTTTAAAGGGCCCGGTCATGTGCCCTGCCCCCGGCCCGGGGGAGGGGCACATGACCCTAACCCTAACATTAACCCTTCCACTGCTGCGCAGGAGCATGTCCATCTGTTGGCCTCATCACCGTCTCTACATATCAGCCCAAACCCGTGCAGGGCGGCGTCGAGACATGTCTCTCTGAAACAACAGCGCACTCCTGATACTCCTGCTGCATCGCTGTCAGAGCTGCAGAATCATTTTCCAGTGAGATCACGAAAGAAACGGTTTAAACTCTCTTAGCATCTTCTGGATCTGTTGCTCCCGCCTGCAAACAACTGTTCTGTAGTTATAAAAATCTCGCAGTTTAAACCCATGCGCTGACAGGGCCCTAAGTGGCGACTTTGGCTGTAAAAAAGAACAAGGCACAATCACAAGATCAATAAATAATGGCCACAAGCTAACAAGGCAGCGATATGAGATAATGAACTTGTGTCTGTAAATGCGGTCAACGGTGGCACTTAAACTGATGCGACACGATCAATGGGACAGAAGTCGCGTCGCTCTGATGAAGTCGTCGGCACAGCAAAACCAGCCTCCGTACAATTAGGTGTCATTAAATAGCGACGCTGCCTTCACTTAATAAACTGCAGTCTGAAGCTGCTCATGCATTCATCGAGTCGATGTAGGATTAATTATACATAGTTATCACACATTTGCTATTAAACTGCACCCTACCTAGTGAAGAACTACTGAAAGAAGTTAAGTATGTGTCACCTTTAAAATGGCTTGTGTGATTGCTGGATAACATGCTGTATAAGAGTGTGAGAGTTATCATATGAACAGAAGAAGAAGAGCCGGGAACTGGGACTGCATGAGAGAACATTGAGGCATTGTACAGCTATGTACTGATCAGTGTACGTAGATAGGTCAGATTGAGATTTGCAGTTAGTCACTCCTCAAACGCCTTAGAGCTGCATATCCTATGTAAAGCAGGGACGTCCTAAGACAATAAAAGAAGGAGTTCGGCAGGAGTCAACTCAGAGCGGGTTGGAGATTGTAACTGAGCACTCTCTGTCCGTTCTCCTTGCAAGTAAATGTAATAACTCTCTTGTCTTCCTTCTTAAAAGTGTTTTAGGTTGTCTGAACCTGACAGTCGACATTCTGGGCCGCAGGTTCCTCATCAAGTACCATAAAAGAAAACAGATAAATAAAGACAACAGTGTCACATCCAGAGCATCAACGGGGGCACTTCTCTGCATCTCACTCCTCTCTGGTCAGTAAAACTGAATTTAACCTCCAATTAGGTCTGTAACTCTCGTTCGTTCATGCTCTTAGAAAAGCCTGAATTAAAAAAAAACATACATAGATAAATACATTTTCTGACCACCAAGCGTGCTGTTTAGAAAAAGAAATGCAAATGACAATGTGAAGTTTAATGACAACTTCATGACGCTTCCGGTCAAAAGGATAGGAACAGATTGTCAGTGTGCATTGTTCTGTCATTAAAGGGGTCCTTTAACTCATTTATTTATTTATTTAGCCTTTGTTTATACTAGTGATGGAACGGTTACCGGTATTACGGTAAAGCGCGGTAAAATTTTACGCAATAATGATTACCGTTTATGTTTGACTTAATCTCATTATCACGGTCAATTACCAGGATATGTAATATCAGCCTCATTCAAGTCTGCAAGCGACTCGCAACTGTGTCTCGTGTGAATTTGTAGCTTGTAACATCGGCATCGTAACGTTAGCATGGCGGAAAGTGGTGATAGCACGCAGGACATTTACCAACTAACTAAAAGGACGAAATCCGAGGTCTGGGCATATATATATACATATATATATATTTTTTTTTAAAGAATGCAGAGGGACAACTGGTGGAGGACAGTTATCCTGTCTGCAGAGCACTTGTTTACATTTTATTGTGATTTGTACAAGCAACTTGAAGGAGCTAAGGCTAATGCTTCAAGCTACTGAGATGTTTGACCAAGAGTAACCTTTGCTAACTCGAATTTTGTAAACGTTACTGTTGTGTGTTATTCAAAAAAGGGCCGGAACGATGTTTTTCTGATGCAGTTAAAATATTAATTTATTCCATTAACTGATCCAACAACCATAATGCCTGCAGTTAGCGCCACAGTGGTCAAAACCTAGCGGTCAAAACACCTAACCAATAACAGGCCGCTACCTTCATACCTGACCCTCAGGTAACAACACAGCGACACCCACAGACACACAGAGTGAACAACAATTCAGAACAACATATTTGGCTCCTTTACAACTGTTTCTTTATTTGTACATTTATACATATTTAAGGTTCAGCTTAAAGTCCAAAGTTTTTTTTCATTTGAACTTGCATTTTAATTTTTGTTCCTGATAATTGTTTGCATATTTTGACCTGCTGTCTGTTAAAGTCTTTATTTAAATTTTCACCAGACAAATAAGCTTTGTTCCTGTTATTTATTTTTTAAAATTAAAACCTCTTTGTCTGCCAGTCATTTGCCCTTTTAATGTGAAAGTTTCATTTTGATAAGATTTTGGCTTCTGATGTTTTAGTATGACAAGAAAATCACAAGATTTTTGTGAAATTATTTAAATGTTTTTTGGACATTTGTACAGCAATCAAGAATACCGCGATAATATCGTAAACCGTGATAATCTGGTCACTATAATCGAGATATCAGATTTTCTATATCGTTACATCCCTAGTTTATACAGGTAAAAACACACTGAGATCGAGATCTCATTTTTAAGTGTGACCTGTTCAATAGTAAATCACAATGACATACATATAAAACAATCAATATAGTTATAAAAAATTCATTAAAATAATAAATATGTTAACAAATACAGTTAAAAGTGGGAGAGATTCAGCATGAACACACCATAGAGGCTCTCTCTAAGTCTCTTAACAGTATTTTAAAGCTAGTAAGGGGAATCAAACTGGACAGTTTCAGACGCTGCTGAAGCTTGTTCCAGGTTGGGGGGCTGAGTGAGAGAAGGCCTTTTTGCTACACTCAGTACGGACTGAAGGGATGGAAAAAGTGATGAAGTCCTGGGACCGTAGACTGTAAGTGGACTGATTTTGAGATAGATAAGATGTTAAGTAAGAGGGCACCAGACTTAGGATGGATTTGTAAATGACTAAGTACCAGTGTATGGTTCTACGCATTGACAGAGATGACCAGCTGACCGAGGCATACAGAGTACAATGATGAGTCATGGGTTTACAACCAGTTATAAATCTCAATGCACCATGATAAACAGCGTCGAGCAGATGGAGATGATTTGCAGATGCATTCATATACAGGACATCACCATAGTCCAAGAGAGGCAAAAAGGTGGCAGAAACCAGCTGTTTCCTAACTTTTAGAGAAAAACAATGTTTGTTCCTGTAAAAAAAAAAACTAGTTTTAGTTTTATTTTCTTAACCAAATTGTTAATATGACATTTAAAAGACAGGCCATCATCTAATATCATACCTAAGTATTTGTAGGAAGATACAAGCTCGATAGGTACACCCTGAACAGAGGTAATACAGGGAAGAACGGCTGGAACCTTGTTATTTGAGAAGAGCATTGCTTTGGTTTTGTCTGCATTTAGCACCAGTCTGAGGTGGAACAGGTGAGACTGAAACATGTCAAAAGCAGACTGCAGACGTTCAAAAGCAAGAGCAACAGTGCTCACACAACAATATAAAATAGTATTGTCCGCATAAAGGTGAACAGAAGCATTAATATTTCAACCTACATCATTTATGCAAATGGTGAAAAGAGTTGGCCCTAGAATTGAACCTTGTGGCACACCTTAAGAGACATTAAGACAGTTAGAGGACAAGTTGTTGAACTGCACATATTGTTTTCGATTTGAGAGATAATTTTCAAACCAACCAACAGCTTTGGCTGATAGACTTATATACATTCCTGTCACCATGACATGTGTTCGGCTCTTTGACATGCGGCCAAGCCGGTGGACATTAGCGAGATCAGTTCTGGCTTTTCATGGGCCGTTCGGAGGCTCCTGTTTCTGTAAAACTCTAGTGTGATGGAGCTGAATTAAGATGATGCATGGCAATGCATTAATCATTACACTTTAAAAAGAAAACGGGACGGATTTGTGAATCTAAACTCCAAATGCAAATTAGGACAACAAAAGAAACTCTTAATGAACTCTTTTGGATCACTTCTGTCACTCCGGGTCCATTGTTTTCTCTGTCCTGGCCTTTGTTCTGTGTTCTGACAGTGTCTTTGGTCTGTATATAAAGGATTTTTTTTTTTGTTCTTACTCCTGCTTACTGGTCTCCTGTATTTTGGGGATCATTTTCTGCAAATCTTGAAAAATGTGCCATGCCAAAAGTTTCCCACAGTATGTCCTTGAGCTGGTAATGATCAGTGGTTTGTGATTTAACCCCCGGGCTGGGATGGGCTCCAGCAGACCCCCGTGACCCTAAATTAGAAATGAGCTGGTACAGATGATGGATGGCTGGATGGATGGTTCTGGATGTGGTGCCATGTGAGGGATCAGAGATAATGGGTGTCCCGCTTATAGGCTGGCCGGCTCTGAAATTCCCGAAAGATCCCTTTTATTATTTGGTTTAATGACACTCGGCTTCATAGAAGGAGGAATATGCAAATCCCTTCCAGTCTCGATTTGAGGAGCATTGTTTTGAAAAGTCTATACAATTTCTGTCACATATTTGTCAACAAAGTGATGATTTTATGCTCAGGTTTGCTTTCTCTAACGGCTTTTCTATCAAGTCATAATTCAAAAGCAGGTGTTTGACAGGTGCCGACAGGTGTTTGACAGGTGCTAACATATGTTTGACAGGTGCCAACAGATGTTTGACAGGTACCGACAGGTGTTAGAAATGAGATATTCACTGGCAATTAACATCCTGCCCAGGGACTACAGTTGCAAATTAGCTAATCAGCTATAAAACTGGCACATTTACAGAAATGTTCATCAATGTGCATTGTCCCTGAACAAATAAACTTCCAATAATAATTATAGGTGTTTGACAGGTGACAACAGGAGTTTCACAGGTACCGACAGGTGACAACAGGAGTTTCACAGGTACCGACGGGTGTTTGACAGGTGATAACATGTGTTTGACAGGTGCCAACAGGGGTTTGACAGGTGCCGACAGGTGTTTGACAGGTGACAACAGGTGTGTGGCAGGTGCCAACAGGTGTGTGACAGGTACCGACAGCTGTTTGACAGGTGCCAACAGTTGTTTGACAGGTGCCAACAGGTGCTAACAGCTGTTTGACAGTTGCCAACAGTTGTTTGACAGGTGCCAACAGCTGTTTGACAGGTGCCAACAGTGTGCGACAGGTACCGACAGCTGTTTGACAGGTGCTAACAGCTGTTTGACAGGTGCCAACAGGTGTTTGACAGGTACCGACAGGTGTTTGACAGGTGACAACAGGAGTTTCACAGGTACCGACAGGTGTTTGACAGGTGACAATAGGAGTTTGACAGGTACCAACAGGTGTTTGACAGGTGCTAACAGGTGTTTGACAGGTGACAACAGGAGTTTGACAGGTACCAACAGGTGCCAACAGGTGCTAACAGCTGTTTGACAGTTGCCAACAGTTGTTTGACAGGTGCCAACAGCTGTTTGACAGGTGCCAACAGTGTGCGACAGGTACTGACAGCTGTTTGACAGGTGCTAACAGCTGTTTGACAAGTGCCAACAGGTGTTTGACAGGTACCGACAGGTGTTTGACAGGTGACAACAGGAGTTTCACAGGTACCGACAGGTGTTTGACAGGTGACAACAGGAGTTTGACAGGTACCAACAGGTGTTTGACAGGTGCTAACAGGTGTTT